>OZ004618.1:32128979-32508285 GCA_963924575.1 Pycnomerus fuliginosus | reverse complement strand
ACTAGTGTCCAGCGGCAAAACGACCTTTTATTTTGAGGCTAGAGTTTTGAATTTTTTACAGGGTGTATGGGTACTAAAAACCCTTCAGATGGCGTTAACATTTTTTCCATTGGACCAAAAATGTGACGTCACGAGATTTCAAATTGAGCTATTTTCATGGAATAAATAATTTTTGTCCATAGGTTGATTATTTTCGGCCTTAAGATTATGTTGACCAGTTTTTTAATTTTTTTGAACGTCAGGTTAGCAAACTGCAGAAGGCAAAATAATCGTCATTTTATTTCATAAGGAGGCCGTGAAACAATATCGAAACGACGCGCCGTGTGTCCAACTTGAGTTCATCGAAGATTTAGAACTGTCAGTTGCTTGTCATGCTTTGACAGCGCCCATTGAGCCCCAGAATTATTAATTGATTGATTTATTCGAATAATCCAATATTTTTACAAAAAAATAATGTGAAAATCATCGAGTCTGCCCCGCGAAGTTTTAAACACGCGCAGACGCAAAGCGTGTTGTTTACATCTCGACAGTTGATGCCTGGAAGATGTGAAGATTAATGAACCTTTTAAGTTTATTTTCTTACAAACGCTCTCCAGACGTTTACCTCATTTAATTATCAGTGAATTTAGTAAGTTTTTCAATTTTCTTTGTATTATTATAAGCAATACTGGTTAATTTAAGGTGTGAAGATTTGGACGACAGGATTATCACCACAATCTACAAGAAGCAGTTATTTACTACAATTACAAGATAAAGGAATAACGAAGGCAAGACTAGCAGAATTATTCGTCAGTGTTAGTAATGAGAACGAGAAACCGAAACCCTGTCTGTCGAAGTGTTCGAACTTTTGGTGAAATGCAATGCGAATGAATCTGAGACTGGTTTCAAAATCATACGTATTGTCTTTGTAAAACAATCAGCAAAACAGTAAGAATTTCTGTTGGATTAAATTATGAATAAAGCACCACTAAACTTATTTATTTTAAGTAAGGTACACACGCATCTTTATGAAATGGTCTGAATATTCACTTAGAACAAAATGCCCCAAATTCCTAGCTAGTAATTTATTTTATCACATTACTAATTCAACAATGTAGTTTATTTAGTTAAACGTAGTAAGGTTTCACTACAATCTTGACACTAATCATCGCAGTCACTACACGAGTTCCTCAAACCGACACTGGTGCACAATATCCACACTTTTCCCTTGTAAAATGTCTTGAATCAGAACGTGATAATCATCAACAATTATTATTAAATTATTTGGAGTAGATGCCATAATCTTGTCGTTTAAATCCAAGTCCAAATCTTCAACATCACCTTCAATTAAACAGGGTTGTTTTTACAGATACAATGAAAGTTGAAAAACTTACCCAATTCAAACCTCTGTACGCGTTTGCAAGGAATTAAACTGTTAGAAAGGTTATTAATCGTCTCGGACTGCCGGCATGAGCTGTCGAGATGTAAACAACACGCTTTGCGTCTGCGCGTGTTTAAAACTTCGCGGGGCAGACTCGGATGATTTTCACATTATTTTTTTGTAAAAATATCAGATTACTTCAATAAATCAATCAATTAATAATTCTGGAGTTCAATTACCCGTGTCAAAACATGACAAGCAACTGACAGTTCTAAATCTTCGATGAACTCAAGTTGGACACACGGCGCATCGTTTCGATATTGTTTCACGGCCTCCTTATGAAATAAAATGACGATTATTTTGCCTTCTGCAGTTTGCTAACCTGACGTTTAAAAAAATTAAAAATCTGGTCAACATAATCTTACAGTCCAAAATAATCAACCTATGGACAAAAATTATTTATGCCATGAAAATAGCTCAATTTGAAATCTCGTGACGTCACATTTTTGGTCCAATCCAAAAAAATTTAAGGCCATCTGGAGGGTTTTTACTACCCATACACCCTGTAAAAAATTCAAAACTCTAGCTTCAAAGGAAAAGGTCGTTTTGCCGCTGGACACTAGTGTTGGACCAGCCTGTATATTCTCATATTTTGCGTTATATCTTGATTCTCTGATTTTTGTTCATCTTTCCTGTACATCTACGTCTCTATTTCTTTCCCACATCGCTCATTCATCCATCTCCCCTGCTCCCTGCGTCTTAAGTAAAAAGTAGTAAATTTTTCCTTTTAAATTTATTTTTAAAGAATTATACCGTGACATTTGATATGCCTTCTGAGGATATGCTTTCTATATCTCATGTTTCTATTGTAACAACAATTGTTTCTATGGAAATAACCGATCCTTAGAATGTGAATGGTGAATATATCGGGTGTCCCAAAAAAAACTGACAAAATATATTTAGGAATAAGTCGGCCATTTCTCAACCGATTTGGATGAATCTCTTCTTAAATGAAAGCTAAAGAACCAATAGCTTTCGAATCGTGCAGGAAACTATGACAGATGGCGCTGCCGTAGTGACCCTATTGATACTTATTTGTAAGGCTTTTGTAGGTGCTTGGGGATTGGTCAGACAAGAACCAATCGTTATGTTACTTAAATGGCCTTGAAGATCGTTCTTTTTTCTGCAAAAATCTTTTTTCAAAAGTCGATTTGGTTTATGCATTAATTATCTGCGATTTTTTACGCCCTAATAACTGATGAGTAAAGTTAGTGACGCACAAACAGCATAATTTTTGGTTATAAATTATCGCATTTAATGAAAAGAGAGGTGACTGCCAATGACGGACAAATTGGAGAGCTATTACTGAAAATTAAGCTGTTTTTGCATCACTGTTACTTGAGTCATATCACAAAAGCGTGAAAACACATTTTTTCAAAAAATCACTTAAAATTACATAATGCCAAATCAACTTCTGAACAAAGGTTTTTGAAGATAAAAGAACGATCTTCAAGGATCTTTGAGTCTCATAACGATTGGTTGTTTTTTCACCAATCCCCATGCACTTAAAATAAGCCTTAAAAACAACTATTAATAGGAATACTACGACAACGCCATCTGTAGTTTCTTAGAGAGTTTGAAAGCCTGATTCCTTAACTTTAATTTAAGGCCACGGTTCATCCAAATCTGTTAAGAAATGGCTGGCGTATTCCCAAAAATATTTTGTCCGGTTTTTTTTGGGATACCCGATAGTTCTATTCAATGACTGCGAGAAGAATTTTCAAATTTTGCTTATAACTAGGTACCTAAAGTCCCGTCGCATATTAACGAACGCGGAGGTTGTGTCTCAGGCTTTTTTTCTATTGGTTTGTAAACGGGATTTCAGTTCTGTCAAAATCTTGTCATGGGCAATAATTAACAACAAAGATCCCTTTCAACCCCCATTGTTACTGTTTATTGACAGTGACGGTAGAGACGACGGGAATTTTGACGGATGTAAAATCCCGTTTACAAACTAACAGAAATAAAGCCTGAGACACACAACTCCCGCGTTCGTTAATATGCGACGGGACTTTACATAAGTTGAAGAGACTTTGAGCACTTACTTTGAGATATGTTTGAGAGTAATACTGGTTTGAATAATAAATAGTTTTAATTGACAAAGTCACTGTCGTTATGAGACATTTTTCGCTTTATTTTTCTACTGTCACATAAACATCACTCTGTTTTAAGTTTAGTTAATTTAGTGGATCAACTCTAATTCGTTTTTTATTAAATCTCACCGTACTTGTTCCTAAAAAGCGCCATAAACCGCTGATTTTCCAAGTTTTGAAATAAAAATCGAAATGATGTACAATTGTATTGTAATATACATGAATAGTAATGATTACAACAAGAATAATACATATCACATGCTAACAATAACAGATTATATCAAAAAGATCACTTAGACCAATTATTATGAGACTAGATAGCAGTATTCCGTACAAATGACTAGAATGTTACATGCACTTAAGAGTAAAAGCCATTTACAACAATCCCTTTGCTGGAAAGAGAGCGACTTTTCTGCCAGAGTTCATTAAAATTTAAAAAAACGTTAATCGTTTTAAACTTATAAATATAAACATTAACAAAATTTAATCAATAGAGGTTCTTTCCATCCTCCGGACAGATTACAACAAATGGGTAGGTATTATGAACAAAAATGGCAAGATCGAGGAGTTGTAAAAGGGTAAGAAAAATAAAATAAATCGATTCTGTTAAAAATACGTAAATACAAATATTATAAAAATAAAAACAGCAATTTTGGCATAACAGCACCTAATTAAAGAAATTGTAAAATACATAAACATGAAAAATTGGAAGACCAAAATATGAGAATTCAGTTGAAATAGTATTTCTAGGTCTTCCCTTTCTTTTAGACTTCTACTCTACATTCTTTTATTTTTTGTTTTGTCTTTTCAGCACCAATAAATATGGCGGTAAACATGTCAATACAGATTTCCAGGTCTACTTGGAATACAGTGTGAGTAAACTTCAGTTTGAAGGTCAGTTTAAGGGTGAAAATTACATTTAGGAATAAATCATGAGGAAATATTCAAGAATCCTCCACCAATTAGAGAAACAAAGTACTATTATTGTCTTACTAAAATTGATATGTTTAAATGCAGGTTTAATGGTTCTGAGAACAAGACAATATTGGACATATATCACAAGTTCCTTTCTTGGACGCCATAAAGAGATGATTTTTTTTGTAATTTTTGCAAATTATAGTAAGGAGAAAACAGGAATGAAAATAGTAAGCAGCTACATTTCCTCATGACTGAAAGACAACATTAACAACCGGGTTAAAATCAACCCGTCAGTTATTAGAACAACGCATTATAAACTATAAACAACGTTTTTACCTTAAAAAGGTAAAGTTAAGAGCTAGATGAGTATTCAGAATGCAGCAAGATGTGAACATTGCCGTCAGCACACAACCTTCATTTTAAACTACTATAATAATAATTTATATCACGTCGTATTGAAGAAATTCATGCTGATAATAAGGTAATAATTGTTTAAACGCGTATTATTATAAATTTACATCCATAAATTACGTCACTAATGACTGGAAGAACTGTAAGAAAGATTTACATACGTGAACAACAACACAATAATTATTATTATAACGATTTCTTGTGTCACAGGAAAATGATTAATAAGTAATATCGAATTAATTCATCTCTAAACACTAGGTGGACAGTTATTTGCTTTCCAGTCATTTTGGGGAATGTTATTGCTAATAAAATTTTTCAACAAACTATTCGTGGAATGTATTCTAGTTACAAATTCTATCTAAGCGCCCTTACAGTTAAAAGATTGTCATTTTGAAAAGTTTACAGTAGCGGAACTGCAAATATTAGGACCAACTCTTGTTGGGAAATTTTCGAGTTCCTGAAAAACGATTACAGTCATGATTAGAAGCTACGAGTTTGTTGCTTTGGCTTTGCGTGTTTTTGATTTTTGATATGTATAACATATACAAAGTCCAGAATCCGCCGAAATGTGGAAACTTGTATGAATAAACCAAAAATAAAGGGTGGCCCATAAAAAACCGGACATGTTTTTTGGTTTTATACTCGACGTAGCTGAAGGTTGAGGTCATCGATACCACTTACTGGATTTGAATTTGCACCATCAATGTCCTTGCGAAGGACTTTAATATAACACCATTATTTAAGCCAATTGCGTTTAGACAGGATTGAAGGTCGTTCTTTCCTCTTTCCAAAATGTCCTTCAAAATGAAAATTAATCCATCCGTAAATTTTTTGTGAATTTTCTTCCAGCTCTAAATCGCATAATTTGCAACAAAAAGTACAGAGACGATGAAAACTCGGAAGCCATTTTTGTTTAAGTTGTAAATTATGCAATTATTAGCTTAATTTACAACTTAAATTGAAAATGCAGATTAATCTTCTCAATTTACAACTTCAATCAAAAATGCCTACAGAGTTTTCATCGTTTCTGTACTTTTTCTTGCAAATTATGCGATTTAGAGCTTTGGAAGAAAATTCAGAAAAAATTTAGGGATGGATTAATTTTAATTTTGAAGGATATTTTGGAGGAAAGAACGACTTTCAATCCTGTTTAAACGCCACTGTCATGTGTCAAACGATAACGAAACCCTATTGACCTAAATAATAGTGTTAAATGAAAGTCCTTAGGAACGATTGATGGTGCGAATTCAAATCCAATGAGTGGAATCGACGACCTCAACCTTCAGCTACGTCGAGTATAAAACTAAAAAACATCGCACAAAAACTAACGAAGATATACAAAAAAAGAAAACGGTCCGGTTTTTTATGGACCACGCTCTACATACTTGTAGGAGGATGTCACGAATTACTGTAACCTCGTATTCATCTCTGAAAATGTTTAACTTTAAACGCATTTAGATGTATACGCGAATCATCAAAGCCAACTACGATGTTGCAATTATTTGTAACCATCCTGTATGTCTCTCGATCCTTTCTTTATTCAAGAAATTCGTCCTTCCTTTTTTCACAAATTTCTTGTTTTGACTTCCCACATTTCCCATTAAAAAACTTGACGGAGGACCCATTGTAGCATCTAAAATCTACAAAGCAACAATTTTCAAATGTCTAAAATTACAACACGTTAATTTTTGGCACGACTTTCAAATTTAGCTCTGTAAGCGACTAAATATCCAAGAACGAGTAAATTCTGCTCTTCGATTAATATTTACAGAATGCGGCCACCGAGAATCTATTCTAACAGGGCCTAATGTAAATGACTGGAATGCAAAATCGTAATGCGACCAATTTGCAACAATTAGACATGTTGCACAAATTCCGGATTGAGAAAGGAAAAGCCCATGAATTCCGTTTGATCCAAATTCATCATAAACAATTTATCCGTGGGAGTCAGATCTGTTTTTTCCGAGGTGAACTGTTTATCGAAATTGCTGACATCCTTGCGATGTTTCTGAAAAAAATGGCTTTAGGGTTTGTGAAACAAATTTTATCCACGATTATTAAATAATGACATTGTATGTACGTAATTATGGATACATAATCCTGTTCATAAAATACAGCGTGACTTATGGTCATAAGTCACGCTTCTGTCACATTATTTCACAGCACCTGCAATGTTGGCTGCCTACCCAATGAACATTATGACGTTTTAAAATCAAGCGAAAGTGTGCCAAAGTAGATCAAGAATTAAGTTGTTCCTATCATTTGTCAACATTTTGTTTTTGTTGGTTTGTGTTTACAATAAATATAAACTGATAAAATTTTTTGAAGAATTTCAATAATTAAGGTGTTTGTAGATTAATCTCGAGGAAGAGGACTCGAGCAAGAAAAACTCCTACAGTTCAGTCATTCCCTGTAAAAATTTCAAAAAACTCTATACAGGATGTCCCAGAATTCGTGTGCAAGCTCTCGAATTCGAAAAATCTCGACAAAATAAGGCGACAAGTTCATATAAATTTTTTTCCTCCGCGGCCTCCCTGTGGAGACATTCGCCCTTGAAGGTGAGTCTTAAAATTGGTTTTTTTCCAATTACTTTTAACCTCCCCACTCCACTTCACCATTTAAAAAAAAGGGAGGTTACTGCAATCACTAAAATTTTCGAATTCGAGATAAGACCGGATCTATACGTTTTGAGGTCTCAGGAACCCAAAAAAGTGGTTTTTAAAATGTGTCTGTATGTATGAACGTACGTTCGTGCGTACGTACGTACGTACGTACGTACGTACGTTCGTAAACACGCCACAGCCCAAACTACTCGACCGATTTGGCTGAAATTTGGTACGTGTGCATGTGAAAACCCAACTTAGATCTGAAAAGCTTTTGGAGCCAATCGTGCAACCAGAAGTGCCATTTTGGCACATCAACTTTTAAATTTTAAATGCAAACCCCCATTTTTCACGTCACCATAAGAAAGACGTTCAAATTCTGCATCTAAAAATGTATTCATTTTTAGTGCCCTTTTGACCAACAATTTAAAAAAAATTGATTTTTATCGGACTTTAAAATCGCGGTACAGCCCAAGCCCCTCAACCGATTTGGCTGAAATTTTGCACATGGGGATTGTATTACACGTCGAAGAGCTGAACAAATTTTGGATTCAATCGACCCACGGAAAGTGCCGTTTTGGCACACCAATTTCGAAACTTAAAATTATTCTCTCATTCACCCATCAAAAACAACTTTTTGAAAGATTTATTGTTATCATCAGAAAGGTCTTCAAATTCTGGTTTTAAATGAGATAAAATTTATTCGCATTTAGTACCCTTCGGGTAGAAAAATCGAAATTTTGTAATAACACTGAAACCACGTTATAGCCCAAACTACTGGATCAATTTGTCCGAAATTTGGTACATGGAGGTTAGGTAACCCATTGAAGAGCTGAAAGGCTTTTGGGAGCAATTGGTCCACGGGAAGTGCCATTTAGGCATATCAACTTTAAAATCTTAAACACAATAAGTCACGGAAATCAAAGACCCATGCGTTGGGGAGGTTCCAGCCGCTTCTCTGCTGCATTTTTATTTTTCAAATTTATTTCACTATTTTCGGAATTCTTAAGCCTTTTTTGATACTCTTGCCAAGGAAACCTTTTGGCTTTAAACTTTTTTGAATATAATTAATCTAATTTCCGACCGTTTAAAAAACTACGCCGAGATGGTCCCTCTTTTAAATTTTGATTTTTCAACATTTCTATTAAAATCTAAAGATATAGGTAACCTCAATTTAAATGTCAAGAAATTTAACTTCACCCCGTTTGTGTTTTTTCAATTGATTGAAACCACCATTGTCGCCTATAATTTTAAAGTGTTGCATGTCGAACTTTGTCTAACTGTGTTTGTTTGTAGTCCTGATGAAGCCGAAATAAACACGGCGAAACGTTGATTGAAAAATAAAAGACAACTTAGGAGTTTCTCTTGCCCACCCCGTCCTCTTCTTCGCGATTAATCTACAAACACCTTAATTCAACCAAGGACGAAAAAATGACAACAAACATTAATTTCACTAATCTTGGATACATATATTTTAATAATCGTGGATAAAACGTCGTATTTAACTCGCACATTATGGGCATTATTCACTCGTTACGCTCGGGTTCTAAACTCAACCGCGTGAATAATGGCCATCATAACGTGCTCGTTTAATAATATACTATTACTTACAATTTTCGGTTTAAACGGCGGTTGTACCTCCCTATTTTCTATTTTATCCCAGTCTATGCGTCTGAAGAAGGCGTGAGCTCGCACGTCTTCTTCACCTTGTGGTCCACAGCCCAGCCTTTTGTTAGGGTTTTTTGTGAGAAGCTGCGAGTACATTAATATCAAGTCATGTAAAAGGCGCTATAAATCTTTACGAGCAATTACTTTATTGTCCTCGGAAAGTATATTGGTTGTAAAATACATATAAACTCACCCCCTTGCAAACATCTTTAGCCTCCTTGGATAAGCCTTTAGGATAACTAACATTATGGTCCGTAATCGCAGCAAATAATTCCTCTTCATCCTCGCCATCAAACGGTGGTTGACCCACCAGCATTTCATACAACAAAACACCGTACGCCCACCAATCAACCGATTTTCCGTACGGCTGATAGAGAATAATCTATAAAAAACCCCATAAACATCGATGAAAAATAAAAAATGAATAAACCTCGGGGGCGATGTAATCGGGAGTTCCGCAAAAGGTTTTTGTAGTTTTATCGCCGATAATTCCCTCTTTACACATCCCGAAGTCCGCTATCTTAATGTGACCATCTTGATCCAATAATACATTGTCTAACTTTAAGTCCCTATAAACAATTCCACGGCTGTGCAGAAAAAACAATCCGATCGCAATTTCAGCAGAATAGAAACTAAAACAGGTGGAAGAAAATAAAAGAAAACTCGCAAAAATGCGACTTACACGGCGACCGGTTCCTTGAATTTCCCGCACTGCTGAATTTGGAACATCAAATCACCGCCGTTAACATATTCCATAACAAAATACAGTCGGTCCTGAAAGAAAGTTTTCAAAAATTGTATCGAGTGGACGTAAATGATTGTCCGCTGAAATATGCAACGTTGCCATGCCAGCGGACAATCATTTACGGCGACGATTTACCATTGTTTGGAAACAAGAATGGAGTTGAACGAGGAATGGCGGTTTGTTAGAGAGAGCCAAAACCCGTTTTTCCACCATAGTACACTCCACGTCGTCATCCTGGATAATTATATCTTTTTTTAGGATTTTTATTGCATACAACTCATCTGTTCCTTTCCTCTCAGCTAGCATAACCTAAACGAAAAATATTGTTTTATCAATAATTAAACGATGTGAAATATAACACCTTTCCAAATGAACCCTTGCCCAGGACCATCAGGAAGTTGAAATCGCTCGCTCTGATGATATCTTTTTTCCCCATATTGTGGGGAACATCTTTGTCGCTAGTGATGGAAGGTTTCTTGGTGATGGATGTTTTCTAGAGATTGAAAAATGGAAGATATATATATATTTTAATTGTACAGTACAGTCAACTGCGATAATAATAATAATGTAGTGTAAGATGTGGGGGAAATACGAGTAGCATACGTTACCCACCGCTACTTCTGCATTATTATTGCGGTTGCCTGTACGTGGTTGTTACAAATGATTGTAACATTGTAGGTGGCTTTAAAAACAAATGAATTGACGTTTAATGCATTTAATGACAAAACAAAACATCAATACCATGTACTACTTTAAAATCATGTGCAACAACCCATCAGTGGCGTGCCGTCAGGGGGGCTAGGGGGGGCGACCGCCCCCCCCGCCCTTTCCGCCCAAGCAAAAAAGGCTGTTCCTCAGAGCCGGTCGAATTCTGCCATTCTGATGTAATAAATAACTGAAGGTAAAGGAAAAGGTTTATTTCTCTACGAAGCATGTAGCTATTTAAGAGCTACACTATGATACAGTTGCTTGGGGGCGGGCGCCCCAAATAGAGAAGAAACTAAATAAATCAAAAATAAATTTTGAACACGGCAGCTCGTGGCTACCTCGGCGGTATCGATTTTGCCTGTATTGGGGATTTGGAGCACCTTTTCCATAAATTGTCAGCGCCCTCAGATCGCAGACCTTTCTATTATTTGATATTTCATATTAAACAAAACCAAGTTACTCATAATTTCACGAAGACAGTCCTCACCTACAGATACCTATAATGTCCGTCACTCAAGATTTACAAAGGATGAAGGATGGTTAGGTAAGGAAAAGAATTGATCCTAGTAAAATTCAATTGAAGCGGACTTGGTAAAAAATATTGACCTGAATGCGGTTTTAGGCCGATTTAAAGGATTAAAAATGCGAAGAATGGCTTTGTAATAATTGTTCATTAAAATGTGTAGTACCTAAATGTAGATAATAATAATTTTAAAAAAATTGCATTACCAATATTTTGCGCCCCAAGAATGCCTCGCCCCCCCCGCCCCTAAGGGCACGGCACGCCACTGACAACCCTGTATAAACGTTATAAGAATGGATAGAAAAACGATAGTAGATTTGACAGGAGATAAACTGGTCTTCATAACTGTTATTTTTACATTCTCCAGTAATTTCTATAAGAGGACTGCGTTTTGTGCTTTATTGGACACTTTTTATTAGAAATAAAGCATAAGGGCCAATTTCATAATCGAAATTAAAGGGTGTTTTAAATACAGTGTGTTTCACTTTAGACGGCAACACCCCTGTATCTTTCTTGTTTTATGGAATATCGTAACAATTTTTTTTCTTGGATGTAGACCTGAGAAAGTTGTGTTTTTGGAGTACTTAACATTTGTTCAAAAATATAACCACAGCCTACTAAGAAAAAAAGACAAATACCAAAAATCCGAAAAACCTATTAGGCATTTTTTTATCGAAACATTTTATTAGAAAAGTTGCTGACGATAACCCCAAATAAGTAAGTCCTGAGTTTCAGGCCAAAATAAAAATGTTGAATTTCTGGAGGAAAAAGGCAAAAATATCGAAAATTTCAATATTTTTGCAACAAAACGGTTGCTGCGTAATAAAAAACAATTGAAATAAGTTTGATTGACATTTATTTGTGGTTAGCTATGGCTGGGTAGAAATTAACAATCACAGAGAAAGTTGAAATTATAAGCTATCACCAAAAATCTTAATAATTTTAACTTTTTCTGCGATTGTTAAATTTTGCTGAGCCATAACTAATAGCAACTGTCAAACAAACACATTTCAATTGTATTCCATTACGCAGCAACCCTTTTGTTGCAAAAATAATGACGTTTTCGATATTTTCCATTTTTTCCTACAAAATTTAACATTTTAGTTTTGGCCTGAAACTCAGGACTTACCTATTTGGGGTTATCGTCAGCAACTTTTCTTAATAAAATTTTTCGACAAAGAAATGCCTAATAGGTTTTTCGGATTTTTGGTAAGTATTTGTGTTTGGTCTTAGTAGGCTGTGGTTATATTTTTGACAAATGTTAAGTACTCCAAAAACACAACTTTCTGAGGTCTACATCCAAGAAAAAAAATTGTTACGATATTCCATAAAACAACAAAGATACAGGAGTGTTGCCGGCTAAAGTGAGACACACTGTATATTTGCCTAGCAACAGTTCAAAACGGCTGCTCCTGATTGGTCAAATTCCCTTTTAAAGTCGAGTTTAACTTTAAAGGACCTTTAACTTTTATTATGCAATCGGCCCTAACTGCATAAACAGCAAAAAGACTAATAGGGGGTGATTGCACCGTAATTTTTGAGTGTTCCTTAAAGATAAGTGATCCTTAAAGTCCTTGGAAACCATTGTTTCAACAAACGGAATTTAAATTTCACTTATCTTTAAGGCACCCCTTAAAATTACGTTGCAATCGGCCGATATTGCACCGTAATTTTTGAATGTTCCTTTAGTTATTTAAGCATCAAGGGCGGTAGGAGCATTTTACCGGTTAGGGGTAACAAATAAGTTATATTATATAATATTACCCGGAAACCGGTGGCACCTACCCCCCCCCCCCCCCCCCCGTAGTGCTTATTAGTAGTCATTTTTATCAATTTACCGGAGATGTTTTCAGGTTGGCATGGTGAATAAATTAGATTTTTCACTTTTATCACCATTCTGATCGTGCAAAAAATATAATAAGCACCACGGGTGGTAGGTGCCACCGGTTTTCGGGTAATATTGGAGATCGATAAAACTAAAAAATCTAATTTATTGACATTTTCAATGAAAATTTCAAGATAACAGATTTTTGGTCGTCAAGGCTTGTAAATCGCAAAAAACCTAGGGGTAAGTATCATCATACCAACCTGAAAACATTGTCGGTAATTTGATGAAAATGACCGATGATCGTGCAAAAAAAGATAAGTGATACTTAAAGTAGTTAAAGTCCTTGGAAACATTGTTTCAACAAACGTATCTACGTATTTCGCATTTTGCGTTAATTTTGAAGAGCAGTATACAGGATGTCCCAGAACACTAGCACTTCTTTTTAATAGAGTTCTCCAGTTATAAGAAGAGATTGAAGAGGACCACTTAGACTTCAGCTCTGAATTGCTTCTTAAGGTAATTTAATGTTAGATGCACTAATTTCCTATAGGTAACAAGATGCAACAATATTTTTTATTGATGGTATTAGACCCTGAAAATTTTCAAAAACACGGATCGACTCACAAGTTAATGCTAAATACTCCATCAAAAGGAAATGCGGGCGTTCTGGGACACCTCGTATACATGGTTCGTTAAAAAACCAAAAAAAAAACAAGCAGCACACAAAAAAGGCCAAAGAGTGAGTCATATTTGGTCCTTGTAACCTTCAGTTTGATTTTAATTGTGGTTAAGCAGGATGAATCGGCGCATGTTAAACATTTTCAAAAACGACAAGTTTACTAACAATAATTAATAATTCATATTAAAAAGATTTTTACGGGAAAGAAGATGTTCAGAAACAACGGTTTTTTTAACGTAATTTTTGCTTGAGGCTCAGAAGAAATTCTTGAATCCGTCGAAAAATTCTTTATTAGTATATCGGTATTGTGTTTTATTTATACATTGTACACTTGTACAGGTACAGAGATGGTGACGCAATAGAAAGAACCAAATCTGGATCCGAGTAATTTTCTTGTGTGGGTCATAATGAAATAGTTAGGTCAGTCGAGTCAGTCCACCCTAACCACTTTCATTAAAAAGACTAAGTAATATTCAGTGGCGGTTATCGTTTTTTTATTATAAACTCACGAATTCAGTGTAAGTATCAAACATTTTTGATTTGGGAAAAAAATTGAATTAATATTATGTCAAATGAGGGTCGTTAAACGTAAAGCACTTATTAAACGGTCCTATCTTGTGTAGAGATGACGTGGTCGTGGCTTGAAACTAGATAATAAAAACAGAGTGTTATACCGGATGTATAACGCGAGCAAGGTGAATAGGTGTACAGGGTTGTTACAAATGATTGTACCGTACCATCGTAGGTGGCTTTAAGGACAAAATAATTGACATTTAACGCATTTACGGCTGTATAAATTAAATGTCAAAACAAATCTTCAAAGTACAATCATTTGTGACAACCCTGTATGTAACGGATTTTCATTAAAAAAGTCATTTGAAACACGCGGGTTTTGAACAAATGAAATACGGCACTAAAAAGACGTGTGCTGTTTCTAAATCCATCTGACAGACAGCGACAACTGTCATTTGTGAAAACTAGAGAACTATACAATTTTTTGATTTCTGATTTGACCTGACCTGACCTGACCTGACCCATTTTTGAGAGACCGAACGTTTGAATAGAAAACCAGAAATCCATATAGATAGGAACGAGGATAGGAATTATGTCAATTTACACAATTAGGAAAAGACGCACGGCTTGGTCACGTTTTAACTTCTGTTGTTTTTCAACGCCTGCTTCAAATAACTTTTTTAATGAAAACCCGTTTCCGTTACATTACCTACATACGTTTACTATGTAATAAATTCCACGTGCCTGCTTTAAATCACAACCGAGACCATAACTTTTTACTTTTATAATAAATGATATACTATATTATCTAACATGAGCCTCTGAGCTCTTGCCAATTACATTAATAATTAATTAATAGTAATAATTAATTAATAGTAATAATTCTTTTTCTGATTGGCTTTGCTACATCAAGACCTTACTATATAAGAGGACAAAGGGCGATGCGAAGCTTCAAGAAGGACCCCCGATAATCAAGGCACTTATTTTAATAGAGGATTGGACGTACAATCGGAGTGAAAGGTATTCAGAACTAAATTAATATCTGCCTTCTGAACGTTGTGATAATATGAAGAACGGTTTACGCACTTATCTAAAAAATAGCAAAGCATTTGTTGCTTTGCTAAATTAGACGATATTTTCATTTTGTACCATAACATTTTTGAGGGTGAATGTTCAACCTTACGAAACAAAACTTTTTGAGTGACAGTGAAATAAAATAGTAAGTAGATACAGGGTCATTCCCGAAGAACGTCCGATAGACGTATCTCGAGAAGTTTTGGCATAATAGTCGCGAAAATTTGTATCCGGTGGTTTCAATGGGTTCTGAATTTTTTCATACAACATTCCGATTCTACATTAAATTATGAGAATTTTGGTGTAACATTACCCTATGGCTAAATATGATAGTTTCCGAGAAAAAAATATTTTTCATTTTTGGAGACGAAATACTTACGTAATACTTACCAATTAATATCTGTGCCAAAAAAAGAGATCGAGCACTGAAATGTTGACAACAGTAAAAGATATCTTGGGAACATCGAACTGTGGCTTAAAAAGCAGAAAATTCCTCTAGGGAGGGTCTACAACCAGTGGCGTTCGTCAGTTAAAAAAAAACAATTAAAACCCAATTTTTTCAAATGGATTGCCTAGTTTTTTATGATTCCATTGGACAGCAAATTTAATTCCCTATCAATCCATTCAAATATTCCTATACCTATCCTCATTAGTTTTGGAGTTACCTATTTAACATTAATTTATGACCGTTTGCCCAGACGTTGCTTAACTTTAAGCGGCACTCAAATTGACAGGAATGGCATTTTTCTTATTGTTTAAACGTCATTCTTCTCATTTTAAGTTGCGCTTAAACTTAAGCAACGTCGGTGCAAACGGTCACAATTAATGTTAAATAGGTAACTCCAAAACAGATGAAGATAGGTATAGGAATATTTGAATGAATTGATAGGGAATTAAATTCGCAATCTTCTGGGATCACAAAAAAATAGGTATTCCATTTGAAAAAATTGAGTTTCAATTGTTTTTTCTAAACTGACGAACGCCACTGGTTGTAGACCCTCCCTAGAGGAATTTTCTGCTTTTTAAGCCACAGTCCGTTGTCTCAATGACATCTTTTACTGCTGTCAAAATTTCAATGCTCTATCTCTTTTTTTGGCACAGATATCAATTTTTACGAGATTTTCCGTCTCTAAAAATGAAAAATATATTATATATTTTTTCGGAACCTATCATATTTAGCCATAGGGTAATGTTACACCAAAATTCTCATAATTTGATGTAGAATCGGAGTGTGGTATGGAAATATGGATGTCCCATTTAATATAAGAAAATTGATGCAACCATCTTGAAAATATTTTCCTTCAATTCAGAATCCACTGAAACCCGCGGCTACAAATTTTCGCGACTATGACGCCAAAACTTCTCGAGATACGTCTAACGAATGCGTTTCGTGAATGACCCTGTATACACAATAATAATGAGATTTATGTATAAATAATATAACCAAATTAAAATTAGATAAAAGCTCATGATTTAGAAATAAGAAACCGTGAAGAAACCTCGCAACACTGTAAAGTCCCGACATACTTTTTAACGAATGCGCAGTTGTGTGTGCCAGATTTTTTTTTTGGTTTGTAAACGGGCTTTTAGATCCAACAAAACTCCAGTCAGTGTCAATTAAGAATAACAGTAGGGAGGTTGGAAGGGGTTGTTAATTATTGTTCATTTTGAAACCCGTTTACAAACCAACAGAAAAAAAAAGTTTGACTGTCAACTACTTCCACGGTAACATCAAAAAAATCATTTGTGGTCCACATACTTTTTAACGAACGCGGAGTTGTGTGTACCAGGTTTTTTCTGTTGGTTTGTAAACGGGCTTTTAGATCCATCAAAACTCCAGTCAGTGTCAATTAACAGTAACAGTAAGGAGGTTGGAAGGGGCCATTGTTGTTAATTATTGTTCATTGAAACCCGTTTACAAGCCAACAGAAAAAAAGCTTGACTCACACAACCCCCGCGTTTGTTAGACTTTAACTTAATTTAAATTTTCTTAAACTTTTAAACGAGTTAGTGCATTTATAACTAACTTATACAAGGGCTTTAGAACAAAGATAAGGGTAGGGGAGACCGGTGACAATTGTAACGTGGGTCAATTGTAACACGGCGTTTTTCGCGGCCACCTTATAACTGAAATGGACACTGTTTGCACAGTAAAGTAGTTTGTTTCTCTCCCAAGGGTGGTAGTTTATATTTGGCAGATAATTCATGGGTGTTCTTTATGTCGATATGTTGGATTTTCCCCTCTAAAGTAAGTTTTTTCTGTCAGATTCTTTTAGTAACAGTGAAGTTATCACAAGCCACTTAAATTTTTCTCTCGTTTTACTTTAGTATGTAGGGATTAAGGTTTATTTTTTATTTAATGATGTCACATAAAGTTGAGGTTAAGTTTCTTATATAAATACTAAAGGAACACATGGCCGGACGGTGTTAATTGTAACAAGGGAAAAGGTGTCGATTGTAACATGTTAATACTTAGACCAATAAATAATAAATGCACGGAGGAATGGATTCAATGCAGGGAGTGTAAATATTGGACGCACTATCTGTTATAGTATATTACGATATTAGGTTGGTAAGTAACATGTAAGATTATGTTAGATGTACTTAACAACCGTGTATCGTATATGATTTTTCGTACAATTGAAATTAAATTATTGAACATTTTTCGTCAGCCATTAAACAAATCCTGTTTGACAGATCGCCGAATTTTCGAAATGCTTTCGACACCTTTGCCAGTTCAATTGTTTTACTTACCGTTCATGTTCTGGCTAAATGCGTGCTGTTATGTTCATAACAGCATTGTTATTTTTCGTTGACTTGGAAACCAAACCGCGTTTGGTAAATCGAACTTACATCTTATTTTAACTACGCCGGTAAGTGAAATTGGGCGAAAATACCAACTATTTACATTTTTGCTATAATTATTACGAGTCTGATTAAGAATTTAAATCAGTAAACTATTTTTTTTGTGAGGACCTTCTTTTCTTAATATATCTACAATTTTAAGTTACTTATCAGTTATCACTTTCATCCTGCAATGTTGGTTGGACTTTCTTACGTTTGTTTTACTATCATGATAATAAATTAAAACAAATTGAGTTTTTACTTGTTTTCTGCTCATGTTACAACTGACACATTGGGTGTTAACACTTTGTTTTTGTCGACATTTAATTTTTTTCTGCAAAAATGTTTGAACAATTATTAATGTGTCTTTGCTCCTTTACTTGTCAAATATTGACGGGCTCAAGGAGCATTTTTAATTAAGAATTAGATGTTTGCTTGCGAAGTTAAAATCAAAAGACTAAAATCTGTTACAATTGATCCGGGTCTCCTCTACTTAATCTCTGAAATTTTCATTGACTTGGTATGTATCATTTTTGCTTGCCTTCAATATATCCGAAAATTAAATAATAGTTGCAGTAGCATATCATTTATGTAATAATGATAATTAATTGATAAGATGCGAAGAAAACAGATTAAAGAACACAATAAATAACGATAAATTACTCTAACTACGCCCCTCCGTAAGTAACGGCTTGGCTACTTTGGATAGTCACGAACGCATTTAATGCCTCCTGCGTAAGAAATCAATCACTTTTTGCTTTTCCTGTATGTGTCACTCACAAGCGAGGACGCCCGCCGTTATCCCGAGGACAAATCATTCGCCTATACCTAACTGCAATTCTATCGCGGACGTCAACTCTTTTGAAATAAGAAGGCGCCTCCACCAAATTTTCAGATCGTTTTAACCATTTTTGAATTTCTCGGCTGTCGCTCAACATTTAACAGTTAATTGAGATGTAACGAGAAACTTACCCTCATTTGGATTTTGATTTGTGCCAGATCCGCCCCTTCCTCCGGAACAGGAACATTGTAAAACTCGCCCTCATCTTGAGTCAGTAGCTTAAACCACCCCTCGGGTGGGGCTTTGAGAACTTCCGAAATACCAAAAGACATGGATCCCATGAAATCATTGCGAGACGTCCGATCCCAATCCCAAACCTCAATCAACAAGCGTCGGTCTTTGTCATCAGGTTTCAGTTCGCTAAAATTACACCAAAAAAGGTTAAGATAATGTCTAGAGAGCCGTCAAATGGCACCGATCGCACCGGCCTTGGCTTTAGAATGCAGTAACCGTTTGTTATATACAGAGTGTCGCAGAATTCGTGGGCAAGCTCTCAACAAAATAAGGCGATAAGTTCATATAAAATTTTTTCCTCCGCGGCCTCCCTGTAGAGATATTCGCCCTTGAAGATGAGTCTTAAAATTCGTTTTTTTCCAATAACTTTTTTATTATTCAAAATTATTTCACTGTTTTCGGAACTCCTAAGCCTTTTTTGCCGCTCTTGCCAATGGTGAAATCGAATTGAATGTAACTTTTAAGGGGGCTCTGCTGAGGAGCCCCCTGGGCGCCCTAAGCCCCGTAAAAAATTTCAGAATACGTTTCTTCAATTTTTAAGGCAATTTTTGAATATAGTGGACATTTCTACATAAAAAAGGTATACTTGTCTGATGTCCATAAAATGAGCCGTTCTCCAGCAAAGTTAGTTTCAATGTATTCAACCGTCCTTAAGAACCTATACAGGGTGTCCGGAAATAACGATGAAATATTTCTAGGGGTGATTCTGCAGCTCAAAATATGAAAAAAACTTCCTATAAGCATGTGTCCGAAAATCGCTCTTGGCTAGGGCCCTCTGAAGGAGGCGAATAAAATTCAATTTTTATTGAATAAATCAGGAACCGCTTAACCTACAGCGACGAGTTTTTGCACATTATCTAACATGCGGAGGGACCATTAGATTATGGTATCTACCAAAAGAAAATTTAACCAGGGGCGTGAAAATAGGGGGGGGGGCTCGGTTTTTCCCACAAAAACTTTTTTGTGTCATTTTTTTGACAATTTCTCACCGGAATATGGTTCCCTGACTAAAATTACATAAAAAAGCCTCTCTTGTTATAACACTGTAAGATCAACCGTTTTTGAGAAAATTAGATTTAAAGATCCATCTGCATTTCCTAGAATTAGATTTAAAGATCCATTTGCATTTCCTAGGCTTATCAATTCATTTTTATTAAATTACAAAACTGAACGGATTTTAAAAATTAGTAACTAACGTAATCTAATGTTGCTTATTGATGTCAGATAGCATGCAAAAACTTAATAATTGACTAAATAAAAATCGAATTTTGAGCTCCCCCTTCAGAGGGCCCTAACCCCCTTAGGAGCGATTTCCGGACACATGTTTATAGGAACCTTTTTTTCATTTTTTGACCTGCAGAATCAACCCCCGAAATATTTCATCGTTATTTCCGGACACCGTGCATGTAGGTGCAATATTCCAAAACAAACTGGAGGAAAAAAATTTATATGAACTTGTCGCCTTATCTTGTCGAGATTTACTCGAATTCGAGAGCTTGTCCACGAATTCTGAGACACCCTGTATATACCGGGTGGTTATTTTATCTTGAGACTGGAAAATATCTCCGAAAGGAAGCATTTTAGAAAAAAATGCTCTGTATAAAAGTTTTATGACTTCGAGGGGAAAAATAGATGGCATCATTTTGATTCAAGGTCATTTTCAAGGTCATATAAGGTCAACTACATTCTTATTCTTCGTAAAAGAACAAACAACTCTCATCTAAACTATTTTTGGATCCGATGGGCAAGCTTCCATTAAAAAAATGAAGTTGACCTTCATTTGACCTTGAAAATGACCATCAATCAAAATGGCGATGATGTCATCTATTTTCCCCCTCGAAGAAAAATATAGACAAGATATAGGTAAAGAAATGCAGTTTGAAGGTCATGGTATCGAAGAAAATTGGAGGAAAATAAAAGAAAGAATAATCAAAGAAGCAGAGACAGAAGTAGGGTTTACAGGAAATTTAAGGAAAAATTAATGGTTTGATAGTGAATGTGAGCAAGCAGTAGAAAGTAAGAACAACGCGAGATTAAGATGGCTAAAACAGAAAAAGAAGAAGATATGGAAAGCTACAAGAAGAAAAGAAGCAAGAAAACTGTGCAAGAAAAAAAAGAAACAAGGACTGGATAGAATTATGGATGACATTGAAGCAGAAAACACACACAATTACCTAAAAATGGGGAAAAGAAAAACGAAGAAGTTATTGAAGAAATTATTGAGGAAGATGACTGGAAGTCGCACTTTACAGAATTATACGCAGAACCAGATATAGCGAATCAACAAACGGAAATAACGTGGGCAGCAGAAGGTGAAGAAGAGTACGAAGTGCTGAGATGCGAAGAAGTGGTAAAAAGTATAAAACAGTTAAAGAATAGAAAAGCAGCAGGTAGCGATGGAATATGTGGAGAATTAATAACATATGGTGGGGAGGCGTTGTACGAAAAGATGTATGAATATTTGGAGGGAAGAAGCAATGCCGGAGGAATGGAAGACATACCGAAAAAATTATAGGAAATTAAAATACCAATATGGATTTTGAGCAAAAGTCAACAATAGACGCCATACACGTACTAAGGCAAATAAAGGAAAAAAACACGAACTTACTATTGATACGCACATTTTGTTTGTTGACTTTAAACAAGCCTTTGATACATTGAGAAGAAGAAAGACGTTGGAAGACCTAAGAAATAGTGAAACACCCGAAAAGTTGATTAAAATAATAGAGATGACAATGAGGGACTCGCAAGCAATTGCTAATACAGGAAAGGAAATGAAAAAATTCATGTAAAGAAAGGCGTAAGGCAAGGTGACGCTCTGTCAGCGGTATTATTTATAACATCGTTAGACCGCATTATTGAAAAGGTAACAAATGGAGGGACAATAAATAAAAATGCAATTCAAATAATAGCGTATGCAGACGACGTAACAATAAATTGTAGCACGAGGCAAAAGGGATCTAGGAAAAATCTTTCAAGAAATTGAGTTTGAAGCAAAACAAAGGGGTTTAGGGATAAATAAAGAGAAGACAAAATATATGCATTGCAGCAGAAACAAGAAGACACAATTATCAGGAATGGAGAGTAATGGATATCTTTTTGAAGAAGTTGAAGCGTTTAAGTACCTCGGAGTGTTTATTAGTAGAACAAAACGAAAGGATAGAGTGCAAGCAGAAACTACAAGCCGGAAATAGAGCCTTCCACAGAAACAAAAAACTGCTTAAAGACAAGAAACTCAGCAGAACCACGAAGATGAAGATTTATAAACAGCGATAATGTACGCAGCAGAAACGATATGTTTGACAAAAAAAAGAAGAGGAACAGCTGAAAATTTTTGAGAGAAGGATAGTTAGAAGTATAGTAGGACCGAAGGTTGAAAATGGGAATGAGATAAGGAGCTGGATGAACCATGAAATAGAAAAATGGATGAAGAACGATAACATAGTGAGAGCAATAAAAGCACAGCGGATAAAATGGTATGGGCACATAGGAAGGAGAGACAAAGAGAATCCAGTAAGAGTGATGACAGATGGGACCCCCGCAGAGCCCAGATCACAAGGAAGGCCGAAAATAGAATGGAAAGAACAAGTTGGAAATGATATAAGAGCAACGAAAATAGAAGACAGAAAAGTTTGGAAGAGAATAGTGGAAATAGCTAAAACGCACCAAAAGTTATAGAGGGAAGAGGCACAAGCAGAAAATATAGACTGATCTGCCATGTGACAACAGGATTTAAAAAGTGTTAAGACGCTGTAAACTTCTTCGGGAGTGTAAAGCTTTATATAATAACGGTTTGTTACTGGGTTCGAACCTGAGTTCGGATTTTTTTTTTCAACTTCGATTCGTTCAAGGCTATGAAAAGGTTTGTTTCTGATTGAAACCATACTGCTCGAATTCTGTACGATCGCACGTTTGACGGCATCCGTTTAATTGAATAAAAAATAAAACAATAACCACCCACTTACAAAGTTAGAGTCTCATTCCAGACGGGATTCAAGTTCGCCCTAATGGTCTTCGTTTTCTTTTTAACGTTGTCGGAATCGGGTATAGGTTTAATCTTGACATAGGGATCGCTCGACCCATTGGGATCCATAGGAATTAAGTTACGAGCTTGCTTAACTACAATTTTATTTTTGTTATTAAAGACAGACTCCTGGGATTTTGTCAATTAGAACTAAACCTTCTACACTCAGTTTCTGTCCGGAATACGTCATCTTGAGCTGAAGCCTTCCCCTTCGCTCCGTGTGATCACATCCACATAAATTAGGAACGCTCTCCTCGCATCGTTTATGAACATTCATATCACATGCTGAAAATTCAATCTTTATATCATTCTATTGACGAAGTGTCTGTTAAATCGTGTCCAGAACTTTCAACAAAAATAAGTTTTCCATGAAGTGAGAAAATCGGCATTTTAATGGAAAAATAATGTGATGTAGGATAGAAAATGTTAAGAGCAATTTTACTTTATGAAAGCTTATGTGCACTGCATTAGTGTTAGCGGTTCGGGGGAGCGGCAGGGGGCTAATATTAATAATGGAGGAAATGCAGAAATAATGTCAATAAAGTTACTTAAACTCATCTCGGTAATTGTTATTTGCTGTTATTGTAACAAACATTTTAATTTGAACTTCATTTAAATGGAGACTACTGTTTGCTCTTCAAGAGTGTCTAATTAATTTGTCCTTAACCTTCGTTATTATTATGGCATTGTGAATTTAAATTCGGGTTGCTCGGGTTAATGCAATTTACAGCTAAGTAAATGTTTTAACAGTGGTGCACTGCCTGCAATACAATGTAGAACGTGTTTCATCTTGATACCTACAGAATAAATATTTTAGTTTCACGCCGCCAATAAATTGAAGAAAATTCTAGTTTTTCAATGAATTGTTGCCCCATTATCTTATAAATAAGTAAATATTTAGTAGATCTACTGAAGGCGCGAATCAAATAGATATTTACAATTTTTTTAAATGCCCATCCACTGCGGTTTATTTAGGGTTGCGATGTGCAGGGTCTTTTTTATTATTATCCCACTTTTAAATTTAAATATCTCCTTTATTACTTGAGCTATTTGCCTGAAATAAAAACAGGTTGGTAGTCCGTACCCCCAAGTTTTGTTCTGGAGCTTACTCTCAGCGATCACCGTTGGATCTTAAGCGCTGTGGATGCAACTTGCTTTTTTTTTAAATGGGACACCCGGTATATTCTTTCACGAATCGATAGTGAATTTTCTTCTGATTTCATTGATATAGGGTAGTTGATATATTTTTCGAGAAAAAAAATTAAATTTGAAATAATGAGTCCATATAGCCATAAGTTATAAAAACAATTTATTTTCATGAATTTTTTTCTCGAATACGATCAACCCCAGATATCAACTACCCTATATAAATGAAATCAGAAGAAAATTCTCTATCGATCCATGTAAGAATATACCGGATGTCCCGTTTAAAAAAAGGCAAGTTGCATCCACAGCGTTTAAGATCCGACGGTGATCGCTGGGAGTAAAGTCCGGAACAAAACTTGGGAGTACGGTCTACCATCCTGTTTTTATTTCAGGCGAATATCTTAACTAATAAAGGAGATATGACAATTTAAAAGTGGGACAATAATAAAAAAAAAACCCTGTACATTATGTTAACCCTTATAGTACATATGGGAATTTTCGTATTTAATTCGCATTTAATTTTAATTTAATCCTGCTTCCCTAATTTATCTAATGTACTATTGCAAAAAGTACAGGGTGTTCCAATAAAAAGGAGCCACCCCAAATATTTCGCAAATCAAATAAAATATGAAAATTCGCTCGGACAAGTCGATTTTTATTTGGAGGGGGACACTTAAATCCATGCTTGGCGAAATTTCAAAACTCACTCCCTAACCCCCACCTACGCCCACTTCAAAATTTTTAATGGCAACCCCTCACTTGTAATACATCATTTGAAAGCTAATTTCATTGCCAATCTAACGCTGTAACAATTTTTGATATTTGTTCAACTCTAGCGCCCCCTATGGTCAAATTTTAAATTACATTAGGACCCTTTGTGATACATTATTTGAAAGGGTTTGAAATTATCTGTAAACTGATGCAAGAATTTTTGAAATCCACCCACTCGCTCAAAAGTTACATTGAAAGAGCTGGTTCTGGGTCTAGAAATCCTTCAAGTTTAGGTTGTAACTTTTGAACGAATGGATGGATTTAAAAAATTCTTGCATTAGTTTACAGATAATTTCAAACCCTTTCAAATGATGTATCACAAGTGGAGGTTGTCATTTAAAATTTTGACGTGGGGGTAGGTGGGGTTAGGGGGTGAGTTTTCAAATTTCGCCAAGCATGGATTTAACTGTCCCCGTCCAAATTAAAATCGACCTGTCCGAGCGAATTTACATATTTTATTTGGTTTGCGAAATATTTGGGGTGGCTCCTTTTCATTGGAACACCCTGTATATTGAATAGACAGGTAGATTTGTTTACCCTGCAACTTCCCCCAATAAATGTTTTGATACAATAATTCTTGTCTTTTGAGTCTACATTAAGCTTTCATAAAATAGTGCAGTGTCTCTCTTCCGTTTGAGAGTAATACTCTAAGGAAAGCTCAAGCGTCTAAAATGGAAGTACCGAACACACAAGCGTCTACAAGGGTACAAATTGCAAAAATCGTAGGCCAAAAATGCGAAAGATCTTTGAATATTTATCATAATTTTTAATTAATCAAGTTTTAAAGTGCCCAACGAAAGTGTTGTTTATATATTGAGAGACTCAACCTGACCGAAATTGATTACCAACAGAAGAGTGGACTTGAAACCTCTTAAAGTGGTGATGCCATGTTAAAAAACAGTAACAACCTAATCTGGATATTATAAATTTTGTAGAGATACCTGTATTTTGATTTCCTGTCACTTCGGTCGACGCAACCCGCTATCACCATCATTGTGGATCGAAGTAATTGTTTTCCATCAATAGATAATGATCTCTGGACCTGCATCAGTGATTGTAAAGACACTGTCTAATTTATTGTAAAACTCGCACACTAACTAAATGCTTTAGTCTCAAACATTAATCATTAATAATAAGTAGTAATAAAAACACATTTCAAAACATATATCCACCCTTCTTTGCAACTATTATTATTAATTCGACCACATCTGCACGTTCTCTCAATAAATTTTAATTTAATGCATGCTCCTCTTTGAGCTCATATTATTTATGAGATTACTATTTTAATTAGCTCAGCCATGGTCTAAGCAATTCAAATTTTTATTATACTCGTAATATCCAGTAGAGCATGCACTAATAAATATTTAAAAATTTATTTATATAATAATAAGGTGTTTATGTATTTTACTGTACTACATTATGACGCACTTTCATTGCGAAAATGAGTCACACGATGTAGCTTGTACCAGAAACTCACTCACAAGCGAAAATATACAAATAATCTACAAAAAAGTTTTAGTTTTGGGAAATAAACGATCGTCATGCTAACAGCAATCTTCATGCAAAGTAGGTCAATTCGCTAAATTTGTTAATGATTAGCAAACTCATTCCCAAGGTTTAAGTGTTTACCTGAACATTTCATCCCTTGGTGGAGCACTCCATATAGTAACGATCCACAGTGGTCACAGAACGTGGGAGATGAGTATGTGTGAATTTTGAAATTATGACGGGTTCGAGTGTCCTAGAATAGTGCCATAAAGTTCAAGAATATTTGATGGATATGCTTTGAATTTAAATACTTACATCTGAGTCGGCACCTTTGTCCACGCCGGGGCATGTAAATGTGACGTATTCGTGGCATCTTTTATGTACCACGAAACTACAAACTGTAAAGGAAAATATTCTGACTTAAAAGACATTAAGAACAATTAGGGTGTATGGACCGACGAGAACTCTACAGCTCGATGAAAAGACAATACTTTTCTTTTTTTTTCTACACTACTAAGTGGGAACTAAAGGGTGTCCCAAAAAAAACCGAAAGATTTATTTTTGGCTATAACTTTATTACTATTATACCGATTTTCCCTAATTTGGACAAGTTGTTCTTTAGGTTATGATGAGTGTTATAAAGCACATATTTGGTTTATTTTTGAATAAAGAATTGTTGCCTATTCCAATCCAGCCTGTTGTCTGCAGTCGCTTTTAGTGCTAACATTTTTTACTAATTACACATTCATATTATTCTCGTTTAATTTTTTAATTAAATGTGTTCATAAAAATTTGCTAGGGTGGCGCCATCTGCAAAGTAACTTCATTTTGTGAAATATTGACGGTGTTACTTAGGATTCTTCAAATTTTGCCGAGATCGGTGGCCAAATAAAAAATAAATTTTCAAAAATCCTTGTTTTAAAACATCACAAAAAAAATTATAAATTAATCAAGAACGGTCAGAATAAAATTTTGTAAAGTTGCTTTGGAAGAGAAAAGCATTAGCTTCCATCCTACACTAATTTCATTTTGATCGATTCACAGACGGTTTAACTCCAGCCAATCAAAAACTATTCTTGTAAGAAACTGCCACAAAAAATTTATTAGTGGCGCCATCTAGAAAATGGTTGCCGATTCTAAAAGCTCCATCTTTTGACCACGTCCTGTAAAAAAATGAGGAAAATCGGTCTAATAATAATAAAGTTATAACCAAAAATATATCGTTCGGTTTTTTTGGGACATCCTTTATTTCAATGATTACTATTGGGATCTCCGGAAACCATAAAAGTTAGAAGATCGATTACAAAAAAGTTGCACTATTTTCGGAATCTCCTTAGTTGATAATATTTCCGCACTAAATTGCACGTCGATCCGAATAACCGTTTTGAGGCTATTCAATAATTTTCGTTTTTTGCGCTTATCTCCGGAACTAATCGGAATTTCTCGGATATCTATTAAAATTCGGAACGGCCTTAAAATAGCCCAACTTTTATGTAATTTAACCGAACTTGTATTTCTTATAGTTTCCGAGATTCCAATGGTGAGCGTTTAAATAGTTTCCAACCTATACGGGGTGTCCCGAAATTAGTGGTCAAAACTTTACCAGTAGATTCTTCTATGAAAAATATAAAAAATTAAGCTACAATATTTTACCAGTGCCTACTACTCTTAAAAATAAGGCTAAACGTTTCAGTAAACGTTTGTCGAAAAATGCCTCCTAAGGGAGCCAAAGCCCTTCAAAGGGGTACTCGAGAAGTTTTTTTAAAATTACTCGAATATTGTAAATAGCAGGATTAAGAAATTTGGAGCATAGGTTAGTGTTATCAAGGGCTTTCTTTTGAAATTTTTTCAGATTTTTTATTTTAGTCGAAGGCGTGGGTACTTTGGAGGGGCATAACACATTTCTTCTCTATTATTTTGCTGTTATTGTTTGTTCATGAAATGGTAATGAAATCATAATCTCTGCTCTATTAGTCATAGTGTTGTAAAGCTGAAATATTTCAATTAAAATATTTCAAATAAACATTTCAAATAAACATTTCAAATAAACATTTCATTGAAATATTTCACACCCCTTGAAATATTTCATGAAACTTATTTTAAAAAACGCGCGCAAAATGAGTCGACATGACATGCGAATGACATTCCACCTATTCGTATAACTTCAAAAATGGGGAAATATTCCAAAAAATTTAATAATGCTGATCCTAATAATATTTCTGTCCTAACCGAAAAATAACTCACTACTCCTATTATCGATTTCACTGCGACTGGAAAACTGTGCTTCGCATATGAGCACATACCTAAAGATTTGGAGATCAGCAAAGGCTCTTTTATGCAAAGTTTCTTTAATTTTTTTTGTTAATATATACCTACTTATAATAATTGTTCCAAATTTTGCCGAATTTATTACAATTAAAAAGTAGTGTTAAAACCTGTGGGTTGTACCTACTTAATTTGTAACTAAAAAAATATTAATTCTTGTAAATTTTTAAACTGGACTAAAGTTAGAATATCTTTCATATGAAATATTTCATGAAATATTTCAAAAAAATAAGTTTCATGAAATTTTTACAACACTAATTAGTCATAAAAAAGGTGCTCTTGTTGAACGTCGCTAGAATACACCGTTTTCGAAATAAATGGCTTTTCATTGGTTCAGGAGTCCAAAATTTGTGATGGAAGACGTCAAAATAATATAAATAATATGAGGAATAAACCAGAGATTATGATATCATTACATTTCATGAAATAAATACTAACAGCAAAATAATAAAGAAAAAATATGTTATGCCCCCCTAAGAACGCACGCCTCTGACTAAAATAAAAATCTGAAAAAAATTCGAAAGAAAGCCCTTGATAATACTAACCTATGCTCCAAATTTCAAAATCCTGCTATTTACAATATTCGAGTAATTTTGAGGAAACCTACTTCTCGAGTACCCTTTTGAAGGGCTGCAGCTCCCTTAGGAGACATTATTCGACAAATATTTTCTGGAACTTTTAGTCTTATTTTTGATCGTAAAAGGCACTGGTAAAATATTGCAGCCTAATTTCAGGACACCCTGTACGTCGTTAAGTACCACATTAAAAGTGTTTTTTTCTAAATATCTTCAAAACCGTTAAAGATAGCAACGTGAAATTTGTTATCCGTACTAAGTCGTTGATGCTGAATTTATTGCTGTGGAGAAAATTTTAAAATTTCGATCATAAACGTCTCGTACAGGAGGGGCTTAGGACTAAATTTACTCAAACATTTTTGTAAGTAGTTTTTTCGCAAATTTGATTCCAGAATCTGAAAATTTGAGGTTTTCTAAGCAAAAATGGTACTCTTGTTTGACATCGATAGAATGCGAGCTTTTTGAAAAAAATGGCTTTTCATTGGTTCAGGACTCCAAAATTTGTGACAGAAGACATCAAAATATCGTAAACAAGTCCATGGGACGGTTCCCTACTTCCCTACTTTCGTACTTACAAAAATGTTTGATTAAATCTTAGTCCTAAACCCCTCCTGTAAGAGACGCTTATGATCAAAATTTTAAAATTTTCTCGACAGTAGTAAATTCAGCATCAAAGACTTAGTAAAGATACCAAATTTCACGTTGCTATCTTTAACCATTTTGAAGATATTTAGAAAAAAATACTTTCAAAGTGGCCCCTTTAAGGGGTCTTAGCTCCCTTAGTACTTATCTTTCGACATATTATGTTCATAGGGACTTTTTTCATATTTTTCATAGAAGAGCCTACTGGTGAAGTTGTGACCACTAATTTCGGGCCTGAGAAATAATAACGTTTGTCCAGGTTAGCTACGAAAATTTTGCTTTCGTGGCTATACCCAAGCAAGACGTCGTTATAGCAAAAAAATCTGTCACACACAATTCGCGATTAATAGAAAATAGTTTTCCGCGTCTAAAAAATGAAATTGCATTGGATTGTAAACAAAGTGTAGAAAAAATGAGAAGTTCTGTTCTAAATAGGTAGGTGTCTCGGTATGTAAACTAAGAAATCCAACATAAATCAATGTAAATGGAGCATTAAAACCAGCAACAACATTAATTCATTGGTGAACGGTTCCAACTTGTAAATATTTAAGAATCCTACAAATGCGGTTGCCAATGTACAGAAGGCAAGACATTGTTTGATTTATCTATTTCAATCGTTACTTGAGAAACCAATTAAACCAAACATGCTTTTTCTTTCAGAAAACTAGAAAATGTTTAACATTTATTATTTTTCCTAAAAAAACACAAATGATTTCTAACATGTCTTCTAACTTCTAACAAAGTAAAATGACATTTTCATATCTCGCTTATTTAAGACTACCTATTTAAAATATTGAGACTTTCGTTAAGTGCTACAACAAAGGTAAACAAATTGAAACATTTACCCTATTTTCTTGTAAAGAGCCTTTTAAGGCTCGGCATAGTTGCGTTTCATATTATGATATCGAGGTGAAACTGATGAAATGAAATAAAAATATTCGACTTTTACGCAGTGTTTGATCAACTCCTATATATAGTTCTACGGTTAATTACAATTTCCATTTCCATGAATGGCTGGCTACCTCTGAAAATTAGTAATAATTTACACTGTGGGAAAGCTATAATCATGGCTGCTGTCAGCTAACAAAGCACTGAATCTCCCGAGTGAGACGATTACTATACATAATGCCGATCATGTCAATCAGCAGTAAAATAAAACACTCTAACTACCATTATCATTTAAATATCTCATTCAGTTTAAATTGGAATAATTCCAATATTTCAATTGTTTACCTGCTAATCAGTTTGAAATTCTAGAATGTCCAGCATTTCTTTAACATGTTAGGTATTGTAGAATCTAGGTATGTTTATTGATAAATTTTACGTAATTTTAAAATATTCTGAAGCGAAAATGCGGTTATGTTTTTGAAATTAGCACCTGCTCCAATAAATTTCGCAATCGATCATATTGCATGGGCTTCACATTATCAATAATTTCCCTTCTTTTTGTTGTTCGTAATTTCGTTAAGTTCTCAGAAAAGATAATATACCTACTTACCTAATAAATATACCCATAGACAAGGTGTTATTTGATGAAATCTGTTCTCAATTATTTTAGCAGCTCTGCTGAGTACAATATTCATAAATCATAATGTAGAACGAAATGAGAATGCTGCTCTCAAAATTTGTAATGCATTGGATAGTTATTATTAATGGCAAAGTTCATGTCACCTTTCGGTTCTCTCCATTGGAAACTAATTAATTCTGGGGAATATGATTGTCAAAGGCTTCTCTTCTCTAAAAGAGAATTTGTCTGATATTTCACAAATAATACAATTATACTCAATATATGTTATAATAAATGACCGCTTTATGAAAGTTTTGACTAAAAATTCGTTCCTTACATAGGTAACTCATAGTTCGCGTTCAACATCGTATGCGCCTGCATTAATTATTTAAATTTTCGTCTTTCAGATCTGGGAATAATTAATAAAGAAAAAACTGTATAATCGATTTTTTTACAAAGTAGTTAAGTACCTAAAGGTTAAAAACTGAAAATCATAGCATTTTGCATTCTTAGAGAGAGACAGAGTATAGTATAGTCAAAAACGCTATAAGAATAAATGTGCTTTGCTTTTCTTATTTTTCCCGTGATGATGCTTGCAATGTGCTCATTATTGCTCTTGGTCTGAATTTATAAAATGACAATAGTATATCAGGGCCAATTATTATCGCACGAGGATCTTTGGAAAAAGAGGGCGAGTAGCCCGAAAAGTGCCTTTGTTAACATTTTCGTGTATAATCTATTAAGTACGAAAGCGTAGAGCTGCCATGATATTTGCTGAAATTTTACAGAAAAAGTGTACATTTTACAGAAAAAAGTATAAAACAGAAAAAGTGTAAAACAGAATAAGCGTAAATTTGTTCCCATTCTGAGAGCACCGTTACCGAGTTGTACACTACAGGGTAGTTCAAACACGGCACTCACGGCGAAACAATAAGATAAACGAATAAAATAAAAAATCCAGGGTAAATTAGAATAAATTATCTTCATTTTGTTGCCATTTGGAATTTGCATAATTTAGCGATAAACATTTCTATTTTTTTTGGATTCACTATTACCTACATTTTTATGGTGATTTTACTTTTTTGATAAATCGAAGAATAAATTTTTAATATGTGAAGTTTCACTATCCATCCTTTTATGGTTGTTCTTCAACCATCATGCTGTGCATGCATGTTTAGAACGCCGCTAAAGTTTTCATTATTTCTTTTTATGACTTTATTTGGCACTTTGGCAGTGTCTTGAAAAAGAAGGAAACAATACCTTCGAAATGTCGATAGTGAGCTAATAAACCTGTTTTAATAATCCAAGTACCTGATGTGATATTACTCAATTTAACTAGTAAATTTTTAAATTTTCATTAATTTCGCGCGCAGATCCGGCAACAACGCGCTTCATCATCTGTGCAACCGATGCAACCGCCCTCGTCTTACCACATGCCTCCCACTAATTGTACAGGGTGATCCAAACTCGACGCCCATGCCATTTTTCTTGGAAACGGCTAGAAGAACTTTCAAATTTTTCTTTTCAAGTTACATCTGTCAAGGCAGCTTTAAGAGGAGGCCCATATAGAACATTTTCCACCAGAGGTCTTTTTTGCTGATTCAAAAATGCTAATGCCAAAATTATTTTATTGCTTTCTGAAAAAAAATGTCATCTCAGGCTTCTCTATCAAAAAATAGATTAAATACTGACTACAGGAAACATAATTGTTTATTAATAACTTACATTAACGTTTGATATGAAAAAATTATGAATATCATGAAAAAAATATTTCAAGAAAAATGGCCTGGGCGTCGAGTTTGGCACACCTTATACACGCCCCCTGAAGGATTTTAAAGGGGCCAAATTATTTTCTTTATTTAAGAAATTGCGCCTTTAATTACAAAGGAAAGAATATATTCGATGAATCGATGTTGATAGTAAACCCGAAGAACAATACCCAGGAAAGGAAAGAATGTTTCTTCAGAGTGCAGATTACGAGCCGTTTTGCTGCATTTTTTATCGGGCTGTTATCAAGCTGACGAAAATGACCAAAAACTAAAAATCTTGCATTCTGAAAAAACATCCTTACTGCTCAATTTATGTGCTCTTTGTTTATTGCTAAATTTACCATGGATTTTTTGTTCTATTCATCTTAAGATTTGACCGTAAGAGCCGGAAACATAAATTTACACTTTTTCTATAAATTTACACTTTTTCTGTAAATTACAAAATAAAAAAAGTAAGCAAATATCATGGCAGCTCTACGCTTTCGTAATCGGCCCCTCCAATGAAAAAAATATAGTTTTTTTTGTTATACTTGCAAGGTTTAACCAATTTCTATGATATCTGTTCAATTATAGTCTGCAATGTACTCTCTATTCATTTTCTATTGAAGTGACAGAACGTCAAAATTTCAATTTTAGGTTGGTATGAGGAAATTTTGCAAGCAATTTTACTAACAGGTGAGTTGGTAGAAACGATCTTAATGCGATACGTCAAAAAACATGAAAAATGTCAAAATTTTGTAATATCTCTGAATTGGCCCAAAATGGCCTTTGTGTGCGTGCAGTTTTGAGTAAAGTGCAAAGAAAAATATTCACGAAAAAGACTCAGGTACGTTTATCTGTGACACTGCTGCTAACAATAAAGATAAACCCTAGAAGATTTGGGTTATGTAATGTTTTTGCTTTCCCGCTAAATTTCGATCAAATTGTCAAAAGTACACGCTCTTACAAATTAGGGTTGTACAGTTCCAGAAAAATTTTAGTTCTGCTATAGAAAATGAACGGATTTTAAATATTTTTACATTATTTAAAAAAATAAAAACAAATTCAGCCAGTTACACGAGGACATTCCCTCAACTCCGCCTACTAACTACGCACCGACAGAGTTCAGCAAATAGTACGGAGTGGTTTGTCGGCATATATGACGTCATATATGCTGACCCGGAATTTAAAAAAATTTTTATTAAAAAACTACGAAGTTTTGAAACATTTTATTTGCTGAGGACCTCTTGACGATGTGTATTCTTTATAATTTAATCGTTTTCAAAAATTGTTGGAAAGGCCCATTTTTTCTACCTGCCTCGAGCGCTTTTCTTAATAGAAAATTTTAATAGGTTTCCGTAGCAAAAAAAAACGCGCGAGTGGAAAAATCCTTTAAATTGCAACATGCTCGAACTGGATTCAGCCAGAAAATCGTATTTCGCGAAATTATACGTTATTGTTCTGTGATAAAGGTAAACAAGGAATTTCTGGAAATCAGTACAACAACCTCGACAACAACTAATTTCCAGAAATTATATGTTAATTATACGTTAATTTCAAGTAAATCATTTAGTCATTGGTTCAAAATGGCAAATAGCTACCTTTTCATTGGCTGGAATTGTAGAAATACGATTTTCAGGAAAAATTTTCAGTTAATCAGACAATCATTGCTTAGGTATTACGATCTAAACAAAACCGGTGACGGTGCGGTAAAAGGACACAATTATTGCACTCATTTGGGGGTGCTATAAAGTGTTGCTTAAGAAACCGAAATAGAAAAGGATTATATTGAAGGCATAACTAGAATCGAAAGAGTATGATTTTCGCTCACTTTTTTGTATGCCTCTTCTGCGTCTCCTAATAAGATCTGCTTGAAAATTTTAACTAAGTAGGTACTGTTTTATTCTGCGAATTTTTAAATGAGCCGATGTGATACGGATTCTTAGAAATCCCTAATTATAATCTCATCCCACGTCAATCACCGATCTTTTAAAGATTTCGGTGAGCTTTAACATTATGCTTGAGTTTGTTTTGCTAGGCTTTGAAGTTGCTCGTTTCCGGTTACCTACCAATTTCCCGTTGAAAATCAAATCGGAAATCCCTAAAGCATACAATCATGTTAAGAAATAAGAAAAACGTCGTAGAATCCAAATGTGGAATGGAATACTTCAAATGGCTCAGCAGGAAACTATTAACACCTCGTTTAGAATTCCCACAAATAGCAGTTTTTAGTGAGTAATCACTTTAGCAGCATTTAGTTGGAGCAATCAAGTTGAAAATGAGAACTTGCAAAGACTTTCACCTGGGGAAATACTTCGAAGAGTAATTTAATCTTCATGACTCGGGCAAAAACTATTTCTTTTGCGTAAGCAAGTAGATTAAGGAAAAATGTTGTTGCTGGTCATTTATTTTCTCGTTCTTTTTGCAAAACATGAAAATTCATTGCGTTCTAGAAAATAAAAGCATGCTTTACCTTGACACTGGAATCCTTGTTTTCCGAAGCCCCTGAAACATATTTACATTAATTATTACGCTTGGTTGGTCGTTAAAAAGAATTTTTTGCTGATCTTGCATTAATCGGCAAAACAATAGATAATTAATTTTACCAGATTTACAAGAAAATCAAAAATTATAACTCTGTGTAGTGTGAGGGGCTGATCACTAGTGGAATTAGTTGTACAGGGTCTTTTTTATTATTGTCCCACTTTTAAATTGGAATATTTCCTTTATTACATGAGATATTCGCCTGAACTAAAAAGAGTAGTTAATATCTGGGGTTGATAGTTTTGGAGAAAAAAAATCCTGAACCACGAAAAATGTCGGAATGAAAATGGCAATCATGCTGAAATTTTTAACTTTTAATGCTTTAAGGTGAATAAATCAGTTACTTACTTTGTTACTATTGATAGTTTTAACTTATTTATTCACCTTAAAACATTACAAATTAAAAATTTCAACAGGATTGCCATTTTCATTCGGACATTTCTCGTAGATTAGGAGTTTTTTTCTCCAAAATTATAAACCCCAGGTATCAACAGCCCTCTATATCAATTAAGTTAGAAAAAAATTCTCTATCGATCCGTGCTAAAATATACCGGGTATCCTATTAAAAAAAAGCAAGTTGCATCCACAGCTCTTAAGATCCGAAAGTGATCGCCGAGAGTAAGGTCCAGAACAAAACTTTGGAGTACGGTCTACTATCCTGTTTTTAGTTCAGAGTTCAGGCGAATATCTCAAGTAATAAAGGAGATATTCCAATTTAAAAGTGGGACAATAATAAAAAAAGACCCTGTACATCCGACTTGGAATTAATTCCAGAATTATGGAATTATTCTGGAATTGAAGGAATTTAAAAGGAATTAATGGAATTAGTTAGAATTAGCCGGAATTAGTTGGAACTAGTTGGAATTAACTGGAATTATTATGGAATTATTGGAATTAATAAGGAATTATTTGGAATTGATTGGAATTACTTGCGGCTGGAACCTCCCCATTGATAAATAATATAGGTACAATCATCGGCGTTGGCAAGAACATTAAAAAGGTGCATTATCCGAACGCTCCTCGAATCATCCAATCAAATTTCATGACATCCAGAATACGGGGTAAACAAAAAAGCATCAGCAAAAATCAACAAAGCGTCTGTCATTTATTTTCCCAGAAAATTGGTGAAAACTGTCGATTTTCGTAGAAATTATCTTTCAGGAAGTCCTTCGTTCATCAAAACAGCACTTTTCACTACTTTTCTTATTGACAAATGTCAAAATCCCAGTCAGATTGTCAAAAATTGACTGATCGAAATTATCTCTGTCACAATCAAATTTCGGGATACCCGAACGTCATGTAATCCAGAAAGCGGGTTACTCAAAAACACATCGGCAAAAATCAGTAATGCGTCTGTCATTTTTCACGACTTTTCGAATAATTTTTCGAAAAATTCTCTCATTTATTGACAGACGTCAAAATCTCGGTTAGACAGTCAAAAACTAATAGTTCGAAATTATTTGTACTCAAAATAGCACTTTCCACGATCTTTTTAAGCATTTTTCGGAAAATTCTATTATTTATTGACATACGTCAAAATCTCGGTCAGATTGTCAAAAAGTGACAGATCGAAATTATTTCTACTGTCACATGAACGTCACGGAATATTCCATGGCCAACTTTAATTCTTCTTTATTAAATCTCCCGGTATTAGAATACCAAGAACATTAAAAGTCGTGCATATCAATCCTCTTATTACATAAATTTCAATCCACCATCATATTATTATTATAAAAAGTGTTTATTTTCAAACGTCATTTAACAATTACTTACTTAAATGACAGTCATTTCTATGACACCATGTTTGAGCGGCCTATAAACAATCTTAAACTCCGGAGGTGTTTAGAACAATTTGCAGCAACAATGATTGCCATTGTTGCTGCAAATAAGTGTCAAAATGACGTGCAACATTAGTAGAAAATGTTGTCTTTTTTTCGTTTGAAAATAATAGATATTTATTTTATTAGGACATTATGTAATGGAGCAAGGAAGTTTAAACGCCGAGGGGAGCGAGGCAAATTAAATCCATACGAGTCACATAATGTCGCTTAAACTCCGAATAAAATACAATATTTTATTTTCAAACAAAAAAAGACAAAATTTTCTACTAACGTCTGTTGCGCGCCAGGTCAAGCCTTCTGAAGCACATCAAGTCGTGAAAATTAAGAAAAGTACCTTGGTTTGGCTCTTACGAAAAAAACCAGGGAGACCATCTACAGATCGACTTCGGTGATACGTTGATTAATTGTTCTTAACTTAATAATAATTAAAATGTTTCCGTCTTGAAAGGTTTGTATAAAGTTACTAATGACCCCTGACAGTAATTCCATGCCTGAAAATTTAAGACTTTTTCATTTCTAGTATTACAAGAAAGACTTAATTGGCACTAAATAATGGAAGGATAAAGGGTGAAGAATAAATTTGGCACTAAATTAATGGAAGTATACAGGGTGGTCCTTTTTTCACTGCTCACCATTGGGATCTCCTAAACGGTAAAAGATACGGAGTCGATTAAATAAGAGAAAAATTGCACTATTTCTTGGTGATAAGAATCTGAAGAGAATTCTCCGGTTACGTTTAGGAGATGCCGATGGTGAGCAGTGAAAAGGGAACCATCCTGTATTGGAAAATAATTAAATTAATATGGAATTGATGGAATTAATCTGGAATTGATGGAATTAATCCGAAATTGATGGAATTAATCGGGAATTGATGGAATTAATCGGAAATTGATGGAATTAATCGGGAATTGATGGAATTAATCTGTTATTGACGGAATTAATGAAACTAAATCGAAATCAATGGAATTAAAGTGGAATTATTGGAACTAGTTCCCGATTGGAATTAATTGTACACAATTTTTTTGAGTGATCAGCCCCCAGTGTAGTGTACAAAAAGTTGCTCTAAATTTTCAGAGCCGATTTTATTAGAACTTCCAAGACAGGAGAATATCTCGAAATTCTTCACGCTGAATTTTAAAAAATTTGTATAAGTTACTGCTAGTCGGCTTGCAAAGCACGTACGTCCAGATCGACAGAAATGGTGTTGCCCTGAATGTAAATGTTTGTCTAGTGGTCTTAAGAACTACCCCGGGCACCATCCGCAAATAATTCCGCAGGGATATGACGTTTTCTTTTTACTTCTTTCCGGCTTTTGTAGATTGCCCGGAACAAAATGGAATTTCCTTCGGCAGCAATTATTCATGCAATACTACTTGAATTCCAGTAAAAGACATTCCTTCATTTCAACTATATTGACCTTAAATTCGCTAAAGCGGTTGTTGTGTATAATTAAGGGTACTGAAAGATTTAATTAAAGCCGTTCAATGCCACCAGCGTTGTAGCAATAAAGTACATTTCGAAATAATAGGAAAAAACTTCTGGCGACCGGTCGATCGCTGCTAAAATTAGCATAATTTAAATTGGTTGTTGTTTTTGAGCGACTTATGAGTAGGAACCTATTATTGTTGTTTAACGATCTAATCGTTCCACTTTTTATGCATATAAAACCGGGATTTGCGAGAAATCATCGCAGGTTGAAGCATTACGAAAGACGCTAGCATCAGCGAAAATAGAAAAACCAATAAACCATTAAGCTGAATAACGTGTTAACTTTTGATTGGATTTTAAAAAGGCGGAGTTTCAGGAATCTTGGACATTTGCGTTATCGGGAAATGGAAATTCACATAATTTAAGTAGTTTATGTATGAAATTATCACGTACGTACGTACATACGAACAACCGTTTTAAGTCTAACAACTAGTACCTAAATTCTAAGGACCGGTATTTTCCCCTCCAGATAACCATAAGACAATCTGACGGTTAATTGTCATATAAGGCTGTTTTTAAATTTTGAAATACCTTCAAAATAATGTCAGATTTGAATCGTCCTTCCAAGAAGAATATAAAACTGACCGCAAAACTGGCAGTATTTCAATACAAATTTCAAAAAATAGTAAGCCGACCAATAATGAGAGCCCATTTCTATTAATTTGTATTCGAAAACTTAAAGCGTTTTTTCTCGATTTTATGTTTTTCAATACAAATTAATACAAATGGGCTCTCATGATTGGTGAGCTTACTGTTTTTTCAAATTTTCCTCGGAAGGACGATTCAAATCTGATATTATTTTGAAGGTACCTATTTCAACAAGATTATTTCCTATGCTTTCAAATGCAAGTTTGTATTTCAATACATAAAACAGAGAAAAAAGGCATATAAAATCGAGAAAAAATGCCTATAGTTTCAGAGAAAATTTACTGCCAGATAGACTTATCTGGAGGTGAAAATACCAGCCCTGACGATCTAAACCTTATGTCTCAGAAGATTGGAGTTGCGAAATATCTATGAGGAGTATTTGAGTCATATACTTAGTTGTTATCCCATCGTACAATTTGTGGTTTATTGGTCATAATTTGTTGTGAAGTTTCAGGAACTTGCTCGCAATGATACAATTTGAGATAGGTAGGTACATTGATACATGATAACACCAGACCTTTACGCTTCGAAGTCTCAGGATCATGAAAAAGTGTTTTTTTAATGTCTCTGTGTGTGTACGTGGTGGTGATATCTCAATTTCGAATTTTGGACTAATTAAAATTCGAGATTTTTTAAGGTACTTTTAAAACACGATACAGCCCAAATCCCTGGACCGATTTGGCTGAAATTTTGAACGTGATTGTGGTACCCGTTGAAGAGCCGAATAGATTTTGGAAGCAATCGACTCACGATAAGTGCCTTTTGGCAAAGCAATTTTCAAAATTTTAAGTTATACTCTCTTTTAACCATCCGAAACAAGTTTTTGAAAAGTACTGTCAGTACTGCCACCATCAGAAAGCTCCTTTAATTCCGGTTTTAAATAAGACAAAATGCATTCACATTTAGTGCCCCTTGGTTTAAAAAAATCGAAATTTTGTAAGAGCATTAAAAACACACTACAGCCCAAACTACCCGTTCGATTGGGCTGAAATTTGGCACATGGAGAGTATGTGACCTGCTGAAGAGCTCAGAGACTTTTGGAAGCAAAATTTTAAATCTCGTTTTAAATAGAAGACACGGAAATCAAAGACTGCTGCCCATTTTAAATTTTGTAATAAAATCAAAATAATAACCCGCTGAAAAGCCAATTTATAATTTTGGTAGCATTCCTCGAAAGGCAAGTGCCATAATAGACTCACATTTTCTTTGTCAGCACAAGAAAAGTCTTCAAATTTTGTTTCCAAAAATGTATTCAAAGTTTTTGACCTTTGGACAAAAAAATGTTACATTTTGAAAAAAAACAGAAAACGCTTTAAGCTCTTCGGCGGGTAACGGTATCTCTACCTACCAAATTTCAGCCAAATCGATCCAGCAGTTTGGGCTGTAGCGTGTTATTTAATGTTTCCTCGAAACTTCGAATTTTTCTATTTTATGCCAAAAAGGCGCTAAGTGTGAATACACTTTCAGATGCAGAATTTCAAGACCTTTCATGTGCTGATTAGAAAAATTGGTGTTCATCTGTCAAATTTCATAGTTTACATGCTAGAAAGGCACTTGGCGTCTGCAGAAGGCCAACGCTATCCTCCATACCAAATTTCATTAAAATCCGTTCGGTAGGTAGTTTACGAGAAATAGTACTCACATGCGTACGTATGTACGTACGTACATACACGCAAGACATTTTTTAAAAACCTTTTTTTTGTGATTTTGGGACCTTGAAACGTAAGGATCTGGTGTTATCTCAATTTCGAATTTTGAAGTGATTGCAGTAACTTCCCATTTTTATATGGTTGTGGGGACTGTAGGGCTGGGCGATTATGTCCAAGCATAATCTGATTAATCGATCCTTTCGATTAATCGATTAATCGATTTTCTCTAATAATCGATTTTTCCGATTAATCGACCTTTGCGATTAATCGATCTTTTCGATTAATCGATTAATCGATTTTCTCTAGTAATCGATTTTTCGATTAATCGATTTTACAATAATTAATTTCCAGCAATTATTGCCTGATTATTATTGTTTATTATAGGTGCCTTGATTAAAAATGCTCTCCAATATTTGCTTCAATTAATTACTTTCCATACTGTCATAATGTTATCTTTGTCAGCAATCACCTTAATTTTCTTCGTCATTAGAATACGTAGGTAAATAGGTAAAAGGCTTTTCAACTACAATAACTTATTATTTTCTTATCGAAAGTTAGAACAAAATCATATTATTTAAAAGCATGAGATAATAAAATAAGAGCAATCAAGCTCAGCACCACTCAATATTGTATAATAAGAGAGAAAATTCCTTCGAAGACCTAATCGAAAGAACGATTAATCGAAATAATCGAAATATCGATTAATCGGAATAATCGAAAGACCGATTAATCGGAATAAGTCGAATAATCGAAAGATCCATTAATCGATAAAGTTGAGAATTTAATCGACCCCGATTAATCGATTAATCGATTATTTTGCCCAGGGGAGGTTAATTCCCGTTTTTATATGGTTGTGGATGCAAACCCCCATTTTTCACGTCACCATAAGAAATGCCTTCAAATTCTGCTTCCAAAGATGTATTCACTCTCAGTGCCCTTTATATCAAAAACTAAAAAATTCGAGATTTTTATCGGACTTTAAAATCGCGGTACAGCCCAAGCCCCAGAACCAATTTGGCTGAAATTTTGCACCAATTTCCAAATTAAAAATTATTCTCTCATTTAACCAAGTTGTTGAAACATTTATTGCCACCATCAGAAAGGTCTTCTTTTGGTTTTAAATAAGACAAAATTCATTCGCATTCAGTACCCTTTGGGTAGAAAAATCGAAATTTTGTAATAACACTAAAACCACGTTATAGGCCAAACTACTGGATCGATTTGGCTGAAATTTGGTACATGAAGATTAGGTGACCCGTTGAAGAGCTTTGGGAGCAATTGGTCCACGGGAAGTGCCATTTAGGCATATCAACTTTAAAAATTTAAATACAAGACACGGAAATCAAAGACCCACGATGGGGAGGTTTCAGCCGCTTCTCTTTTTAAGTTGAAATTAATTTTCAACTTAAATCAAAAATACAGAAAGAATTGGCAGCAGAGAAGCGGCTGGAACCTCCACATCGTGTGGGTGTTTGATTTCCGTGTTAATTAATGTATAACGTACTGTAAAAATCTTTTCAAAGGGTCTACCAATAAAGATTATGGCTCATTAGTAGGGCCATAAACTTTATTGCTAGACACTTTCAAAAGATTTTTACAGTACGTGTCTATCGGTATCTGTCGAACATTCATAATTTCAGTTTATTACCAAAGACGAACAAAATGATTACTTTTACACCTAAAAGGAACTAAGGATGTTTCAAGAACTTTGTTTAACTAAGAATTGCGTTATTTTTATTCGTTGGCTAAATCCTATTCTTCTTCAAGTTTGAAACCTATTTCTGCGTGGGCTGCAAAGGACATTTACGTGCACTCTCCCGGCGCCTCCACCATTTTAAGCACATATCCTCCTACTGAATAAATTATCCGGAAGCTGAATATAACTGTTCCAAATTTATTTTTTTTCCAACGAACACGGAGCGATTAGAGAAAAAATCGAGCGATTTTGTTCCTTTCAGGCGTTGAAGCAAAGTCTGCTCATTTCAGATGACTTCAGGTCGAATTATTTTTCCTCTTGATCACTCAATCGAAAATTTTGTACACTGAGTCATAAACGATCAACTCGGTTTTGTGGCCAAAAAGCGGGCACTTTACAATGTATACCTTCTTTGATAATAAAATAATGTATACCTATTCGTAATGTACATAGATATAGGATAGATAAGAATTTATTCAAATAATGATATAGGAACATCTCCAGCAACATCCATTATTAGGCAATGCATATTCATATTTAAATGTTTAAATCGATATAAAGGAACACCTGCTATTTGAAACAGAGGATTCTATTTTTAACATCTGATTTAAACACATAATAGCAAATCCTAAAAATTCTGCAGAAGGCAAGACAAAACAAGGTGTTCCTATAGAACAAAGGCAATTGATTGCGAGTAACTAAAGGTTCTTCTGTGAGCATGTGTGAGTGTGTACTGCAGATATGCTTAAGTTAAGATTTAAAAGGACGATTAATTAAAAATCAAAGAAGCATCGTCGAAATGGAAGCTCGTTAACTTTATCTAGCGGCGTATAAATTTTTAATGATAATAATGCGGATCAATAAAAAATATGACACATCTATAGTAAAAGTTCATTAAAAATTTACGTCTCTTTTACATTGAACCGCTTATTGCGGTCGGTTTCTTACGATTTCTTGTAATAATGACACCGACGAAATCACAACCGCAGTAGCAAACCGCGTGGTCTATAATTAAGAAGGCTTGAATAATAGTTTTAACGATAAGGATTTCTTTTATTATGTAGAGTGGAGGAGGAAAAATAACAAAATCAATAAACTTGAATAGAATGTCCTTATATTAATGTAGTTTTGACAAAAGCATTGTGTGTGTAATAAATTATTCTATTATTGTCATAAATCCTGATAGCGTAATACTCGCGGCGTCTTTTTTAAATTAAGCAACACCGACAGCGACGAATTACGTTGATAGTTCCCTAGACCACTTTAAAAAACATGAAAAAATATTTCATTCAAGGATTCATTATTATCTCTGAAAATTCGATACTGCACGAAGGGGTTGAATTCGAATGTCGGGAAACTCAATATCAATCGGCATATTATCTCTTTTGGCAAACAAAAATTTACATTAAGCTAATTGAATGTAGCGTTATCCATAGGGGTGAGTTCTGTTTTCCCTCCGCAACTATTTGCGCTCACGGACTATTTTCTCAAGAATAAAATCAATTGAGAATTGTCAAGATTTTTTAATATATTAAAATAAGACTTACCAAATGAAATCTTTACAGTGCGAACAAAAAGTCGGTTGTTTGAAAAATCTGGGGATGAATCTGTGATTTTTGATATTATACACATTTTTCTTTTTTAGGGCTCCTTTTCTCCCCCGCAGCATTAACCGAGATTTCAGGACAAAATCACTCCCTTCCTCATTGCGATCCTCTTCAGCCATGGTCAGAAATAATAAAATTAAAGGAAGAACATAGAAAAATACTGATACAACACAAGAACACTGCCCGTCAAATGTCAATATTCAGGTATCTCTATTGAAGTATATTTAGGTGCAACAGTTGTGTACCGATGTTCGTTTCGCTCTGCTAAAACTAGCTCTGTCCGAAGAGTTTCGCGGCATGTGCTGAACGAGGCTAGAAAATGAATATTGTAGCCAGGAGTGTTGCGCAATCGCATTGATTACTCCTCCGATTGGAACAAACCATTATGGTCTTATACATTACCCTTCCTACTGTCTTTTTCCTTTATCATAGGTGAGCTGTATGCTATTTACCAGATATGTACCATTCAACCATTGGAGGGGGTCGCCTGAATTCCCAGAAATTTATACGTCCATATCGTATCTTATTAGTCATCATGGATGGGTAGGAGGGAATTACTGAAAATTCTCGATATATAGGAAGTTCGTGTACACGAATGTTTACATGTGTTGGAATTACCTACTCGGCTGTCTCACGTCTCTAAATTTATTCAAATTGGAGCCAACTTTACGCTCTCGTAAATTGAAATTGATATTCGTTTTTTTCGTCGAAAAGTTAATTCGGTGTTTAATCCGTGAATGCGCTTCCAGATGAAGGCTTTATTTATTATTGTTCACACAGGCATGAGATTACATTTTATGTCTTTCATTAATTTCGGTTGCAATTTTAGTAAACATGGCACAAAGGAAGCACTTAAAAAAATTAAAAAGCTGACAGTGACAAAACAGAAGTTTTGGGATTACCTGAAATGGACAACCGCAAATCCGCATTGAAATTTCGCCACCGATAATAATCATGTCGCGTTAATTTTCGTTCGAGAAGACGGGGGACAGTCGGTATACAGGGGGTTCCTAATAAACGTTATGCGTATGCTTATTCAGGATGTGATTGTTGGATTCGTTTTAAGTCAAAAAGTTCGTATAAACATAATATACAGGGTGTCCCGAAGTTAGGGGGATAACTTTACCAGCAAATTCTTCTATGAAAAATATGAAAAAACTTTCTATGAACATATTTGGAAAAATGCCTCCTACGGGAGCTAGGGCCCATAAAAGGGACCACTTTGAAATTGGTTTTTTCTAAATATCTTCAAAACGGTTAAAGATGGCAAAGTGTAATAAGTCTTTGATGCTGAATTAATTACTGTGGAGAAAATTTTAAAATTTTGATCATGAGCGTCTCGTACAACGGGGGCTTAAGACTAAATTTAGTAAAACAAATTTGTAAGTAGTTTTTTTTCAAATTTGATTCCAGAATCTGAAAATCTGAAATTTTTTACGTAGGTAAAAAAGGCACTTTTGTTGAACGTCGCTAGAACGCACTGTTTGAAGAAAATATTTTTTCATTGCTTCAGGGCTATAAAATTTGTGATTGAAAACATTAAATACTGTAAACAAGTTCATGGGACGGTTCCTTACTTCATTTTAGAAAGAAAAGTTCTTATGGACACGGGTGGAAAAATGCTTCCCAAGGGAGCTATTTTCGTTCAAATGGGGTATTGGAAACCATTTTGTTTGAAGGACTCTAGACTACCTTAGGAAGCATTTTTTGACTGAATGTAGTAAGGAACCGTCCCATGAACTTGTTTACAGTATTTTGATGTCTTCCATCACAATTTTGCAGCCCTGAAGCAATAAAAAACCATTTTTTTCAAAAATGGCGCATCGATGTCAAGCAAGAGTACTATTTTTACGTAAAAAAACTCAAGTTTTCAAATTCTGGAGTCAAATTTGAGAAAAAACTACTCACAAAAATGTTCGAGCAAAAGTCCTAAGGCCCTCCTGTACGAAACGCCTATTATCAAAATTTTCTTCACAGTAGTAGATTCAGTATCAAACACGTTGCTATCTTTAACCGTTTTGAAGATATTTAGAAAAAACAGTTTCAAAGTGACCCCTTTAAAGGGCCTTAGCTCCCTTAGGAAGAATTTTTCGACGTATGTTCATACCAGTGGTCGGAAGTAATGCATTACTGTAATGAAATTACTTTAGCTGGTAATGAGTAATTGTAATGCATTACTTTTTTTAAATATTAATTGGTAATTGTAATGCATTACATTTTTTAAGTAATTGTAATGGAAAACCATTACTTTTTTTACCCTTAATTGATAAACGCAAAAATAAAACTTTTATGAAAAATGTAATTCTGTGAAATGAAATAACCACCACAGGAAGTAGCTAGGTACTACTGGTATCAGAGTTAACCCTAATTCAGCGGGGTTCTGTTTTCCTACCGCCTCCCAAGCAAACATTGATGCATTCTGAAGAGGTTTTCCTGCTATTTTTAGTAGCGATATTCTCTGCAATTACTCCGGATTAAATATTTCTACAGAATTTAAATAATTTCCTAGCTGAAGAAAATAAAACTAACTTTAGCCATCTCAAGCAGTGGTAAATTTTGAAACGAAATTGTTATTCAAATTAAATTAAAATTAAATAATAAATTTACTGTTTTAAAATAATACACCTCCATTTTTTTTATAACGTGGCATTTTTTAAAATTCCAATTAGGGTTGGCCGTGTCTGGAATGACGTATGTTTCAATTTACTGCAGATCTCAAAATCTGTCAGCTACAATTAGAAATTTAAGAAATGTCACGTTAAAAGTAATGTATAAAGTAATGCATTACATTTATTAAGTAATTGTAATTGTAATGCATTACTTTTTGAAAAAAGTAATGAGTAATTGTAATGCATTACAATTTCGACGAATAATGTGTAATGGTAATGAATTACTTTTTAAAAGTAATGTTCCGACCACTGGTTCATACGGACTTTTTTTCATATTTTTCATAGAAGAATCTACTGGTAGAGTTTGGCCGTCTAATTTCGGGACACCCTGTATGTCCGTAAATGCTTCATAAAGTGCGATAGTGTATTTTTCCACCGAAATTGTCCAGTGCTTTCCATTGTGAATTTCCACCGAAGTTGTCCAGTGTTTTCCATTGTGAAAATTTTCCATTGGGAAATTTTTAAAAACATGGATCGACTCAAAATTTAATGTTAAATACTCCATTAGACGTGGTGCGAGCGTTTTGGGACATCATGTATACCTACACCATCGCACCATCACAAATCAAGTTTTTCGGTGTAGTGTGATATGGTTTTTCTGTGATAGTGCATTTTCCCACCGAATTTGTCCAGTTTTTTTCATTGTGAAATAGTATAAGGTATAAGGTATTATTAAACTATAAACATTTCTAACAAAAAGCAATTCTTAAACGGTTATTTGTTTAGATTGAAAACAGAAAAACATAATGAAATAAGAAAAAACAAAACATCAATTATTATGGATGAAGAAAAGAAAATAAATTGTGTTTCGGCCTCAATCCAGGCCTCAATCCAGGTGGCCCCTACAGACCCATCAATATGACAAATATCTACAGGGATACACATCGCTTTGATGTACATCTTCCGGTGGCTTTTTGATATTAAACGATTAAAAATAATCCATACCTACCTAGCGGATGGGAGAATTTATTTAACGAAGCTTACCAATCACCAATTCAATAAATATTTAAGAATGGGAATAACGAGAATTTAGAATTTACCTAAATGCATGCTCTGCTGCATTCAATGCAATTTTATTAAAAAATGTTCTCAACAAAACAATAGGCGCCTTTTTTGCACAATTATCAGGTTAGCCTCACTGGTCATTGGTGAGTCGCAATTTAGTTACTTGTGCTAACGTAGATAAATAAGTGCCATGGTTCTTCAACAATGTTTCTGTAATTCCTCTTGCAGCTTGGAAATCCCCGAGTGCCTATAAAGGAGGTCCACGAGTTCCTCCTATTGTTTGTACTTACATCAGCTGTGGGCCCCCCAGTTTTTCTCAATATTTTCAACTAGAAGAACCAAATGATAAATAAAATTATTCATATAAGATTTATCAAACGAAGAGCAATTCTTGCGCACAAATATTTCGTTTTTAAAATACTTAGTTAATCCTGTTAGCATATGTTCCATAAATTAGGTCAGCGTTTGTAAGTCTTCACAATATGTAGGTATATTTAAATCATTATTCTTCAACAAAACTTTTCATTTCCTATAATGTCCTGATATACTATAATACCTACCTACTTATACGAGTGATAAGAATAAATAATTTAATAGTTACATTTTAGGTAGGTAGGGGAAAGTCGGGTAAGTTGACGAAGGTAAGTAAAATATTTTTTTGACAATGTAAGACTACAAATTTGAGATTGCAAGTGTACATTACACTTATGTTAAAGTATAAAATTACGAAAAAGTTTCTATTATTTAAGGAAAACTCGAAAAATAATCCTGTCAAAATTCGTCGTCTTACCCGCGATGCCGTGTAAGATGGCGAACATATACGGGTAAGATGACGGATATAATATGTTTTTAACACAAATCGCAATTGAACATAATAATCATAATTGCTGTATAGGCCTCCATATGCCACCACAAATAAACAGACATGACATATTGAATTCAATTTTTTGTGACTTCCTTACATAGAACATAGTGTTAACAATAATTCATCTCTCATGCGATAGCATCAAAAAATAACATGGGGGGCATGTATAGTACCCTATTGTTTAAGCTGCACAAACCTCCGATGTGTTTTTACACCGTTCTACCCAAATCTGTTTTTATACACATTCGTCAACTTACCTGCGTCATCTTGCCGTTTTTAACTTTAGAAAATGTTTGTTGAAAAACTCAAACAGAATAGAATACAGCCCAATTCAGTTCTAGCATTACTTGGTCCATGGTATTAACTAACAGTAGGTATTACCCAATAAAAATGTGTGGTTTACCGTATTTTTATTGAAAAGCCTTATTTCTGCCGCGCGAATTTTATAAGGCCATTATAGGAACCGATAAAAGGGCTTTTATTTTAATTACGACTCCCAGATTGCTGCTCGACGTGGTAGATCTTATATCTGATTTTGAATAGGTAGGTACTATGTATACAGGGTGGGTAATTTTTCGATGCTCACCATTGGGATCTCCTAAACGGTAAAAGATACGGGTTCGGTTAAATTACAGAAAAGTTGCGCTATTTCTTGGCGATTAAGAATCCGAAGAGAATTGTTTCATATTTTGATTCGTTCCTGAGTTATCACAAAAAAACTGAAAGTTGCCAATTTAAAGAAAAATTTATATCTTCCTAACGGTTGATGTTGTTTAAATGAAACTTGGAACTTTTATATTTTTGACAGCTGTCAATTGAATGGCATCGACAGAAATTTTCTAGGCCTTCTAGATTTTGAATAACGACAGTCAACTTTTGATTCTTTTATGGCCGCCATATTGAATTTTGACACCATCAAATACACAAGTAAATTGGCTTTTCAAAAATTTACTCAGCATGAACTTTTTTGGCAGATGTCATAATTAGAAAATTGGTATGTATAATTAGCAAAATCAGCCTAAACTTAGGTAAAAAACAATTGCAATTGAATTCATCAGTAATAAATTACGTCTTGCGGTCGTGTGATACAGGCTTTCACATATTTTTTCAAAAACGTTAATATTTATTACATTTTTGAAAAGCTAATTTTTCTGTGTTTCCGGCGGCGTTAAAATTCAATATGGCGCCCATAAGAAAAAGAAAAGTAGACTGTCTTTATTCAAAATCTAGAAGGCCTAGAAAATTTCTGTCAATGCCATTCAATTGACAGCTGTCAAGAATATAAAGGTCCCAAGTTTCATTTAAATAACATCAATCGTTAGGAAGATATTAATTTTTCTTTAAAATGGCAATTTTCAGATTTTTTGTGATAACTCAGGAACGAATCAAAATATCGGAAAATTCTCTTCAGATCCTTAATCGCCAAGAAATAGCGCAACTTTTCTCTAATTTAACCGACCCCGTATCTTTTACCGTTTAGAAGATCCCAATGGTGAGCATCGAAAAATTACCCATCCTGTATATGGTCATATACCTATTGTCAATTCGTTATCTTACCCTCTTCGTCATCTTACCCGTCTCTCCCCTATACCTACACTATTTGTACTCTCATTCATTTACTGTTGGAGTGACGTACAGGTCGTCAAGATTTGTTTTTTTTTTGGCTGAAGAAGCAAATTTTGCATAAGAGCCTCGGTGGAGTGGATTGTGAGAATTGGTCAGGAAAAAACGGCAGATATTCAATCTTTTTACAGTCCAAGAAAAGTGAGAGCTCAGTCAATTGTAAATGAATGAGATGTACAGCTTAGAAACATGAAGATGCCCACCCAGAGCTGAATATTTACCTGGTCGCATGGACCAGGCCAGTACAGAGACCGTGCAGAAGTTAGTTACCCCTACCTAACTGCTATTCGAATGCTAGGCGACCAGCTAAATATTCAGCTCGGGGTGGGCATGTTCATCTTTCTAAGCTGTACCTACCTATGATAATGTATTACTGTTTGCCTATAGGTTAAATAATAAATAATAATTAGAATTTTTTTGTCAGAAGTTTTTAATAAACTGCCAGTAAGCTCAATTCAACATTCACTAATGGCAACGATTTGTACAAATTAGAGATACAATTACTTCAATAATTATCAGGATCGAATTTTACTCCCCTTGCCGCGGTTCGCAAATTCGCCTCATCTTCTGTGATTGGAGCATTTTCAATGATTTTCAAAAGTTAACCAATCAAGGGCCGTTTTACACATGCACAGGACATTAGGCCACATTACTGACGTTACGCCGATTCCCTCCAACAATAGATTACCTAGCAATATTTAGAAACACTGAAAAATTCCTAACTTTTGCAATAAGTATAGGTATATGCAAGTACATGTACAATTTCTTCCTAGGAGCGGATGGGATACCCCTCGCTTCACATAATTATTGCTTGTGAAAAATACTGAAATAACTTATCATTTTGCACAATTAATCAATAATCACTATTTCGTTCTATACCAGTAGGTATTGTTAAATTTTTAATTCGCTGAGAGCAAATGAGAACTGTTGCATAGATGCACTTATAGCTTGCGATTCTTTTATTTACAAAAATAAACGATACTACAAGCAAAATACATATTTTAAAATACGGCATTGTTGCAAATGATTGTATAGTCCATTTCAGATCAATTTGTCGGTATGGCGTTAAGAATTGACGTTTAACGCTGCACTTACGATTGTAGAAATAAACTGTCAAAACGAACCATCTACCAAACCATCATTTGCAACAACCCTGCACAAATTCACAATAAAATTAATGTTCATTACTGGTACCGTTCGTTTTTCATATGTTTCACCGAAGAAGTGACAGGCGTAAACACTTCATAATCTGTAACTGTGAAGTTATAGTCACCCATCAGAACGGCTGGAGATGCGCCATCACCATCGTAAGTATGCGGAAGGTTGGAATAACTATCCATGTTGCTATTGCAATTGTTTGAGATCAGAAGATCGGCACCAGCCCCGAATATTGGCCCAGACCTTCAAATAATAGTTATTTACCTAATTGCGTTTTGAAAAGTTGGATTTTACACGATTAGGTAAAATGTTGTACGGAATACGTTATGAAAAGCCTAAATTGTTTGACTCGCATAATGTTGCAAAACTCGCTATCGCTAGTTTTGGCAAATATTACGACTCGTCAAACAATATAGGACTTTTCATAACTAATTACGTAAATAACTATTACCTAATTGCGTTTTGAAAAGTTGGATTTTACGCAATTAGGTAAAATGTTGTACTGAATACGTTATGAAAAGCCTAAATTGTTTGACTCGCATAATGTTGCCAAACTCGCTATCGCTCGTTTTGGCAAATATTACGACTCGTCAAACAATATAGGACTTTTCATAACTAATTGCGTAAATAACTATTACGTAATTAGTTATGAAAAGTCCTATATTGTTTGACGAGCCGTAATATTTGCCAAAACGAGCGATAGCGAGTTTTGCAACATTATGCGAGTCAAACAATTTAGGCTTTTCATAACGTATTAAGTACAACATTTTACCTAATTGAGTAAAATCCAACTTTCCAAAAGCAATTATGTAAAAAATATAAAACAAACTGAAGGAAAGATTGTGACTTACTCTGGATGATAACATATGGCATAAGGTTTTTTCACAATGTGAAACTGGGTTGGTGGCAAATCCTGGTGATTGTACAGGGTGAAGAGAAAAGCTCTTTCCGATGCCACGTAATGGCTTTTTCCTGGTGGTCTTCCCCATGCAGCGTCGCTGAAACCGCCGCAGATTTCGCCCCTTGCACCCTGTGATAAATATAGGTATATTATTTTTTTATGCACAAATAAACAAAGCTTGCAGGATGCTACAGAATTAAGGAGCGACAAACAAGGGCATAAAAAAGCAAAATAAAGGGCTTAATAATTAGTAATTAGTAATAACTACTATTGTCCATTGTTCCGAGTCTTGACTGAGTGTCAAAATGTGCAAAATGTGATACATTTTGCCAACATTTTTATAATTTTGTAATATTTTCCCCACCACCCCTGACTGCAATCCTGGCTACGCCCTTGGAGACAAATTTTAACCACAGGTTCCTTAGGTATGTACTTGAAAATAATGCCGCTTTCGTGCTGCAGCTGTTTTTTCTATTGTAGGTACTGCACTACCTACAGTAGAAAAAGCACGCTCTGATTCATAGTACAGTACAGGACAGACCGAAAACGGCATTAGAACAAAATTCAAAAGTAAGAATACATTAAAGAGTAGAGATCCATCTCTCGAAGTGGCATTAAATTGTTTGGGAAATTAATTAGCTCCAAGTCTTGCCACCAATATTAAATCAAACTTTTAATGTTCTCTAATTACAACATGTTTCGGCCGTTAAGCCATCATCAGGTACAAAACGAAGGGGACTGAAATACATGTAAAACATGAAGTTGAGAGATACAATTGATAATAACTTACATTATGTCTCAACCTCATGTTTTACATGTATTTCAGTCCCCTTCGTTTTGTACCTGATGATGGCTTAACGGCCGAAACATGTTGTAAATTAGAAAACATTAAAAGTTTGATTTAATATTGGTGGCAAGACTTGGAGCTAATTAATTTCCCTAAGAATAGATTGTTGCTTTGAAATAGATTCAAAAAACTTTCTTAAATAATTTTTGTTTCATTTTATTAGAAATTATAACTAATAGTAGGAGTCTGAAATTTGGAGCATGGGTAAGAGGCCTAAAGAACTTAAGAAGAAATCAATGTTAAAGATGTTTTTTTTATAATTGAATAATGACATATCACTTTGTTATTTTAAATGGCACCCTACATATTTTTCATTGCATCAAGTAGCATTTTTGATTCACTTTGAAACGGTATCATAAAATCATACTCTGACATACTAGAAATTTTGTGAAAATATTAGCATTATATTAGTGTTCTCAAAAGTATGGATCTGGCCGTTTATTTCACAAACTATTCACTTTATCAAAAATTGTTCCAATAAAAGTTGAAAGGTAAATTTAGGCGCCATCTTTTGATGTGATTCACTTTCTCCTGATATCTTCTTCACTAAGTCTCGGTGACGAATTAGGTCATACACATTTTTTTTTATTGCAAGACAATGTCGAGTCAATCACATCAACAGGTGCGTCTAACTAAGTTTACCTTTCAACCTTTAACGCAAGAATTTTTTGATAAAGTGAATAGGTTATAAAATAAAGAGCCAGATTCACTCTTTTGGGAAAACGTTCAATTGATATTTCCTCGAAATTTTCGTTATGTAAGAGAATGATTTTTTCACACAGTTGTAAAGAGAAGCGAAAATGCTAATAGGTGCAATAAAACATATACAAGGTGCCATTTAAAATAACAAAGTGACATGGCGCTAGTCAATGAAATAAGAATATTTTGGGACCACTGATATTTGACTCAGCCTGTAGGTATACAGGTGTTTCCTAATAAGTATAGCGACAAACCTCAGTAGCTGATTTCTAAGACGAAAACTTCCTATGGACATAATATGTCCTAAAGTGCTGAGTTATCAAGTTATGTACTTACAGAGTTACAGATAGTCCAGTAGCCAGAGCGAGAAAATGGGCATTATAAAAAAAAAGTCCGGAAGTTTTGAAATTTGGTGATCTTGTAAGTTTGGGGGTGCCTTAAAACATACTCATTTTGCAACCTCGTAGGTAGTCGGCTAGGGCCCCCATACTGGCTCAATGGGGGCGCGAATCAGTTTTTTGCATTTATTTCAGTTCTGGTGCATTCGCGACAAAAATACTTATTATGAAAAAGAAAGAGCACACAATTTTCAACAGATTTGGTCCTATACGTTTTTCGCATAAATTGAATGGTTTCGGCCTAGTGGGTATGGTTAGTTGGTTTGAATGTGGTTGATAATAAAATTTTTTCAACACCGATTTTTCAAACTTCCCGTTTCTTAATTTTGGGTTTTCGTGGATTTTCGATTACTTCAATCACCAATCGTCAATTTAATATGCACCTGAAGACGATTGGACATCGAACTTTCGAAACGTCGGGAAGACCAAACATCGAGACAGTGGAGGCCCCCGCATAACATTGGGGCCCCTTAGCTTGTTCAACATCGTCCAGTCTTATCAAAAGAAGTATTGTCTTGTTATTTTAAATCGTTTCGTAGTTCTTACCCTTATAGTTACAGCGGGGCGGGCAAATATATTGAACGGTGCAAAGAAAAATTTCAGTTTGGCGGCATATCTTGGTATCAGGTATAAGTGAAATAAATAGCATAAGGCACATGCATAAGTTGAAATACTCATTTCCACACCACCATGGGGTATAGTATGTATGTATGACGTATGTATGTACCTTATGCTATTTATTTATTACACTTATACCTGATACCAAGATATGCCGCAGACTAAAATTTTTCCTTGCATCGTTTAAGATATTTCTCCGCCCCGCTGTAACTATGAGGGTAAGAACCACGAAACGATTTAAAATAACAAAACAATACTTCTCTTGATAAGACTGGACGAGGCTGAACAATCTAAGGAGCGCCAATGCTATGCGGGGGCCTCCACTGTCTCGATGTTTGGTCTTCCCGACGTTTCGAAAGTTCGATGTCCAATCGTCTTCAGGTGCATATTAAATTGACGATTGGTGATTGAAGTAATCGAAAAGCCACGAAAACCCAAAATTAAGAAACGGGAAGTTTGAAAAATCGGTGTTGAAAAAATTTTATTATCAACCACATTCAAACCAACTAACCATACCCACTAGGCCGAAACCATTCAATTTATGCGAAGAACGTATAGGACCAAATCTGTTGAAAATTGTGTGCTCTTTCTTTTTCATAATAAGTATTTTTGTCGCAGAATGCACCAGAACTGAAATAAATGCAAAAAACTGATTCGCGCCCCCATTGAGCCAGTATGGGGGCCCTAGCCGAGTACCTACGAGGTTGCAAAATGAGTATGTTTTAAGGCACCCCACACCTACAAGAACACCAAATTTCAAAACTTCCGGACTTTTTTCGATGTCTAAGTATCCTGCGCCTGGGCTAAGAGTGCAAATTCCAAAAAAAATAGTTTTTTGCTAATGTTTCAAAAACGCTTTAAGATATTTTGATGAAACTTGGTATACGTTTATACCATATAAGGAGCAACTTGCAAAGTACTTAAACTGAAAATTCTGTACCAAATCCAAGTGCGTAGGTGTATCATTTTTTTTATCATCAACCGTTTTTGAGAAAACGGGGAAAAACCAATCGAAGGCAGGTAAATTGGAAAAAATTCCAAAAAACTTTGCTATGATTTTTTTTATCAGAAAAACAAAATTAGATTTTGGAAATGTTTCAAAGCTTGCACATCCTGTATCTTGCAAATTAAGTACCTACTTTAAAACCGGACCCTGAACTTTGTTGGTATACTTGGGAAACACTCTGTATGTGCAGATCTATTTCTTATCCAGTAGTAGTTCAGAAAGCGTCAATTGTATTTCAGAATAGTCATATTAATTTGGAGAATGCGACAATTGAATTTCTGAAAACATCAATTTGAATTCAGAATTCGTCAATTATTGTAGTTCAGAAAACATCATTTGTATTTCAGAATGCATTATTAATTCAGTTGCTTCGGCATTCTGAACTAAAATTGACAGATTCTGAACTACAATTGACATATTCTGAAATTCATTTGAATATTCTGAACTACAATTGAAGCATTCTGAAATTAATTTGGCTAATCTGAACTACAGTTGACGCTTTCTGAAATTCGAGTGATTACCTAATCTGAATTACATTTGTCGGATTATGAAATTCAATTGACGTTTTCTGAACTACATCTGGAGTGGAAAAATAATAAAAAAGGGATAGGTATGAAAGTTATTTTCCTGCCTAACTCACCATAACTATAACATAGGTGGGTGAAACTCCATCACAATGCCGATGAAACGCAGATGCAGAATACCCATGACTGCTAGCCCGGAAAATTAATTTCCAACACTGTTTCGGTTGCCCAAACCACACATTGAGAATTCTCTGATAATGGCTCTTATCCTGTGCCAAAATAGAAGACCCTGGAAAGAGATGGGGGGAAATCCTCGGACGAAGTCTCTGATCTTCTGCCCCTTCTGGATATTTACTTGGCAACGCTGCATGTCTGTATCGTTCTAAACTTAGTTCCATTGGGACTGCTCCAGTTGGTTCAACCTCTTCAGCAAAGACTTGACTATCTGAAAAAAATCTTGTTCGTAACTGCAGAATATTTTTAAGTTTTTATGCTAACCAATTAATAACAGTCGTACGTGATTAATAACATGAGAAAGGTGCTGACAAACCCTAGCTCTTTCTTCTTCTGTCCAATGAGCAGTAGGTTGAGTCACTCCCGCCTGGTATTTAGCCCAGTTTAAAATGGCTCTCCAAACATCTTCCTCCTCTAGACAAAGCTGCAAATGAAAGGAAATAATATTACATTTTTTTTGGGTCTAACTTTGTACTAAAGCTAAATTCTTTCTCTCTCGCCCACTTTTCAGAAATATTTTATTTTCTCAATTCCAACCGAATTTGAGGAATTATCTCGTTTAGTTTTCCCTTTTTGAATCTTATACGGGCTGGTCGTTTTATCTTGAGACTGGCAAATACCTCGAAAGGAAAGCATTTTAGAAAAAAATGTTTTGTGTAAAACTTTTATGACTTCGAGGGGGAAAATAGATGGCATCATCGCCATTTTGATTCAAGGTTATTTTCAAGGTCAAATGAAGGTCAACTTGATTTTTTTTAATGGAAACCTATATTTTTTATTACAGATTCTAATTCCCCATAAAACAACAAACAACTCTCATCTAAACTATTTTTGGATCCGATGGATGTAAATTTTAACCTTTTTTGAAATCCCTAGGCATTCCCTAATAACAGCGGCAAGACAAAACAGATGAACAACCGTTGTAACTGAGCAACGATGAATTCTAGATAAATAAACCACAAAAATTGTTGTAGATTTTGTTTTTGCCATGCCGCTGTTGCTAGGGAAGGCAATGGATTTTGAAGATTAAAATTGATCCAAAAATAGTTTAGATGAGAGTTGTTTGTTCTTTTACGGGGAATAAGAATCTGTAATAAAAAATGTAGGTTTCCATTTGAAAAAATGAAGTTGACCTTCATTTGACATTGAAAATAACCTTGAATCAAAATGGCGTCGATGCCATCTATTTTCCCCCTCGAAGTCACAAAACTTTTATACAAAACATTTTTTTCTAAAATGCTTCCTTTCCGAGATATTTGCCAGTCTCAAGATAAAACGACCACCCTGTATATCCATATTTGAAACCGGAATTTTTATTGGGCGAAAAATATTTGACCTCATTAAAAATTCCAGCGACATCTAGTGACAGTATTTACACCTTGAAGTAAAATGATCCATAATTCTCAAAGTGGATGAGGGTAATTTCAATAAAAATTCTTGGAGTTTCGAAGTCAATCCACAAAAATTTTGTTTATGTTAAATTAAGAATGATACATGTTTCGGGGATTAAACCCCATCTACAGTCCTGAACAAACAAAAAACACTTATAATCCATAAATTTTTAACCAATTTTTTACATTTTAAATTCACCGAACCCTTTACATGTTCAACTTTTTTCATGTAACTCCGGAGAAGTAAGTGCTCATTGTATTTTATAGATTATAAGTGTTTTTTGTTGGTTCAGGACTGAAGATGGGGCTTAATCCCCGAAACATGTATCATTCTTAATTTACATAAACAACATTTTTGTGGATTGACTTCGAAACTGCAAGAATTTTTATTGAGACAGTTTTTACAATATATGAAGTATTGTCAAAAAAGTAAAGTAAAACTGCAAAGGTAGGTAGGTACAGACGGTCATTAGAACCGACACCAGTTGGGAGTTGTGTTGGTGGGTCAAAAAACTTCGGACTATGTGCCAATAAAGATTAATTATTCGTGCATTATTTAGTTTTTCGACTGTACCTACATAAGTACCTACTTTCCTATACTTGTAGGTACTACAAACGCCAGTTTTCTTGCTGTTTCAAATAAGGTGGATGAATTTTGGTAATGTCTTTTCGCTAATTGACGTACGTTTATGTATATAACTTTTCGTTAAACAGGTAATTTCTAAAAAATGGTAAAGTGCGATCATCAAAAACTATCTTCCGATCTTCTAGTTTCTAGTGTCCTTTTCCGTGCGAAACGTAGGTTGAGTGATAATTTCAGCAGTTTACGCCCTTCATCTCGCATGGCAAGGGCTACCTATTAGATCGGATCAGATTTTGATCAAGCATTATACAGGATGTCCCGAAATTAGTGGTCAAAACTTTACCAGTAGATTCTTCTATGAAAAATATGAAAAAAAGTCCCTATGAACATATGACATATGTCGAAAAATAAGTCCTAAATGAGTTAAGGCGCCTTAAAAGGGGCCACTTTGAAAGTGTTTTTTTCTAAATATCTTCAAAACGGTTAAAGATAGCAACTTGAAATTTGGTATATTTACTAAGACTTTGATGCTGAATTTACAACTGTGCAAAAAATTTTAAAATTTTGATCATAAGCGTTTTTGTAAGTAGTTTTTTCTCAAATTTCTGCATGTAGATCTCGAAAAGCTGCAACTGTGTGATATTTCACTTTTTTGATAGACCGAATTGTACTAGGCATTTCTTTTTTCGAAAAATTTTATAGGAAATAGTTGTTCAGGATGACTTCAAATGGGTAAATACAATCAGGCCAAAATAAAAATATTAAATTTCTTGGGAGAAAATCGTAAAGTTGAATATTTTTGCAAATGAAAAAATTTGTGACAAACGTTTGCTTGATTAAAGTCAAACCAATTCGTTTCAATTGTTTTTTATGCCACAGCACACTTTTTGTTGCAAAAATATTGAACTTTAGAATTTTCTTCCAACAAATTTAACATTTTTATTTTGGCCTGAAAGTTCGAATTTGCCCATTTGAAGTCATCCTGAACAACTATTTCTTGTAAAATTTTTCGATAAAATAATGCCTGATACGATTTCTCGATTTTTGGCCTCTTTATTTAATCGCAGTAGCCGGAATTTAGGCCTGTCAAATAAGTGAAATATCACACAGGTGCAGCTTTTCGAGTTCTACCTGCAGAATAAAAGAACGGATTGATTTGGTTAATATTAACCGAAATAATTGGGTGTTTCCACTCTTTCCACTGAAACACACTATACAGGGTGACTCAGAATTATAGGGACAACAGCTAAACACAGAGCTTCCTTACGTAAATTTGTTAAATATATCGCTAGGTTTCACAGTTAACTGGGTCCTCATAGATTTGGGGTACACAAATTTGAAAGATATTTTTTTGCAATTTTAATTTTTTTACGTGGAATCAAACTTAAAAGAGGTGTCCAACCCTTAGATATTACAAACACTCCGTCGGAATTTATGACGGCACTCTATACCCTTACGTTTGATCGCATTTAGGTTTGACAAAATAAAGCTAAAATTGAATTATCCCCAAATTCAAAACATCGGAGTTCAAAAAGATGCAAGGCATTCTCAGCGATTTATTATAAAATTTAAGAGGATGCTTCATGATCTAAAGTTGATTCCACTTAGAACAATTAAAGTTTTTAGTCGGATTTAATTTATAATTTTCCTGTAGTAAATTAATGAGGAGCATTTAACTCAAAAACGTGGCATCTTAGCCACATGCAGCAAGAGTACTTTTTGGTGAATTGTGGATTGCCGATGATAGTCTTCTTATTACTTTGTCAAAAAAATGCTTACAGAAAAAAAATCCAGAAAATGTGTAAACGCTCCCCTAAAATCTGGAAAATAATCAGAATGAAGCCCTTTATCCGAGGGGTTGACAACTTGGAAATTTTAGTGTACAAGCATGAGAACTTTGTACAATTTTTTTCAGGAATTTTGGAAATTTTGATGTACAGATTTTTACACAGTTGTCAACCCCTCGCCTTTATCCCAATGGTCTATGTTCTGAATTTCAACCGAATGATTTATGCTTTTTGAGTAAATTGGAAAAAATTGATTTTGAAGGCCCCCCTCACATAGGTAATCCACTTTAAGACAAAAACTTATTCTTATTTTTTGTCTTATTTTTAGGTAAGGAACCTGTGGTTAGCTGTTGTCCCTATAATTTTGAGTACCCTGTATAAGCAACATTTCATTTTATTTTACCTAAAAACCATTGAATTTTTTAAAGCCAAAAAAAAATACAAAAGGACACTATAACACAACAGTAGGTATATGGCAGGCATCCCCACTTCGTGGAATTCCCACATCAATTTTTAAATGAGGTGAATTATTTTGGTATATTTGTTACTTATTGAGGCAGGACTTTCAGAAAGTGTGAGAGAGAATCTCGCTTTAGTTCAACATTAATTTAATATAACTCACATAATCGGAGGAGATCAATTTTATTACGGCATCTTTTGAAAGTGACAAAAATGAATTTGTTCGCACACATTCCACTGCATTTTCTCCTATGAAACTCACACAACGCTCCACAAACCCAGTAGCTGCTTTGCCCCCTAAAACAATAGTAAATAAATAATTAATACCTAGAACAAACGAATAAGTACCTGATTTGATATGATCACGATATGAACTAAAAAATCTCGAAACATGAAAAAAATAACACATTTATTTTACCAAACACCTTTATTAATGGTTTCAATTCTTAGCTTACATTTAAGTATTACAGATAAGAACGAATTCGGTTGTTGCTTACATAAACCTTAATGCTAATGATTTGAGAAAATGAAGTTATCAACTCGAAAACGATGGATTTACATTCTGTATCAATGTTATATTGTCCCCTTTCAACATGACACGTCCTAGTACCCTCCTGTTCTTGGTCTTCACGTAATATTCCTCAGCATCGTCCAGGACCAAGTTCATGTATTCGTCGAAGCCAACAATGTGGCCCTCGATTCTTAAATTTATATTCTCATACAACCACACTTGAACCCTCGAACGATTTTGTAAGTAGCGGAAAATGAGGTTGATGGGTTGGACCATCACCTTTTGCACTTTTTGAGGTTTGTATGCCATTTTTTAAGTGATTTTCGGAAAAAACTTGCGAAGACGCACCTAACCTGTCGATCGTTTCAACAACGCCGTACTTTGACAGTTGACTTGACAGATATGCTTGACAGTCTGAAATGACACATATATGACAAATGAAATTCTGTTTCTGTCAAATTTTCTGTGGAATACGCATGCACTCTGGCAAAACAACGAAGCTAAGAGCGAAAAGGTAAAACGCGAATACTTACGTTAAGTCTTAGATCTTGCGTTACGGTTACGTTAAAGCGCGGTAAAACCAAATGGTAAAACTGGTTTTAAGGTTTTTTCTACTTTCTGATGCCCATATGAAATTGAAACACTATCACTAATGATCACAAATAATGTTTAAATCAATAAACTTTCTCTGACATCTGAAATCAAGAGTTGTTATACTAAAATCGACCGAAAAATCGAAAAACTTCAAATCTTTACGGATCACGGTCCTGGGAACCAAAAAAGGGTGTTTGAAAAGTGCCTAAAGTCCCGTCGCATATTAACGAAAGCGGGGGTTGTGTGTCTCAGGCTTTTTTTCTGTTGGTTGGTAAACGAGATTTCACATCTGTCAAAACTCCCGTCACTCACTGTCAATGTCTGTCAACAAACTAACAGAAAAAAAGCCTGAGACACACAACCCCCGCTTTCGTTAATATGCGACGGGACTTTAAACACGCTCCAGCCTAAATTAATGGACCGATATGGCTGAAATTTGGAACGTAGACATATCTTAAGCCTTCGGAAGAGCTGGTTAGGTTTTGGGCAAAATCGGTCCACAGAAAGCGCCATTTTGGCACTTCAACATTAAAAATTGAAATACGACATACCCCCATTTGTCACGTCACCATATAAAAGCTCGGTCCTAAAAATGTATTCACACTTGGTGCCCTTTTGGTCAAACAATTATGTGTATTTTTAATACTGAATTTGATAGCTGATATTTTACCGGGTCGAAAACTTTAGTGCCATTTTTTAAACAAAAGAGCATAGTTCCATTTCTTCGAAAATTTACATTTTAGGCAAAAAGGCCCCTTTTTGAATTTTTCTTGGCAAGAAAGCATATTATTATTATCGAATTCGATAGCTGTTGCATTGCCGGATCGAAAACCTTTAGTGCCATTTTTTCGAAAAATGTGATTTGAGTGGTGAAAAATGTTTTTATTTAAATTCATTTTAGTAATAATAAATGCCGAGCGTCATGCGCACGACAGCACCAGCGATCCCGGCATTTCATTAGTACACACGGCCGACGCGGCCGACTTCTGACTCACAGATTCTCCGTCTTCGAGACCGCAAATTTTTTTTAATGTGAATAATTCAACTGCGAAATTGACCTATTTCCTGATGCCTCCCACTCCGCCTTGCGTGCGCGCGCACGTAAGTCTCATGCAACCGGTGGATTGGTTATACTTTACGCGGGATTTTTGGAAAATGTCAATCTGACAGACAAGTCACTGACTACTAAGCAACAAGAAAAACCCTAGTTGTGGTGTGGTTGCCTTTGCCCATCCTTTGCCTATGGTTTGCCTAGACTTTTGATTTGAATTTAAATTTCCCATACCGGAAAAGCGTGGCTTTTATTCCATCATCCTTTTCTATTGGGGAAAACAGGTGGATTAAGTATACACCATTTACTTAAATTCTTTTTTGTAGTTTTGACAGGTTTAAAAATTGATATAAATAAAAAGAATTTTAGAATTTATATCAAAAAAGCAAAGTTACTAACGCTAGTAACCACTTTCGCGGTCAAGTATGGCACAAAAAAGTGTGATTCCATTTGAAAAATCAAAACTAAGGTTATTTCCGGTTAAAGGTCGATTCACATTTTACGTCACGTCACCGTCCAGCAACGTCACGACAATATATTGTATGTACAGTACGAAAAAGAGCAAATGCCCACCCAGGTAGGTGGGGGCAGAGCTGGGGAGTAGTTAACTACCAAATAGTTAGAATACTATTTTAACTACTTTTTCATAAAAGTAGTTAGTAGTTGAGTATAATATTTTGGCAGTAGTTAATTACTTAAAGTAGTTAACTAATTGCGGTAGTTAACTACTTTAGTTAACTATACTGCTTTAATTACCCTTTTATAAAACTCGGAGAAATCACGAACAAAAGTACTTAATATCGCACGCGTGCTAATCGGAGATGGCCATTATTTTTACTTTTTTAAATAAAAACCATTTTTTGTTCTACGGATTCGGAATTACAAATTTTTCTGAGTTAGGAACAATTATCATACTTGGCTTGAAGTGCAGTCACGATCACTCTAGATTTTCAAAAACACCGAAGAAATCGGCGAAAAATAAATATTATTGAAAAACACACCCTTTCTCTTTTTCTTTCTCTCCGATTGAAGCTCTTTTTTCCTTGGCTTAAAGTTTTCGAGTTTCACTTGCATTTTAAGAAGTAGTTAAAAAAATACTCATTTGTATTCTTGAGTACTCATTATTCTAACTACTTTTTCCAACGAGTAGTTAATTATTTAGTAGTTATAACTACTTTTTGATGAAGTAGTTAGTAGTTAGTAGTTAACTACTTTTGAAACGTATTTTACCCAGCTCTGGTGGGGGCCAACCACTACATGCCTGGTCCGCTGCAGCGGCAACTCGAAGCCGGAGAAGGAAATATCGATCGGTTCTTCAGGTAAATACGAGCTTCCTATTTTAACCCTAACACCACCAAAGTTATGGAGCAAGAACGTAAGCGTTGCGTATAATGTGCTGAATTTGGGGGTGTTCCATGCTGGGATAGAGGGCGAGTTTTTAGTATGTTTTTCGTCGTCCTGAAATCTAACCATTCCAACAAAAAACTTCTCTGTTTAATTTTTTCAAATTCAAAAATACCCACCCCCTATAATTCATTAGTTTTTTCCAATTTGTTCACAAAATACAATTGATAGGAACCTGCAATTTACAACATAGTGTCGTAATGTAAAGGGCTTTCTTCTAATTTTTTTCCAAATTTTTACTTTCACCAGAGGCGTGCATTCTTGGGAGGGCTTTGCATATTTTCCACCTGAATTTTTCTTTAATCGTTTTCCTTACAAAATAATATGAAAACCATAATTATTTGGTCATGGTACACAAAAAAGGTGCTCTTGGTCAAAGTCGCTAGAGCTCACCGTTTTCGAATAAAACGTCTCTGATTTGTTTGGACCGCGAAAATTTTTGACGAAAGATTTTATTTTATCCGCTTGATTATTGAAAATAAGTATATAGAGCTATTCTTTGCATCATTCTAAGAAGAAAAGTTCATATAGACATGTGGCAAAAAATGCTTCCTAAGGGAACTGTGGCACCTCAAAAAAATATTTCCTGGGCCTATCTTTAAACCCTAAGAAAATTTCGAGTCGGTTCCCGTCTCAAATTGTCCTCTATGGTTCACACTATCATCGTGCAAAGCGATAATCCTGGATCAAAATTTGTAGTATTGTTTTGGTAACCTCTTGGATTATGATCGCGTTTCGAAAAATTCGCTCAATTTTGAGCGACTCCTGCGGCCAAACCGTTACTCTCTGGTGAAAAGTGTATAGAAACTTTCTTGTAGAGAATTTATTAGTCTTCAATATTGTATACGTATATACATATTTCTTGTACGATGAAGGAAAAGCGAGTTATGGGGTACAAACTTGCGCATTACGCATAATTTGCAGATTTTAGGTGGGTTTCAGGCTCGGACGGAGGGCGAGTTTTTAATGTTTTTCGTGGCCCTGAAATCTAACCATTCCAACAAAAAAAAATTCTTGGTTGAATTTTTTCTATACTGGCGCAAACTGTAATCTGCCTACCTCATAATACTAACCTGGAGATTTGTCCTGAATATCCATTGCCGCTGCTAAGAATGTACATGCAGAGGCAACAGAAAGAGTTGACGTCACGTGGTCTTCACAGGCATTTCTAAGTTCGTCAACACCCAGTTCTTGAGCTAAAGCCAACATTTCGAAAACACCACTATCTTGAAGCAAAATCTATAATAAAAATAATTTCTATTAGTCATTTCGACTGGAAGGTGTCAAGAACAGCAAACCTTTCCAGTGTAAACGTAAAGAAGAAACTGCTTAAATGTTTCAGGTGGTGTATGAGGAAGTCGTACAGGAATTGGAGCTCCCGGAGCTGCAGGAGAAACGGAACATCCGGGTATGCGACAAACCTCCCCTCGTTTAGCAGTTTGGAAACTCTTGCATCTGAATAATTGAAACAAAAGAGTTTAATGTAAAATGAGGCATAATTGAAAGATAATTGAATTTTTGCACAAACTGGAAATGAATTCATTACACCGGTTCATATTTGCGATAGGTAATTAAACGGGTAGGTAATCACATTTTGCACATTAAGTATTCGTTCAACGTGCGTTCTCTAATAATAATTAGTCATTGAAATTTTCCGAGACTTATAAATAAGTCTACCGATAATTTTTAATTAATGGCTTAGGCTGCGTTAATTTTGCAAAGAGCCATTCACAATTTGTATTTCAGCTCAGCAGCTAATTACACCAACATTATAAGTGCTAATTTTTTTATTTAGGTATACCTGCAGGAGAATATACAAGCTAAAGAAATCTAGATCAAAGTAGCATTCTGTGATAGTTTCCATGTAGATATCCAATTATGGCAGAAATGAGAGCTGTTGAAATGATGAAGGAGACTTATTATTAGCGTTGTTACACGAGAAGCATTGAAGAAGCAATAAACTTAGGAGTAGATGCAGACAAAAGAGTTCAGCACTTTGATGTTTTAATGAAAGATGCGTGGGATATCTACTTGCCAGCGATTCACTCTCATTCCCACCCCCGTAACTGTTTTGTAAAAAATAAAAGAGAATTTCTCAGTTTCACAACTTTCCTTATCTACTGACCTAGCCATGAGGATAACTCTGTGGGCATAAACTCTTTCTTCTTCACGACCTAGGATGAATATAATATCCGCGGAATCCGTGTCCTCTGATAATCTTTGTAGGTCATCCAGCAAACGGGGGACGCCAGCCAGTGCTTTATCTGCTGGAAGGCCAGCAGAGCCCAGGCCGCCCACCCGTGACCCCATCTTGAGCCCTATTCTTCTTGATTTTCTGAAACAGAATAATTTTTGAGTCTTTTGATTTGAAAAAAAAAATACGCGTTGAGAGGTTAGTGTCAATTTTTAGCTGCGAAAGGTATTTTTTTAGGCGCTCGAGTAATTTCACCGGAATATTATGGATTTTGTTATCGTGTTAATTTTTACTAGGCTCCTCACATTTTTCAGTGTAGATAATTTGAACTAAAATATTTAATTTCGCACAGAAAATATGTTGCGAGCACCTAAAAAATTTAATACGTAACTCACATGTAAAGTGTCTTTCCTGGACTCGCAGGCTTTCAGGCTTCCGCCTACGGCGTTAGCCTGAAATCTGCCTATTCGCCCAGGAAAAATCACTTTCCATACTCTTTACGTAAATAACTATTTTAGGTGCTCAACCGGAAAGGTTCGGTCAATTTCAGGACCGGAAAGTAGCCTTTTCCGGACTAGTCCGGGAAAGTGAAAAATTAATTATTTCGTCGATCGTGCTGGAAACGTCACATTCTTGACATGGTTACATCATCCGAAAGTTTACGTTTCCAGGACTGCGTCATTTGCTAGGCAACACGCACTAGCTGTACAGGAATTACGATTTTTCCGGCCTAGGCCTAGGCCGGAAAAATATTCCTTTACTCTTAAAAAATTGTTCTAAATTTCATTATTTCTGACTGGTCGCGCGATCGACGAAAAAATAGTATGTGCAACACGAAGGAAAATATATATTCCTACTAGTTAAACAATATACTATTTCCGGTCAATTTTAGGACCGGAAAGTCAACTTTCACGGACTAGTCCGGGAAAGTGAAATCCTGAAATTTCACCGGAAAATTCTGGAAAGTGAAAGGACATGGCACACCTTACATGGGATTTTAGGCACCGTTTGATTTTCCCGGTTTTTTGGTATAATGTTCTTTAGAACTAAAGAAAGAGCTTTTGCTTATGACATTTTTGTGTAGCTCGCCATGTTGTGCCCGAAAAATGGTTCCAAAAATTAAAAATCAAAGTATGTCAAAAATTAAACTAACGAAACATTAGGAGTTTAAATAGGTTCATTTCTAACATTTTGCCATAAATTGTATACTACCACATCCCTCTACACTCTGCAGTATTTCGTATAAGGGATGGCCGAAAAAATTCGAATAAGGTTTGACCAGAAATGACCTCAATTTTTGTTGTTTGGAATGGAAAGACTCACATTTTTCTCAGTCTGTTTGGAATTTACTAATTTTTCAATACGGATTCGGAATCTACGACTTTTTCTTGATCATAATTTACAAAAATATCGAGAAAACCGGTGCATTCAGATTTTCGAGAATAGCAAAATCACGTCACTATACATTTTTTGAGAATCTAGTCGGATATTTCTAGTTGAACTAGAAATTATAGCCTCCAATGTACTAGGTATCTCGTCTTCTATAAACGAAAGAAATGAAGACAAAAGAAAATCTAATTCCACCAGATGAATTTGCAACAGAAAATCTCAATTTTTCACAAACTTCTTTGAGGCTTTTACAAATCTTTGGCTGCATTTCCGATAAAGCACCTATAATACATGTTTCTTAATCAAAAAAATGTAGATTCCGAATCAGTTAAGAAAAAACAACGATTCCATTTAAAAAAACAAAGTTAAGGTCAAAATAGCACATTAGAGAACTCATTTAGATAGAATAGAAAATAGTATATTAAAAAACACGTTTCATAAGGCCAATTATTATCGCACGAGGATGTTTGGACATGGTTTGGACAACGAAGGCGAAAAGCCCGAGTTTTACTAAATCCGAGTGCGATAAGAACCTTATGAAACACGTTTTTTATACATTTTTTTCTATTTCGGATGCCCAGCTTGTTAATATTTTCAAGAAAAATTCAGATCGTCATTTTCAAAGACAGGCTTTGGCAGTTAATTCGATTGTTAGACACGATAGTTGTCTAGGTTACGATGCAAACAAAAGCAGTGCGTTTGGGTGCTATAAAGTGTTCATTAGGAAACCGAAATAGAAATAGTTATTTGTACAACAAGTAAGGAAAAGTATCTTTTCCACGAGTTTCCGTGTATTGGCGTTAACATTTAAGATCAAAAATGAGAATTCAAAAATTATTTGTACAGGGTCAAATACTTTCTAAGACTACATTTACATGGTAACGGGAAAACAACAAAATAAAAATTAACAGATAATTTTTGCTGCCGATGAAAAAAATTATTTAGAAAAGCGTTGCTATGTGGAAAAGTGTTGCTGTGTAGAAAAGTTAACTTTTCTAAATGAAAAAATACTTGGTTTAATATATTTCAGAACAGTACACGGAAATTGAGGCAAAAATCAAAAATAACTATAAAATAAACCCGAATTTTTGAAGTTTTACTCGTGTGATATGTATACTCTGTCCGGGATCCACATGACCGAGATTCACCCGATTTCCATGGCGATTCATTGTTGACAACAATGATTCACCATGGAAATAGGGTGAATCCCGGTCATGTGGATCCCGGACAGACCATAGTTTATTCTTTAATAAAAGTTATAATGTTTCAAAAATTATTTAATTTGTCGGTTTTTGATTGAACTGTCTTGTTTGTTTTTTATTAGTTTGTAGGAATAAGTTTATCCCGCATTCAAAGAAGTGCCGAATTAGTTTGTTTTTTTTTTCAAATTGAATTTTTGAAATTTTTGTGTATACTGTGTATCTACACTGTACTTACGTACCTACTCTAGAAATGTTTCTTGTTATTTTTTTTGCGTCTTTATAAATGGGAATTTTTTTTTTGGTGCTACAATTTTGATCAGTTTCGTCTTTGTTTAAAGTTAATAATGTTTCAAAAGTTATTTAATTTGTGGTACTTTTAATTTAACTTTCATACCTATTTCTTATTCAAAATTTCAGTAGTTTGTATTAGGTTTGTCATGTTCATACAATGATCCTAAAAAAGTTATGTTACTTATTATTGAGTCTTATAATTACCTATGTATGTAGTAATTTCATTCAAGGCGAAATCTGACAGTGGCGTTATCAATTATCATATAATTTCGGCAGTCTACATTCTACGTCTCTCATGTCAGGACAAGAGTTACTAACTTGATCGGAGAATTTTTAATTTTTTGATCACCCTTTATCAGGAAAGTAGGTACCTATGGTCTGTCCGGGATCCACACGACCGAGATTCACCCTATTTCCATGGCGAATCATTGTTGTCAACAACCATAGTTACTGAATTTAAATTGTTCAAAAATCTAACTTCAATTTCCCCTAGAATTTTTTGTTGTAACAGTCGGTGGCCTTACGTCAACTTCACCCCATTGACTCATACAGAATAATATAGAATATAACAGCTAAGCCCTGTAGCTAAGTAAGAATTATAATAATAAAAGTCCGAAAATTTTATTGCGCATGTTTTGATAAAAGCCCCACTCCTTAGAAAAACTTACCTACCAATCGCTGCATTCACTTATTATCTTCCGGTAATTTTAATAATCCGATGCACTTTAGCTAGCCGTAAGATCGATAACAACTTTTCAAAGAGTTAAGATTCGAAATTAAAAAATAAATCTCAGTGGTTCTTTAAATATTTTAAGACGGATCTATTGTATAAAATAAAGCCCAGGTCGACTGCGGTCAGTTTGTCTCACTGAACAGGTAAACGAAGGTAAAACAAGAATCCCTGTCCGATTTCTTTGGGTACACTGCCCTCTGTGGTTGACGGTGTTGCCAAATGTTAGAAGAACTCAGATTGTTTGGTTCATATGCTTAGTAACCTGCTTAGTAAAGTAATCTACCTACTTTGTAACCAATATTGCTAAAATAAAATGCTATTCTCGATACCTATTTACGTAGTACGTAGATGAGAAAGCGTCGAATGTAAATAAAGCACTTTAGGTCAAGATTATTAATAACTGAAAACCTCTTATCGCCATATCTTATGTTTTTTAAATGTTAAAAGATGATCACAATAAGATCACATAGCATGATCTAGTTTTTAAGTCTTTGTACTTAGGTAGGTACTTTATTACGAAGACTGGCGACTAACCTACCTATATCTCAACTCGATAAGTATGTACCTAGGCATCTACTCATGCATAGTTAAGTAGGTATAGGTACTTAAGTGGGTACATCACGCTATAATGTTTTTTAACGGGTAAATGTTTCTTCCATGAAAATCGTAGGAGGAATAGAAGAGGCAAGAAACTTTGAAAGCAAAAAAATCTGACAAATTTACGACTGGCCGTTCATTAAATGTCAAAACGAACCATCAAATCCATAACTGAGATAACGGGACGTTAGAAACATTTGGTGGTAAACACTCAATATGCAATGTATGTACAGTCTAGAAAAGAGCAAATGCCCACTCGGAAAGGTGGTGGCTAACCACTGCATGACTAGTAAGCTGCAGCTGCGAGAGGGAGAGGGATATATCGATCGGTTTTTGTGGCGTATGCCCCACCACCGCTTTGTTTAATCATTTGGACAAATGCGGTTTCCTGCTTCTATTGCGTATACTCTGCACCTGTGTGAGGTACCGGCGAAGGGCGCCCAATTTAAAAAAGTGTGACAAGACGCCCAATTTACTACTGAACTCATTTAATCTCAGCAGTTTGATTGATTAAAATTCAAATATATAGAGATGTGAGCTTGAAAAGTTTCAGTTGAAAAGTTTCAAAAACTTTTCATTTCATTTTTTCTTGAAAAGTTGTTGAAAGTATCAATGCGGTAATAATAAACTCCCACCGACAGCGCCGCCAATTCTACTCGTTTTAAGTAGCATCAGTGCCTATTGAGCACTGGAAACAGTGAAATAAAGTGAAATACCACTTAAAAGATGAAAACAACGATGAATTTTAATGTTTAATGCTTTTATTTTGACTTATTAACTTGTTTACCCATACACTTACTATTTTTGTCATTTAATATTATATTCTGTCCCCTATTCAGCTGTTGTAGATTTATTTAACTCTGCAGAATACTTTATACTACCGTAGGACAACTTTTCATTTTTTTTGAAACTTTTCAAAATTTCACGAAAAGTTTCAAGAAATGTACTTTTCATGAAAACTAACATCTCTACAAATATACCAATAAAATTGCTGAAATTAAGTGGGTCACCTCAGATAATTAATTACCTACGCACAAAGAGAACGCACTGCGCGACTGTTAAAAGACTGGCTTCAAAAACCTCAACATGCGTCAACAACTTATTACAAACTGAAAGCCAGTTTCCTAGCAACTAGCGTTGTGATTGGCTACAATCTGTCAGCTTGAAGTTAGAGCTGAGCGTTAATAAACCGCGCCTTGAAAAAGATACCTTTTGTCATTTTGCACCGCCGATTTTCGTAAATGTTTTCGACATATTCTAAATAAGTACGTTTAGAAAAAAATACTAGGTATTTGCGATATGGCGGAACAGCATAGGAAGCTGTGAAGTTTCTATGGAGATTTCTTTATATTTTTGATTAATTTTATTTTGGAATTTTGATTACTTACCCAACTTTAATAATATGAAATAAGTCGGGCGGTTGATCTGTTAGAGAAAGAATTTATTTTTTGCAGATCATATTTTGGCGAACTTTTTGCTGTAGAAGTAACTATACCGCCGTAAATAAAACGTTCTGTTTATGTTAAAAAAACTGAAAAAAAATGAACATTGTGAAAAACGCACAATGTATGTTTGCCTATTACATAGGAGTCAGTGCAGTTATTCTAAAAAATGGCATGAGTGCAAAATGTTTACTAGGCGTGTTAATATTTTTGGCTCTGAGTGACATTCACCACCCGCTATGTTTTCCTGATATAACGACATAAAAGGTGCCAGTGACTCCGAATTTAGAAATAGAAAATTTTAACTTAGGTAATAGTCTTTTTTAAAGCTGATGCACAAGTGTCTAAACTAAAGTAAGGTTGAATATTGCTTATTGGCTGTAAAACTAATTAAGAATGTGTAAAGAATTCTCCTTTTATCTTGATTCGTTTTTGAGTTGTCCCGAAAAAACAGAAAATCGCGATTTAAAAAATAACTTTCATGTTTCTGACAGCTGTCAATCCAATGGCCTAAACAGAAATTTTCTGGGCCTTCCAGATTTTGAGCATCCACAGCCAACTTTTCTTTTTCTTATGCCCGCCATATTGGATTTTAACACCTTCGGACACATGAAAAAATCTACTTTTCAAAAATGTAATCAACATGTATTTAAAAAAAAATGTCAAAGCTTGAGTCACGCGAGGACAAGACGTATCCTATTACTGATGAATTCAATTGATTTCACATTTTATAGGAGATTGAAAAGGTGAGTGTAGAATAGAATAGAATAGAATAGAATAGAATAGAATATTTATTTAGGCTGATAGATATATACATCATTTGCCGAGTCAATATAACATACAATATAGTAAAAAACAATAATTTTACATAACAGAAACGTACGTACAAATTCTGTGGACAGTTACAATTGAGAGGACAGGTATTCATCTGTTGAATAAAAGGCTCCTCCTGTTAGTAGGTTCTTGATTGTGCTCCTGAATTGGGGTAGGGGAAGCTTCGCAATTTCCACAGGTAGTTTATTAAAAAATTTTGGGCCAAAATAGTTTATGGCATGCCTGCATTTGTGGAGGCGGGTGTACTCAATGTCCAGGTGATCGCTAGAACGTATGCTATGGCGTGGTCATGAAACTCAGACCGAGTCATATAGTAATCAATATGGTTCCTGACATACATGAGGCATTGAAAAATATATAGAGACGGTGCAGTCAGAACTCGTAACTCTACAAACTTTGTTCGTGCATCATCACGATATGCTAGTCCAGAAATTATTCTAAGTGCCCTCCTCTGGATTTTAAACACAGTTTTCAAATGTGTAGGTCAAAGTGTAGGTTTTTGAAATGTTTTTCTACTAATTTTACAGATTAGGACTCATTCCAATTTTCAAATTCTGACGATCTGTCAAAAAAGTTCAAGCTGTCTACAGGGTGAGTCTGAAAGACTCCACATCCTTTATACCACAGAATCTACTGTTCAAATGATGAAACTTGATGCAAAAATTATTAGTCAATTGTAATTCCTCTTGATGCTATAAGCCGCCAAAGATCTTCATTTTTAAACGTTCTTTTTAAATATCTTTCGAAAGGTATATCGTAGGATTTTGAATTTTTGCACAACATTGTTACAGACCAAGCTTCAACTACTGATGGTACTTAAGACATTATCCAAAAAGCGGATCCCTGTTATACAGGGTGGCTCCGATGTTATTTGCCCATGAACTTTTTTATGTTTGAAAATATTGCTAATTTGCCTATGCGGCCGTATTCCCCGTTCAATTCTAGAACTTTTTTGGCTCTTAAAATTTTTCGAAAAAACTAACCACTCACGAGGAAAATTGAAAAAACTAAAAACATGATCATCGTGATAAACCTACAATTTCAATAAAAATCAAAGTGTACGTTGACACGCATCACATTTTAACTGTTTTTTTTTGCATTGAAGGTGTTGTCCTACATCTGTGCCCAGAACCATTGCTCACAACTGAAGAAAAAACATTGATGGTAATTTCACTTTTTTATGAGGTAGATTCGTCATTGATGGTTTTAACCTGCATCATGTTTTCGGTTTTTTAAATTTTTCTCGAAAAATTTTAAGAGCCAAATAAGTTTTAGAATTGAACGGGGAATACGGCCGCATAGGCAAATAAGCAATATTTTCAAACATAAAAAAGTTCAAGGGCAAATAACATCGGGGCCACCCTGTATAACAGGGATCCGCTTTTTGGATAATGTCTTAAGTACCATCAGTAGTTGCTTCTTGGTCTGTAACAATACTGTGCAAAAATTCAAAATCCTACGATACACCTTTCGAAAGATATTTAAAAACAATGTTTAAAAATGACGATCTTTGGCGGCTTATAACATCAAGAGGAATCACAATTGACCAATAATTTTTGCACCAAGCTTCATCATTTGAACACTAGATTCTGTGGTATAAAGGATGTGGAGTCTTTCAGACTCACCCTGTATATTCTTGAAAAGCTATATTTTTTGTGTACCCGGCAGTGTTAAACCCCAACATGGCGGCCATAACAAAAAAAAAAGTTGACCGCCGTCGCTCAAAATCTAAAAGGCCAAAAACCCAAATATTTCGGTTAGCATTGAATAAATCGATTCGCTCTTTTTTCTGTTTGGGTGGTTCCAGTTAAAATGAGACACCCTGTAGAAAATTTCTGTCAATGTTACCTATCTATTGACTTGACATCTGTGAAAAATATAAACATTCCAAGTGTCATTCAATTACCACCAATCGACAGCATATGAGACGTCACATATGTCGACTCGGAATTTTAAAGATTTTTTATTAAAAAACCGTAAAAAACTAAGAAGCTTTGAAACATTTTGCTGAGGAAGTATTGACTGAGTGTAATTTTTATTATTTTATAAATTTGGAAATTGTTGTTTGGGAATTGTCGAGAGTTTGAACTTTGAAAAAATGAGGCAAATTATTAAATGCGGTCAATACCCAAAATTATCATGTGCCATAGTCTCGGGTTAACAAAGTAGGGTGCCCGTATCCCGTATTCCAAACCCACCTTCCAGAGTGTGCATTTGCTCTTTTCTAGACTGTACACCATCTCTTCTTATACAATCTTACAGAGTTATTACAAAAATGATTGTAACATCGTAGGTGGTTAGTTTCGACATATAATTAAACACTACAGCCACCTGTAATTGCGTAAAACGTCAATTCTTCTGTTTTTAAAGCCACGTACGATGTTACATCCACTCCATAGAATCTATAATGATGTGCGGTTTTCCCGGGCTTGGAGTGTTTTGTTGGCTGCCTAAGACAAGCCATAGCAACAACTATAAAGCTTTATCTGAAAATCAATACCTAATAAATTAAACCCAAAAGCACACTTGGCCTTTTATTCTTCAGTCACAATCGCAATTGTAAAATTCTATTATATTGTTAAATTTCCTTCAGAGCAAATAGAATTAAAAATCTCTCAGAATTGAGAAGAGACGACAAAATGTTCCACTTTCACTTCAAGATCGGTGATGATGGGGGCCCTCAGAGACGACAATTTTATTTCAAAGTACATTTAATCAGATTACCTCAGTCTGAATTTAGGTGGTCGAGATACCGTCGTACCTATTGTGCTGGGGGTCCAAGAATTGGTAAATTGTAACAAAAGCGCGCCCCTTGAATGAGGGACTGTCACCCTAGAGACTGAACCACGCATTACTTAACATTTTACTCCATCGAGGTCTCTTTAATGTGAGTGGATATGTGAGGAGAATAATTTCCTGCGGTAGTAACAGCAATACAAATAATACAAAGCGAACAATCGAGGATTTTTTATAAAACAACTCGGATTACTCAAAGACGATTCGTCACCCCCAAAATAAAGTTGTCACTTCCAACACCATTCCATTGTGTCACAATCAAAATTAAAGCGTACAGCAAACAAAAGTAACCCGAACACAAATCCCGGAACAAATGGGACAATAATATCCATTTTATATATAATAGCGGAGAGAAACATGATGCTGACACACATTTATTTACTTACGAACCACTGTTGATACATTTAAGCGTGGTTTGTGTGTCTACGTCTGTTAATATCATGTTTCGGTAGCCATTGTTCGGATAAATGCACTCTAGGGAAACACCCTTACGCTATTGTAACCTTACGCAATTCTTAAACCTTGCAGCATAACCATTCTTCAATTTAATCGTGTTTTCTGTGTAGGTGGTTTTAGTTTAGCTAAATTAAATCGTTCTACCTATGTAAAGGAAATATGCATGAAAATCACAAGCGAAAATCTATTCAATTTAGCAAGACCATCAAAATACGAACATGATACATGAATACAAAGAATATATTAATAACTTTTACTCGATTATTTTTTAGAAGTAATGAATAAAAAATTCAAACGACGATGGTGCCCTATTATTATTATAAGAACCTGATATTTTGGTTGAAGGATCGACCGTTCTTCACTATAAAATTGAAGTTACTTTCCCGGCGCCTCCACCATTTTTACATACCTTCAATAAATTCTGGTTCTGGAAATGGAGAAAGCCCTCCGTTAGGTGCGCGGTCTACGATTGTAGACCACGACTTTTTAATCAGTGCATGGTGTTGATTTATTTGTTACAATTACACGTCTGCGCTAATTACAATAGTTTAGACATCAAAGTAGGGGTGTGGTAAATATTATTGGAGCCGAAATACGACTGATCTGCGATTGTAGACCACGCGCCCAAACACGCTACTTTTTGTTTCTTATTTGAATTAATTTTACGATTTTGGATACCTAGTTTGGGACGTTGTTATATTTTCCCCAAGGAATGAAAGAAATTTTCACGAAAATTCTGCATGAAATGCACTAAATTGGCATGCAAAGATCACATAACGGGGACGTTTGAATGAGAAAAATATGCACATTATTATAACTCTATGTCTTTTCTGTTTTTTTATTTTTTGTGTTTTTTTGAATGTCCGGTATTACATAGTGTTCTAAGGAGTTTGTAAAACTCCAAATATAAATAGCTACTCAAAATGCACCGGACATGTTATTTGCAAATTTGAGGAGTAAAGTAAAAAGTCCGATCTAAATACATACAGTGTGTCTCATTTTAACTGGAACCACCCAAATATTTCGGTTAATTTTAACCGAATCAGTGCGTTCTTTTTTTCTGCATGTAGAGCTCCAAAATCTGCACCCGCGTGATACGTCACTTTTCTTATAGACCGAAATCGCAGCCTACTGCTATTTAATAAAGAGGCTAAAAATGACGAAATCGTATTAGGCATTTTTTTATCGAAAAATTTTATAAGGAAAAGTTGCTCAGGATGGCTCCGAATGGTCAAATCCGAAATTTCAGGAAAAAATAAAAATGTTGAATTTCTTGAGGAAGAATCATAAAATAACGAAAAGTTCAATATTTTTGCAACATAATGTGAAATAAAAAAATCGCAGAAAAAGTTGAAATTATTAAGATAGTGTAAGATTTTCGTTTCTCTTAACAATTTCAAGGGACACCCCAACTAATCTGTTGCAATGTGCCACAAACAGCAAACATATGCGCTTCCATTGTTTTTTTATTTCACATCCTCCGTTATGTTGCAAAAATATTGACGTTTTCGTTATTTTATGATTCTTCCTCAAGGAATTCAACATTTTTATTTTTTCCTGAAACTTCGGATTTAGCCATTTGGAGCGATTCTGAGCAACTTTTCTTTATAAAATTTTTCGATAAAAAAATGCCTAATACGACTTCGTCATTTTTGGCCTATTTATTAAATCGCAGTAGGCTGGAGTTTGGGTTTATAAAAAAAGTTGAGTATTACACAGGTGCAGATTTTGGAGCTCTACATGCAGAAAAAAAGAACGCATTTATTCGGTTAAAATTAACCGAAATATTTGTGTGGTTCCAGTTAAAATGAGACACACTGTATATGAATAAAAATACTTCACTTAACATACCTTATCCAACTTTTAGCCTAAATTGTCAAAAATTTCCTCCCCTGCGCGAAAAATAAATTGGTTTACAATAATTGTAGAATTTACGGTTAAACTAGAAGTGAAAAAAAATTAATAGTTACACCAAGTGAGTTAAGTTAATGTTTATTCACGAGAAGAATGTTTAGCCCACGACAGTTGTTTTAACGTTTGTTGACAATTGTTAAAAATGACATTTTATGATACCAGTATTACAGCGAATTTCATGTACGTTTTCAACTAATAATACGAAAACTTTTGCTTTTAATCGTGTTTGTAGAAAAAATAGTGTATGATATGCGTGTTAAAAGTGGTATTTTATTTTGTGAGAAGGGAAGTTTGGGACACGACGCGCAGCGGAGTGGCCCATCCCTTCGAACTATAAATATAGTATAAATAAGTATTTATTTGAAACATTTGAATTTTACGAATCAAACAAAAATGCACATGAAACGGTGTTTTTTGGTTTGTTGACCAAAAGTAATCATATCTATAACCGTAAAATGCATGCATTTGTTAGTAAAAGTGAAACGCTGAGAGTGTTTTAAAAACGTTGAATTCGCTAGTGAATAAAGAACTGCTTGTGGCCGTTCTTATGGAGTTTAAAACGTAAAATAAAATCACCTGTCCGAGGATTTTCTCAGAAATTATGGGCAAATTTTAAGGAATTTTATTCCAGACTTTACACTCCTACTGAGTTGTACACATAGGTACAACCTATATGCCGCAAGTGGTGAGGTGATGAAGACTGTTGATCGAATGGTTTTCGGACAGCTCAATGGTTTTTAGAGGGGAAGGTAAAAAGTGAAACGAATGAATAAAAATTTGGAACCATCAGATAGCAAAAATTATAAATTTGGTGTAACAGATGTTCTACAAGATAGGTCTAATCTAATCTAACCCCTTATGGTTCCACTTTGGTTTAAATTTGGTTCTTGACTTGCTATTAGTGTATGCTGTCTATGTCTATGTATGATAATTCTATGTAGTAATGTAGTATACAGGGTGTCCCGTCTCAGAGTGCAAAAATTTCAGCCACAGATTCCTTGCATGAAAATAAAAGATCCGTATTTTTTTGTTTCGCTAGATAGGCCCCCATTTCGTCACTAGGGCTCCTCAAAAGTGAGCCCCAAAAATCGAAAATTAATTCCCACGTCTTAACCATTCAACCGATTTTGCTGAAATTTTCCACAAGACCATTACGAACGATGAAGATTTCAATAATGTAGCTGATGATTTCGTGGTGCCCACTATAGGCGCCCCCGGGGCCGCCCTCGACATTTTCGGCCCATTATCTTTGTTAACGTAATTAAATTTCGTAATTAATTACACACCATCCGATGGTCGATTGAATTTAGAAACTACGCTACCTCTTACACTTTTTCTGTAAAATGCACCATTTCCGAGTAAAATTAAGGTATGTGGAGCCATACACGTGCTTATTGGCAGACTTTTCAAGATAGCTATAGCGTGATTAAAGCGTGTTAAAGTTTTAAATTATTGTCAGTTTTGCAGCACTGTGGCACTGTGTTTGTTTTTTTTTTGTAAATATTATAATTGCAGCCAATTTTGCAAATTCGGAGTATACAGATATGCATTTAATTTATGGTGTATGGCTCCACATTTCTTAATTTTACTCGGAAATGGTGCATTTTACAGAAAAAGTGCAAGAGGTAGCGTAGTATCTAAATTCAATGGAGCATCGGATGGTGTGTAATTAAATAGGAAATTTAATTACGTTAACAAAGATATTGGGCGGAAAATGTCGAGGGCGGCCCCGGGGGCGCCTATAGTGGGCACCACGAAATCATCAGCTACATTATTGAAATCTTCATCGTTCGTAATGGTCTTGTGAAAAATTTCAGCAAAATCGGTTGAATGGTTACGACGTGAGAATTAATGTTCGATCTTTGGGGCTTACTTTTGAGGAGCCCTAGTGACGAAATGGGGGCCCATTTAGCGAAACAAAAAAATACGGGTCTTTTATTTTCATTCAAGGAATCTGCGGCTGAAATTTTTGCACTCTGAGACGGGACAGCCCTGTATATTGCGAATTAAGCTGGTCTCCAAAAAATATATAAATTGCTATGTGGATTATAATCTAAACTGGCAGTTTTAAACTAGAAACTAAAAACAGTAGTTAAAAGGCAGCCAGTGAGGCGACAGGAACCTCCCCAACGGTGAATCCTCGACAAGTAATTTCTACCACCATCTTGGAATTAACAACGTCAGAAATCATTTGTCACTTTATGCTATTCAATCTTGAAATTTTTAGGTTTTTGCCAAAAGAGCTGAAAGTGTGAAAACAGTATAATTAAAATTTCAAAGTTGATGTGCCAAAAAGGCAGTAAATATTTTCCGATCTTCACCAAAAACTTTTCAGCTCATCATGCCTTCTGTCCTTTCAGACAAATCGGTTCGGTAGTTTCGACGGAAACTACCGACTGATTCTAAAAATGTATTCACTCTCAGTGCCCTTTTGGCCAAAAATAAAAAAAATCTAAATTTTTATGTATAGGAATTTTAAATCGCAGTACCTACAGCCCAAGCCCCTAAACCGATTTGGCTGAAATTTTGCACATGAGGAGACATATCAACTTGAAAATTTTAAAACAAGACACGGAAATCAGAGACCCACACGATGGGGAGGTTCCAGCCGCTTCTCTGCTGCTATTTTTTTTAGTTTGGAAGGGGAAGGTTAATACAACTTGTAGTGGAGTGGTAATATTGCCTTCGCCTTCACCTACCATATACAGGGTTGTTAGAAACAATTATTGCAACAACGTTTAATTTATACAGCTCTAATGCGTTGAACGACAATTTCACAATTCCTTTGTTTTTAAAACCACCAGCCATCTATGATGTTACAATCAATTGTGACAATCCTATACTATTCGGGGTATCGCAATACTCGTCATTAATAAAATAAGCATAATTTTATCATATTTGTTATTTTACCTTTGACATATAAATTGCGATCAAAGTGACCTTTAAAGCCTGTAGGGAAATAAAATTCCTTACGCCCCCAAATTAGGACTTAGGTGCAACGACGTAAGCCACCAATGCAATGACGTGACAACTTTTTTCAAAAACCACCAAAGTTGATAACTAGATGTGCTGAAAGTTTTATGCGTCTGGGCTAATATTAGACGCTAGGAAGTCAGTGTATAGTATAAGTAAACAAAAACGAAACGCCCAAGGGGTTGTGCTGACAAGGGAAGTACCAGGATATTGTTTATACTTGGTGTAGTCATAAAGTACCCCGTGCTAAACATTTATCTTCGGAAATCCTAAGCGTAGACTGTTTTATTTCTCGAGTGATGAATTACCCCGGTATTTGGTTTAAGAAGATTTAAGATTTTACTAATAATATGGACACAGAGGAGGACTAAAAGAGTTGCTTGGGGAATTCATGTTTAATATAAAACATCTGATGATGAAAGCTTTGTAGAGAGAACGATAGAGTAATAGTCCCAGAATTAACACTTCCACCGCTAGATACTGCTCAAATATTATTACAATACTCTTATATATTTGTTTAAAATGAATCATAAGTCAATGGATTTTTGAGAAACAAGCAGATTTAATTTTATACTGCCTTTGCTGTTCTGGACTCACCTTCAAAACGTTCATGGGATAACGATAATTTATGATGGATTTGCATTCATCATGGCTTTATAACAGTTCGCAATTAATCATTTGGGACAGCCACCAGCTAGCTGAATGTGATTAGATACTCATTAACAATTGAAGGGATGTGTGTTTAGTAGAGACAAACATCAATAACATCGTGGCATTATCACAGCACCACCTTATTGTAAAGGATTGATTTTCGCAGTAAAGGGATGATGTTCAAACAGCGAACAGCAAATCAGAACCAGGCCTCCCAATGTAATTTAGGTGTCGTTTTTAGTGGCTACACATGAGTGACATGTGCAATTGCATTAGCAAGCAATTTGTATATGATTCATGGCTTTATATGTGGGCTACATGCGAGCAGACTGGGAATGTGGATGTGGATGATCTCTAAATAGATTACATTTTACAACTACGGGTGAACGTTTCAAAAAATCTTAAAACGAATGTTCTAACGCTTCAGCCAAATTATTTCATCGAATGTGTTGAAAATGTTAGGTGCCTCTAGGTATACTCAGGAGATTAAGTTATGCCCGGAGGCCCTTATTCTCAGCGCAGACACTCAAAATAGACTGTGAAAGGTTATCATCACCATTTGAATCGTTTTAGCCCACCTTAGCCCACAATGATCATAGAATAAGTGATAATATTAAGTTAGTTTATAGCATTAACAAGGTGCAGATGCTAGATGCGATGGAAAGTATCGTCATTTATAAGTCTAGAGATAGGCTTATGAATGCCGATACAGGCCCGATCGCATATTCATCTCTATGTACGCTACTTTAGGGAGGACTCGTTATATTTCTACGTGTTCACCCATGCGTGGCCATTTCCCGACCTGTGATTGGTCTAACTTTCACAGCCGAGAGGTGGAGCTACGTGGGTTAGCTTGTAAATATTTCAGTTTTCTGGAAGTTATGGTTGTATAGCTTCGGCTTTGATAATGAGTACATTGTGTTCGAAACGCGTGTCAGCAGTGAAAATCAAGTGTTTCGGTGTAGTAGAGTGTTTCTAGTGATAGTCCATAATACTAAGCTCTTCCTTACTCCTTGCAATAATTGCTATGTCGTTGGCAAATGCAAACATTGGTGCTTCTTGTAGTATACTAGATCTCCTCCATTTTATTATTTTAGCTTCTCCTATTACTATTTCTAGTGCTACTTCTTTTCACATAGTTATGTAAATTAAGAGGTAAAGGACCCCGCAGCATCCTTATGGAAAATGCCTTTCTGCGGATTTGGCTGAAATTTTGGTATGTTGTAGTTGTAGATCGCGACGCCGGGAATAATATTTTTTCCACCAACACCCCACTTGCGGTACACCATTGCATAGTGGTTCAGAATCCATAAAAAACGGCCAAAAATTTGAAACTTCCACTGCTGAACGGAAACATGTCAACAGTGACGGGAAAAATATGGAAAAAAATTAAACATATTTCTGGGCCAATGAGGGGCTCTGAAAAAATGGTTTTTCTCCTAAATTTATGAAACTTGTAGGTTTTGTCAATCAAGTGACGGCTAAACCGAAACATTTTTTTTATAAATTAAATCGATTTAGGGTGTCAAGTAGGGGGAATGAAAAAAATGTTTTTCCCTAAAATTATGAAATTTGAGGTTTTTGTCAATTAAGTTGTGGCCAAGCTGGGAAAAATATTGAAAAAAATTAAATCGATTTGGGGAGGGAACGAGAGATGAATATAGGAAAAATTACGTATGCAACACGTCATGAAATTATCTTTTTCTTACTCGTTTGATTGGTACACTCCGCCTTCGGCGGCATGAAAAAAAGTTAAGATGGGTACTTTCACCACAAGTAGCACAAATAATGACTATTAAAATCTTATCTTGGGAGTATCCCTACTCGTACTTGTTTATTTAAGTATAGCCCATCAGCAAAAGGGCAAAAGTGGGCAGGATTTAAGTACTCAATTAGAACTATCATCAGTGACTAAAATTTTTGTCCGGAAACACCCCGCACTTGGCTAAAAGTCAAAGTAAAAATTGGTTTCATAATATAAACTTAGTTTTATCGTACGGAAAGAAAATGAATGTTGATGAATGATAAAAAATATACGTAAGGTACAGATAACGGTGCATAAAATTGATTTTTTAAAAAACTTACGCCCCACTAATCTTTCAATTTCAAAAGAATACTTAAGGCTATTCCGTTGATTCAGTTTTTATGATTTTTGGCCGCGAAATGTAATAATCTGAACCACTCTGTGCATTGGAGAGGTTTTTTCTTCAAAAATGCTAATGCCAAAATTTCATAATTTGAACCGTTTTCATTTTATTTTCTAAAAGAAGAATGTCATCACAGGTTTCCCTATTAAATAATAGATTAAATACTGACTACAGGAAACGTAATGGTTTATTAATAACTTATATTAACGTGTGATATGAAAAAATTATGAATATCATGAAAAAAACGTTCCAAGAAAAAGATTGTCCTGGGCGTCGAGTTTGGATCACCCTGTACAATAAAAACAAAGTTTTGCTTTAACTTTTATGAAAATTATTGCCAGCAAAGTTATTTTTCTTCTTCACTCTTCGGTTTCTATCAATTTTACCCTCATAGCCATCATAAAGCTATTAAAGTCATAAGAGATAAATTTGAAGCTAAACAAGTTGTTTTGATATTTTCAATTTGAGATGCATTTATTAATTGCGACAAATTACATTGCTATACTGAGTCAAACAATAATTTTAACTACATGACTACATGAATAAATGCTTTGTTAACCAGTTACAGTCAATGCGCCCATTATTCTTGATAAGCCGAGAAATTAAAATTGCTCTGTTTACATTGTTTTTGAAATTAATTACGTGAATTCATGTTGATTTGTAGTACATAATTAATAAAATCCATCAATTAATATTGAACCTTTGTCAGATAAACACCTACAAACGAAACTGGCGTTTTACACAATTAGGTAAATTAGGTAAAGTCCGTTCATTTTCTATAACAGAACTAATTTTTTTCTGGAACTGTACAACCCTAATTTGTAAGGGCCCGTACTTTTAACAATTTGATCGAAATTTAGCGGGAAAACAAAAACATTACATAACCCAAATCTTCTATGGTCTGTCCGGGATCCACACGACCGGGATTCACCCTATTTCCATGGTGAATCATTGTTGTCAACAATGAATCGCCATGGAAATCGGGTGAATCTCGGTCGTGTGGATCCCGGACAGATTATAGGGTTTATTTTTACTGTTAGCAGCAGTGTCACAGATAAAAGTATCTGAGGCTTTTTCGTGAATATTTTTCTTTGCACTTTACTCAAAACTGCACCCACACAAATGCCATTTCGGGCCAATTCAGAACAATTGCAAAATTTTGACATTTGTCATGTTTTCTGACGTACCGCATTGAAATCACTTCTACCTGTTAGTAAAATTACTTGCAAAATTTCCTCATACCAACCTAAAATTCAATTTTTGACGTTCTGTAACTTCAATAGAAAATGAATGGAGAGTATGTGGGCTATTGACAGAAAAATTATGAGTAATGAGCCATTATTATTTGAAAAAGTTATAATAATCGCAATATGATTCAATAGGAGTAGAAAAACTTACAAAAACTGTTTCAATTTACCACAAATTAATGGCAGAAGTGTATGCCTACTAGTCCTACTACCCCCCCCACTTCACTCAATTTTGCCTAAAATCAAGAATAATCCTTTTATTTACTTTACTTTCCCCTGGACCTAAGCTAAATGTTAAAAATAATTTTCTAATACTTCAACCTAGCTTTGGCAAGACCCAACATTTCTCGATGATTTTTGTGTCCATGGACAGACGGGCACATAATTTATAAAATATTACACACTCGTCTTCTCGTTCGTCTTCGACTACTACATTCCCAATGTTTACTAATCACTGTAACACGTGTTTGTTGTTTACCTACATTTTTAGCATATCTTTCCATAAAATATGTCTGGAATCCCAAATGAATGGTAATGTAACACCAGATAACAACACCTAAATCATCAGTATAATCGTGTACATCAATAATACAGAAATACCTGCTAAGATGGTTTCCTTTGTTAATTTGTCCAAACTTCCAAAAGAGTAAATACTAAAACAATATTGTTTATGATGGGTAATGTGAATGTGTAATTTAATTACCAAGAAAAACACGTTAGCTTACCCAATCATTTTTGTATATAATGAAAGCCAACAAATGCAACACGAGACTTTATTCAATTAAGCTCATTATTCAAATTGTGTGGAATGTCTCCGGTTTCTCTTACCCAAGAAAAATGAAAAAGCCCCAGGAAGATGTACATTAATGCGATTTGTATCCGTGTAAATGTTTATCACGTTAATGCGTATACGTAGGGGCGGCTGGTCTTACTGGCAGACCTAGGTGCACCTAGTAGTAGTGCCTCCGCAGACGCATAGATGTGTCAAAAAGGCGAAATGTTAAAATAATTGTTGTTACAGAATTAAAAAGTAGAAAATGAACAGAAAAATCATAAAAATTTTGAGAGTTCAAACGGAAAAAGAATGACAATATAAACCAAATGAGTAAATGACAAGAATTGCTAAAAATAATTAAATTTGGCGAATTTTTAAAAATTAACACTCAAGGGGCCGAAAAATTGGCGAAAGGGGATGAAAGATCCAGAGGAATGAAAATTAAGTGCGCAGTAGAATTACGAAATATAACACGAAAATAACCAAATTATGCAATAAAAACTTTTGTGTGGGTTGAAATACCTACATACTTGTATCAACCTATTGCGAAGGAAGCTGGAAAATTGTAAAAGGTAAACTGAATCCCAAATGAATTCAATCTTATCACCGGCGAAAACCGAAATTATGCGAATTTTGCAAAATTAACACTTAGGGGGTTGAAATTTTTTTTGTTTTTTAATATGTTGTAGCCAGGGCGATGCTGATTAAAACGTCTCACGGGCGCAACCTTGTGGGGCCCACGGTTTGGCCGGTAGAGCGCCCCAAAGACGGGTCCGAACTCCACGAGGCAAATAATTAAAAAAACGATATCTCAGTTATCTTTGAAGTTAGAGCCTTCGCTCAAAAAGTCTTTGGTAGATACTTTGCCAAACTATCTTGTCGTGTACATAGAAAAACAAATTACGGTCTTTGATATGAGGACTTAACTTTTATTTATGTACTTTTTAAAAGGGGTTGTATACATATAACTACGTCCAAGCGGAAACTTTAGCCTGCTCTATTTGAAGTTCTTCTCCTTTATTAGCGTGGTGGTATCAAGAATATATGCAGTTCGATATACAGAGTGGTCCAACATCTGTTTCCAGCGGCAAAATAACACTTTACATTGATAATAGAGTTTTGAATTTTTTGCATGGTGATTGGGTACCTAGTAAAAGCCTTTCAGATGAAGTTGGATGTTTAATTCTACCAAACATATGACTCCACAGGATTTCAAATATAGATTTGAAATCTTGTGTAGTCACAATAGGTAGGTACAAAGAATTAATAGTTTTTGTCCATAATGTGGTTATTTGGTTATTTTGAGCTTTAATATTATGATAACAAGATCGTTTAATTTTTTAACGTCAGGTTATAAAGCTGCACAAGACAAAATAATAGTCATTTTTGTATCCGAAGGATTATTGAATCCTTGAATTATTGAATGGCGACCATAAGAGAATCAAAAGTTGACTATCGTTGCTCAAAGTCTAGAAGGCTTAGAAGATTTCTGTCGATGCCATTCGTCTGACAGCTGTCAAAAATAGGAAATTTCAAAGTTCCATTTAAATAGCATCAATCGTTAGGGAGATATTAATTTCTGTCGCAATTTTAAGATTTTTCGGGATAACTCATTAACGAGTCAAGATATCGGGTAGCTCTCCTTAGATTCTTAATCACAAGAAAATAGCGCAACTTTTGTCTGATTTCACCGACTTCGTATCTCTTACCGGCTAGGAGATGCCAATGGTGAGCAGTGAAAAAGGAACCGCCCTGTATATGTTTGATATATTACGATAATAAAGGGAGGTAACTTCAAATAAATCCTGGTCTATTTGAAGTTATTCCCTGCCAAACGTCCAGCATGGAAGTATACAACGCCTTTTAAAAAATACATTATGGCGTTTTTTTGTCAAAGACCGTCATTTGTTTTTCTATGTACCATGATAAGAGAGCTTGGTGAAATATCTACCAACGACTTTTTAAGCGAAGGCTCTATCTCCAAAGATAGCCGAGATATCGATTTTTCAATTATTTGAATCATTGAGTTCGGCTCTGTCTTTGGAAAGCTCTAACGGCCAAACCGTCGGCCCCACAAGGTTGCGCCCGTGAGACGTTTTAATCAGCATCGCTCTGGCTACAACATATTAAAAAACAAAAAAAATCTATCGATCTAAATTTCCCATAAGAAGTGTGCGGGGTCCAATTTAGCGTTTGAAGAGTTGAAATATTGCGTAGGGGGACGAAAAAAGTAAAAAATGTAAACATCATTCATATGAGTTCAATTAATTACCGAACAGAAACGAAACTACGCTGCCAAATTAGCACTTAGTGGGTTGAAAAATCGTAAAGGGGGAAGTAAAGTCAAAGGGGATGAAAATTAATCGTAATTAAGCAGAATTACAGAAAATAACACAAAAATAAAGCAAATTTGGCTTTTTGGAGTTGAAATATTGCGAAGGGGGTCGAAAAAGTGAAAAAGGCAAGAACAATGCCATATGAGTAAAATTTATTACCGAAAAAAAGCAAAACTGTGCGAATTTTACAAAATTAACGTTCGGGGGGTTGAAAAATTGTGGATGGGTTGAAAATTAATGAAAAATGACTTGGAATTATCGAAAAATCACAAGAAAGCCCGAAAAAATTAATTTCATCCCCAAAATTAGAACCCCTTTACCTTCAACAGACTTGAGGGTCGAACGTACATACCAAGTTTCAGCAAGATACCTCCACTAGTTCTCGAGTTATTGCAATAAATTCCCGCCGAGTATTTCTCGAGTTATTGCAATTAATAGTTTCTCGGTTTTTCACCCCTAACTCCCACCCCCGTGGTCCCATATGGCCCAAAGGCAATTCCAGCCGAGATTTTCCGGGTATACACCCGTGTACAACATTTCAGCTCTATATCTGCTTTCGTTCTCAAGTTATCCGACGGATAGACTAGACGAGCGAGCGAGCGAATAATCAAATAATAGTACCTCCGCATTCTGGTACGGCACTAGAATATGGCTTAAATGGCTTTTTATGAAAATAGTAAACAGTTTTAAGTTATTCTTACTTAGATCGTGTTCGTATCGTCCTGGGGATGCTCACCCTGAAGAATTACTCTAATGAAAATTTCCCCCAAAAGACACGGGAAGGGCTTGAAAAAGTCTACGTAGACAACTGGGAACTGGGAAGCACTAATCTGTGCACTCAGGACGTGACCGAAAGGTTAAGTTGGTGGGCTCGACAACAGACAAGGCGTAACGATTCTTTAGTGACTTCGATTTTCATTTTTTTACTTACCTAATTGTAAACAGTCAGCAGCAAAGTCAAACATTTTGACAAGCAATTAATAATTTTTATTAAGTTTACCAGAGATCAGTTGGAAAGAACATCATTCAAATGAATACTAATTTAATAGCAATAAAATCTGATTAGAACATTATAGTTATTTACAGGCTCATAATAAATCGTTCTTTATGGCAAATTTGTCATCAGACAATTATATTTTACTTTAACCCAACCCTCCGCTACCACTTTATTTACTTCATCTATCTTCATGAAACGAAAAATTTATAGGTTTCCCGAGAAGCAGTAATTTCCAATTAACTTTGTTGCTTGGTAATCATCGAGTTTATGCGATTTTTACTCGATGAAGATGAAAGATTGAACTTTTAAAACCCGCTAAGGAACCTCGTCCGTCATCCTCTTTAAAAACATGTGATCCCCCGAAGAGTGCAAACAGGAAATGCAAAAGGTTAAGAAGGACGAGCATCGAACAAAAATCATAAAATTCCCTGTGAAACCGACATCAACCTGCAGGGATCCTGTACGCATGTGTCCCTTACAGCTGACCAGTCGATTATTCCTTCAAGTCCTTTCACGTTTAACACCCTAACCGAAGCCATTTAGCTGGTCCACTAGGATATACGTCTGTGTATCGATCCGTCGGCGTCGCGGCGTGGAAAGCGAGATTCCGCCATTTGCTTTGTTTACGGTGTCTAGTGTCGATCCTTATTGCAATTTTGCAGAGGAAATGGACCTCACGGTTTTTTAACGTTTTTGTTGCATATCTGGAAATTTTTGTGCCTGGCAGTTTTCGTCATTCTTGGGGCTAACATTTTACGAAGGTAAGTTGGATTTACTGCGCGGAAGAGGTTATACTATATGACACCGGTATGACTTTTTTATCGTTTTATTACTGCCACCCAAATAAATTTATCGCACGTAATGTACCTACATCAGGAATGTTCGTTGAAACTGGAAGCCTAAAACGTCCTGGGGCTTTTAAAGTTCTTAAGGACTTAATGTGAAGTGAAAGTTCTAAAATGAAAATATCTTAAATCCGGTATTTAGTAGACCAATTAATAATTTTTATCAGTGGGTATCAAGCGATTCAAAAACCTTCCTAATGCTAACTAAATTGTCTATGACATGTCATACGTCAATGATATTGAAAGAATCGACAATATGGCTTAAGCTCACCGATAAAAGTTTTTTTTGGATCGCTTGCTATATATAGATTTACGTGGATGTACCTCTCCAATCTATACAGGGTGTCACATTATCATGGTACACCACCCTTTTTTTCCATAGTTTTTGGAATACATTTTTGAAACTTGGAACATCAAATGTACTTATTCAAGGTCACTTTCTGACAGTTAACCAAAATTCTTCCATTTACGGTTTCACCGGAAGTGACAAACTTTATATTTTCAAATGGAACACCCTGTATATCAATACATTTTTTAATCTACGTAATTTTCCAAATCCAATGATACCACATAAGTGACATTTTAAGTGTTATAATAATTTTGGTGCCCATTTTATCTTTCTATCTAGAGGGTTGTGACCCCTGCATTGTTATTCTAATGGACCATAGTAGCTCTGGAAAAATTTTAGTCACACAAAAAACCTTTCATTTCTTGACTTATGAGGTGGTTAAGTTTCCCAAAACGGTTTTTTAATAAAAGCTCATTTTTCTCAAAGGGTACCATAATGGTACCGATATACCATTGGAAAGCACAATCAATGAGGAATTTATCCATGTACTTATTTTGAAATTGGGACCAATGAATGAGGAAAATTAGAGACAAAAGAATCGAAAAAAAATCGGTTTTATTATAATTTAATAGGAATAGGTAAAAACAGGCATGAAAAAGAAAAAAAGAGATTGACGTTTACCATTTGTGGTGACTAAAATTTTTCCAAGGTTACTATGGGCCATTAGAATAACAATGGAGGGGTCACAACCCTCTAGATAGAAAAATGAAACGAGTCCCAAAAATTGTTTTGACATTTGAATTGTCATTTATGTGGTATCATTGGATTCATAAAAAAATGGGCAGCTACGGAAGCGGCTGAAACCTCCCCACTTGGTGAATGATCCAATCCTATCACTAATATCACTTAAATTTTACTATTTACTATGCCTAAGTTTTACTCCACCAAACCAAATGTGTTTTCTGTGAGTTTTCTGAATTTTACGATCTTTTGCCAAAAGGGCATTAAGGTTGAGTACAATTTTGAAAACTAAATTTGAAGACTTTTCATGTGCTGATAGAGAAAATAGGAGTTCATTATTGAAATTTCAAAGTTGATATGCCAAAATGGCACTTGCCGCCCTCGGATTGCCACCAGAATTAAATCAGTTCTTCGGCGGGTGACGGTATCTCTACCTACCAAATTTCAGCCAAATCGATCCAGCAGTTTGGGCTGTAGCGTGTTATTTAATGTTTCCTCAATACTTCGAATTTTTCGATTTTATGCCAAAAAGGCGCTAAGTGTGAGTACACTTTCAGATACAGAATTTCAAGACCTTTCATGCGCTGTTAAGAAAAATTAGTGTTCATCAGTCAAATTTCATAGTTTACATGCCTAAAAGGCACTTGGCTTCTTCGGATTCGCAACAAAATTAACTGGGCTCACCAGAAGGCCAACACTAACCTGCATACCAAATTTCACTAAAATCCGTTCGGTAGTTTCCGAGAAATCGTGCTCACATACGTACGTACATACGTACGTACATACGTACATACGTACATACGTACGTACATACACACAGACATTTTTTAAAAATCACTTTTTCGTGATCCTGAGACCTTGAAACGTAAAGATCTGGTGTTATCTCAATTTCGAATTTTGGACTGATTGCAGTAACCTCCCATTTTTATATTGGTTGTGGGGAGGTTAATTAAAGGCGTTTTTTCTCGATTTTATGTTTTTCAATGCAAATGCTCTCATGATTGGTCAGCTTACTATCTTTTAAAATTTGTATTGAAATACTGTCACTTTTGCCGTCAGTTTCAAATTTTTCTCGGAAGAACGATTCAAATCTGACATTATTTTGAAGGTATTTCAACGCAAAACAAGACTATTCCCTATGCTGTCAAATGCAAGTTTGTATTTCAATACATAAAACCGAGAAAAAATTTATATACTCGGTGTTTCATTTGAAAATAAAAAGTTTGTCACTTCCGGTAAAATCGGAAAGCGGAAAAATTTGGTAAATATCTCAGAAAGTGGCCTTGAATAAGTACATACATTCGATCTTGCAAGTTTCAAAAATGTATTCCAAAAACTACGTGACACCCTGTATACATGTGTACAGGGTGATTCAAGCTCGATGCCCAGGCCATTTTTCTTGGAAACGGTTGGACGCACTTTCAAAATTTTCTTTCCATAATATGTTGTAACTTTCAATGTAAGCTTTAAGCCATGGCCGTCTCTAGTTCCAGGCCATGTCCTTAACCATTTGGCAACGCGGCCGGAGGAGATTTAGCGTCAGTTTGACAAATTGTCATAGATTGTCATTGAAGTGAAACATTTGCAAAAATTACCAAAAATAATTGTATTTTTATCAATTTCGAATGATTAAGGAATTGAAATTCAATACTTAGAGAAAGCCTGTAAGTTGTGCCCTGTAAGTAAGTTTAAAATGACAAATTCCTGCTTCTAGGTCCAGAGAAAGACATTTTTGGCAAAACCCTTTTCAAATTTTATGGAGATTACAGCTTGGGTTATTTCTAAGCATCTGGGTCTCAAATAACTCCCTTGGAAGCAACTGCGAGTCCTCCATGTTTTAGTGCCGATGTATAATGTGGAGACACTTTAGTTTTTGACCCAGAAAAAGAAATTTTTTACAAAATCCTTTTCGACACAAAGCAAATTCAATCGAGATTGCAGCTTGCATGATTTCTAAGCATCTGATGGGCCTTAAACAATTACCTTTGAAGCAACTCTGCTAGTCCTCCACATTTTATAATTTAGAGGTGATTGAAACTTTGACATTTACGCAGAATTATTTGTTTATTGAGATTATTCTCTGATTATACGTAGTTTGTATAGAAATAAAGACAATATAATGTTAAATTTTTATTTTTGAACGCTGGGGCGCCTTATTAGAGTTTAGCAAAGTCTTACGGTTCTATTAGTGAGCAACATAAAGTTGGACTGAGGAATAGATTTTACAATTGCACAAAATAATAATGATTAGGTATCAGTTTCAATTGATAATCTTCGTTTAGCAGTTTGATTGCGGCAGAGTACGATATTGTGTCAACTTTACACAAAATTCTACAGATGAAAATGGTCCAATTCCTGCGTTTTACCACCGCTGCAACGATGAAATAAGTCTTGTCTTAAATCTTAAATGTGGTTTATCCATCCAGTCAAAGTGGTTTTCAGGTTTTTTAAACTTCCTAATGATAAAAGCTCAATTCCAGTGAGTGTTTAATTCAAACACGGCGAAATCTTTTTTTTGCAAAACCCTCTTATCCGCCGCATAGTATTTTAAATGGGTCTGTAATCAAAATTTATCACTATAAATTTACTAAATACCACATATCTTACATACTTTCTTCAAAATATTCATTTTCAGTACGTTAATCATTTGAAATTGGTAAAGATTCCACTATTTTTGGTCTTTTTTCGCAAAAGTTTCACTTTAATGACAATCAGAGACAATTTGTCAAATTGACGGTAAATCTCCTCTCGCCACGTTGCCAAATGGTTAGGACATGGCCTGGAACTAGAGACGGCCATGTTTAAGCGAAGGCGTATACAGAGTGTTACAAAAACGTGTATAAATAAAAACAAGTCAAAAGTGAAAGAGTTCCTTCCTATAAACGTGAGTCCGAATCGCCTCCTAAGGGAACTAGACCGTCTCGTAAGGGGAAGTCGAAAACATGTTTTTTCTTAATATCTTGAAAGCCACTTAACGATATTGCAATTTGGAACATCAACTTAGACATTTAAGTGTAGTTTATGTGCGTAATTTCGTTAAATTTGATAAAGAAGAAACATTAATTACCCAAGCAGCATTTAGAAAGCAAAATCTACATCAATCGATGGATTTTGTACAATCAATAAAAATTAAAAATGTTAACTCATGCATTAAACAATAGTATACATATTACCTATTGACCAAGGTAAAAAAAAAAGAAAAGAACTATTTTAGCCCAAGCGTCGCGCGAGGCTAAAATAGTGTTCTCTACCGTGGTGAATATAGTACTTTTTTCACTTACTAGCAAAAAAACCGAATTCTCAGTTCAAAGATAAGTCAATAATGATACGTTTTAAAGCTAGTAGTGAAAAAAGGATGTTTTCGACCTCCCCTTACGAGACTGCCTAGCTTCCTTAGGAGGAGACAAAATCGGATCCACGTTCATAGGAAATTTTTGACTGGTTTTTATTTGGGGAATCTACAGTAGGAATTTGTACACATGTTTCTGAAACACCCTGTATACAGGGTGAGTCAACAGTGCGGGATCGGTCCATAACTGCCGATCCAGTTTCACGAAAACGTTGAGATTTGGTACCTTACGATTATCGACCACGTAGAGTGAGAGGAAAATATTTACACTGTTGACCCACCCTGTAGAATATTTCATGCAACGACGGTCGGCGTCGCGACGCCGGGCATAATATTTTTTCCACAAACGCCCCACTTGCGATACACCATTGGAGGGGCCTTTTTCTGCCGATTCAAAAATGCTGATGCCGAAATTTCATAATTTGAACCGTTTTAATTTAATTTTCTAAAAAAGAGGGTTGTCATCTCAGATCCATCATTAATAGATTAAATACTGATTTATAGTTACTTCTGTAAAAATTCTTTTCACTTTTGAATCCGCGTTTGCAAAAAAAAAGCTGGTAAAGTGTGACGTTTCGAAGTCTGGCGCCATTTTGAAAAAATGGCGGATGATAAAAAGGCGTGATCGTTTTTCTAGAGAGAGACCCACGTTGATGTTTGATTGGTTCCCAATTCTTTTGAGTAGCTAACACCTCACGAGACTGGACAAAAACACAACAACTTATGTAAAACTATGTTTATTTACTCCCAATCAGGGAGTCGAGAAATCAGTACAGGCTATTTCCAAGGTACATAGAGTTTATGTATTGTGTACCTAAGTATCAGGTAGCTGCGGAGGGAGACCCATTTGGCGGGTGGTTAACACCCTACTTTGATGACTGATTGTAAACCTTTGCCAATATTTCGTTCGCTCGAGCAATCAGGTAAGAGGAAAATAAGGATGGCCATTTTCCTAATCTGACGTACTACCCCTGGAAGGCATCTCCGCCTCTTTCGATCGTAGTCGAATTATTTTTGGCTCTTTTTTCTGTGGGGGGCGTCCCCCCGTTATGAGACGGCGCCTCCACATGCCCGAAGGCTGACCGCACCCAGGGCGGCGGCGGTAGTAGTCGCTGGGTCTAAGTTGATAAATATTTTTATAGATGGGGCCGTAATCCAGGTATAAGATTAAAGAGGCCTTCATTTGGCTATGAAATAAAATGTGTGGTTTACTGGATTTCGGCCCCGTTAGTGGGTGGTTGTAGGAGCTTTCAGCGAATGGAAATACCGGCTAAGGCATAGCGGCGTGAATGCGAGTTAAATATAATCACCTTATCGGTCACCCCCTGCGGTACCAGTGTACCTGTATTAATGAACTGAAAGATTGATAAACATAATTCGGAAATATTGCTGTAATGTAAGATTAGTTATTTTCTCGAGTGGAACCTGTGTTTCCTAGTCGTGCGGGCGAGTGGCTGCGAAGGGGGGCGGCCGGCGCATCATCCTGGCGAGGGGCGGCGTCCATCGTGGTGGTGCTCGGGGATCGGTGGCTCGGCGGTCAAATATTTCTTGCTGTGAATTTAATAGTTAGCGTCGCGGTGATGTCAGCGCCAGTCAAAACGCGTCTACCAGCCGGGGCCGGGACACGTCACACCAGAATGACCTGGGGTGGCGGGGATCTGTGTTTTTTTCTCGCAGCGCCAGTCAAAACGCGTCTACCAGCCGGGGCCGGGACACGTCACACCAGAATGCAGGGGTCGCTCGCAGGCCTAGTCTTGCAGCAGGGTTCGAACTAGCAGAGCGGTTCAACAGCGTCAACACCCTAAGGTGGACACTTCACAACCGAATAATTTGCTCAAAGTCTTTTGCAAGATTCAAGGGTCGGAGCGGAGAAGAGCTTCCCTGTGCCGTAAAGGTTTCAGGACTTAGCCGCTTCTGCCGGTGTCTCGATATTTTCCAGCTCTTATACTGTTTCAAACAATGCTTTTCGTGACGTCAAACATGCATGTGGCCCGTTTCTCTTATTTCTCGAAAATCTCTTGGTACGCCCTGGTCGCTGTCCGAGGCTTTTGAATTTGTTTAAGTTCTTTTCATCCACGGGACATTTACAAAGTGTAATTCTTTCATGGAGCGTGTCCGACCCATATTTATGTATTACGGAACGACTTCTCCCAACGGGGGTGCGTACTTGCCGGACGTCCGAACAAAGAGGCAATCCTGTTCTTTCATCTCCGATGGGACAATGACCGTAGGCTTTCTCTCCGGCAAGGGCGAGTTTCCAAGAACCGACTTATTTACAAACCGTGCACCACGATTTTATCACCAACAATAAAATCAGCGTTGTGATTGATCCCGCACCAATTAATGTAATCCACGATGGCGGCTGCATTGAAATCGAATCCAAAATGAAATGGTAGAGATCGTACCATCTCACACCTCCCCGAGTCGATGAATCTGTAAATACACAGTAAATTTAGAGAGGCATCGATTCTAAAAAATGAATTGGAAATACGTCACCTGTGCGAACCTGACGCGTCTGTCACAGTTGCTGGGACGGAGGGCGACCTGAAATCGGAAAAGGTCGCAGAAAATCCGTGCAATGTGAAACACTATTTATTCGGAGAAAAATAAAAACATGATGTTGAGAAGAAATAAACATAACAACGCTAGTGCGAGTCTTTGGGGGTTCGCGGCACTGGTAGGCGTCGGCGTTGGCGGTGACGGCGGCGCTGGGGTTTCTTCTTCCCGATGGCTTTCATGCGGAGGCGGCGCAGGCGATGCCGGAGCTGGCGGCGGTTGAGGGTTGCTTGCGGCGTCGGTGGGCGAGGGATGTCTGTACCGGCGGCCGCATCGGGTATGCTAGCCCACCTGGTGGTGTCGAGCGGTGGGTGGTCGGCACCCGAAAACATGCGCGGAGTACGCGGGCGAGAGAGTTCTTCTTCCTCGGAGTTGATGAAATCATCCCCTAGGTCCGGAGTATCGAGGACTAGGACGTCCTCCTCCGTCTTAGGACCGTGGTGGACCTCCGGTGCCGGGGGCCGCCGGGCCTTAACGCGGGAGAGGACCATCCTTCGGAATTCCTCCGGTTCGGGGTCGGAATCCTCGCCGAAGAGCCGAAGGAAGACTTCCTTGAGGGACATTTCGCGGCGTACTGACTTTTTTTTTTGGGGTGCGGTACCTTTTTTTAAAGCGCGACCCGGTGAGTGCATTCGCCCCGAGAAAAAAAATCCTTTATAACCGTCATAAAAGGGAAAGTGTCATAAACCGCCGATACTAGCCTGCGTTCATCCAGAAATGTATGGGACCAAGTTCGAAATGTTGAAGCGGCCCACAATCCGACCGTTGTGCGGGTCTTCAATCTCGTACACATTTATGTGTGGCACCGTCAAGACGCGATATGGGCCGTCATATAATAGTTGAAATTTGGTGTTGACACCGGCGGCGGCCTGAGCGACCGGATTCCTTTTCAACAATACCAATTGCCCTATCTGGAAGGAGGTGGTGCGAACACGCTGCTGCTTTAATCGTTTTAAAGCCATCTTCCCAAGGTGTTCCCGCACGGTCTGGCGGATTACCTGTAAATCGGTAGGGGGTGACGCCAGGTATTGGCGTAGCGCCGGTTCTAGCAATGTGGTTGGCCGTTCCCCGCTGATTACCTGGAGGGGGGCGTAAGACGTACTTGCGTGCGGGGTGGTGTTGAAGCAATATTCTATGTCGCGTAGGTGGTTGGGCCAGGTTTTGTGGTTGGCATGACTGTACACTCGGAAGAAGCGCCCCAACGTCTTCATGTACCTTTCAGCCGGGTTTGAGCTGGCGTGCCGTATCGAGGAGTATGTTGGCCGTATGCCGGCTTCGGTTAGCTTTTCCGTCCAATGTTTGGAGGTAAATTGTGAACCGTGATCGCTCAAAATAGATCGTATATTCAGTATAGGGGCGACTTCTTTGAGAATGCATTTCACGGCGGTACGGGCATTGGCTTTCTTTAATGCAAACAGCCTTACGTACTTGGAAAAGACATCTACCACTAATAAGATGTACGCCACGCCCCCGGGTCCGGTAGGTAATGGGCCGTAGTAATCGACCGCCACTAATTCGCCAACGTCATTCGGGATAATCGCCTGCAGGGGTCCCTGATAGGAACGATTTCGGCGCTTCGTTTTCTGACAGATATCACATGCGGCCAGGTACTTCTTGGTGTCGCGCGGCATATTGGGCCAGTGGAAATACCCTTTCATCACCTGATACACCTTTCCGCTACCGAAGTGCCCGTGCTCGAGGTGGTAGTGCCAGGCGAGTTTTTCTTGTAGTACGCGGGGCACCTCTATCACATCGGCACCGCGGAACGAATCATGGTGGTATAGAATGCCGTCCTTTATCTTGTACTGTTTCCTAACGCGGGTGTCCGCGGGCCACTCGCCGCTGTCGACGGGAGTCAAGAGCGCCCGCTTCACGGCCTGGATGCGTTCGTCGCTGTTTTGCAGTTCCTGAAGATTTTCCAAATCGACGAGCAGCTCGTGTGTGTCTTCGACGCCGAATACGGCGATAATCGGGTCGCAGCCGATTTCATTTACTCGATCAGGCGGAAAACGGGACAGGACATCGGCTACTTGGTTGCGCGTTCCCGGAATATGTTCTATTTGGAAATTAAACTGTTGTAAGAATAGCGCCCAGCGAGTTAAACGATCGTTGAGGAACCGGCATTGTTTTATGAACGTGAGCGCGTTATGGTCCGTGCGGATTAAAATGTGGGCCCCCTGTAGATACGTCCTGAATTTTTGGAATAGGTAGACAATGCTGAGTAATTCCTTCTCGGTAGTGTTATAATTTAATTCGCTCGGCTTTAAGCTACGGCTCTGGAATCCAATGATACGCTTATCACCATCCCCTTCTACCTGGTATAGCACGCCCCCAATGCCGTAATTACTACTGTCCGATTCCAGGTAGTACGGTTTTGTTGGATCCGGATGGGTCAACATGACGCTTTCTAGGAACTTCTCTTTGATTTCGGCAAAACACTTATCCTCGGCGTCCCCCCATTTCCACGGAGCCCCCTTTTTAAGTAGGTGCCGAAGTCCGTGAGTGCACGCGCTGTATCCTTGAACAAAACGGCGGTAATAATTGCAAAGTCCTAAGAACGCCCGGAGTTGTTTAATTTTCTTTGGTTGCGGGAATTTTCGAATGGCATCGACTTTGGATTCGTCTTTCTGTACCCCTTGCGGTGTCAGTATGTGACCTAGGAAAGCGACTTCTTGTCGAACGAACGAGGATTTTCTTAAATTCGCCGTCATATTTGCCCGCGATAATTTTTCGAATACGGTCTGCAAATGTTCCAGGTGGAGGTCGTAGGTTTCCGAGGCAATTATGAGATCGTCAATATAGGTGTGTGTGTATGCCCTTGTGTCAGCCCCTAACACATGATCCATACAACGGGTGAAGCTGGCAACGGCGGTCTTTAAACCAAACGGGAGGACCCTGTAAGCGTAGGTACGTCCGTTATAAAGGAACGCGGTGTACTTTCGGCTATCCGGATGGAGGCCTACCTGCCAATAGGACTGTACTAAGTCGATCACACTCAAATATCTGCAGTTGAAAAACTGTTGCAGGAGTTCTTCCGGGTTAGCAGGACACTCCGTGTCGTCAACCATTCGTGAATTTAGTAAACGTGCGTCTAGGCAAACGCGTACCGAGCCGTCTCTCTTTTTAACGACGACCATCGGGCTCGAATATGGAGATGAGGTGCGCTCGATGACTCCCCATTCTTCCATTTGGCGCAATTTATCTTCAATCGCGGGCCGCAAAGCCAGTGGGACGGGATAACTCCGCTTTATAAAGGATTCCTCATTCTTCATTTTTATTTCGTGAGTGTACAAGTGGGTCAAACCGGGCTTGTCGCTGAATAATTTGATGTAGGATTGCAGCAGCTCTCGGAGGCGAGGTTTTTCTTCCTCGGATAAGTGTGCGGCGTTGACACGTTCCTCCAATACGGCGGCGGTGTCCGAAACGTCGGCGATGGCGGCTACTATACAAGTGTCAGGGGGTTCGACGGCAACATGAGGATCCTTTTCGGAAGTCGCGAATGAGAGGGGGACTATCACTTTGCCCTCGGGAAGTGCAATCGAAAAACGTCTTTCCTGTAAAGCGATTACGCAACCGTTATCCTCCAGAAAGTCCATCCCGATTACCAGCGGTCTAATGAGATCGGGTACGATAAGGCAACTTAAATTAATTTGGGCGGAACCGATTCGTGCATTTAGCATGACCTGACGGGTGATGCGTTTACTCCGATTCCCGAAGCCTCCCTGGATTTGAACCGCCTTTAAAGGTAGTACGGGGGCCCGAGTTAGTGCGTGACGCAATTCCTCCCACGTCGAAGTCCGTACGGCCGTAACGTTACTGCCAGTGTCAAGAAGTGCGGTGACGTCACGGTCGGCGATAGATAGTCTAATTTCAGGTAGCAGTCGTTTTCCCGTGCAGTGTAATGACGCTGAGATGAGAGTAGGGGTCGTGTCGCCGGCGGCGAGTCCTAGTACTACCTTTGAAGTCTCCTTTGTTGGTTGTATGGGTTCAACGATTCCCTGGTTCCGTTTTCCTAGGCCGGAGCCAGGTTTCCATCCTAGGGATTGCATAATTTTCCAAGCGGTGTTGGGGGCGAGCGACGCCGGGCTTGGATCAGGGTGCCCCGGTGGGAGAGGTGTCAAATAAGGGGGGCCTACTGATTTGACGCGTTGGAGTTTCCCTGCGGTGCGGGCGGATTCGGTTTATTGATTTTCCTGAAACTGTCTACAGGCGGTCTGTAAGGGAACGGCCGGGGCCGGAACGGTTTCGGTGTTCCGCCGGTGCGATAATTATTTGGTGGTGGTACCGAGTTTCCGGGATGGCGGTACAGCGGCGGCGGCTGGTTGAGCGGCCTCCCGCTCGAATGGGGGCGAGGGTTCGGTGGTTTGTAGTAGGATTCGGAAGGTCCCGCGCTGGCTATGATGGCCTCCTGTGCCCGCAGAAATTCGGCGGCCTGCGTGACAGTTTTGTATGGCATTAGTGGCCAAAGTGACTGAATGTTAGGAGGAAAATGGCTCATGAGGGCGGCAACCAACGTTTCCTCCGGCATCGGGTCGGTTAATAGTCCGGCGAGGCCGACGAAATGGGCGAAGTGGTTCACCATCGTAGTGCCGCCCGTGTGCCATCTCGAGTTCATTATCTGTTGCTTAACCCGGTTCTGCTGAGATTCCGACCAAAAATGGTTTAAGAACCGCAACCTAAAGTCTTCAAAATTATTGAGGGAAACGCGGTAAATCGTTAGCCAGTCCGCGGCCGTATCGACTAAAAAATCAGCGACCATTGCTAACTTATTTTCGGTGGGGATATTCAACCGCTGAAAATAATTTTCAACTTCTTGGATAAATTTAACGGGATGAGTTTTCGTAATATTTCCGCAGAATTTCGGAGCGTGCGTGGTTTGTGTAAAAACGATCGGTACATTGGAAAGCGAATTTCCATGTGAGGAGGGACCTCCGCAGCTATTTCCATCGTCGCTGGGTGTACGTTGCGTTATTTTTTCTTCGAGCTTCTCGAAGCTGGCGGTGAAGCCTTCATGTATGCCTACGATGCTCCGACCTAAATTAATTAATTGCTCCCGGCAGCCTGTTATCAGGCTGTGTAGTCCTCCGAAATTTGCCGTTTGTTCCTCTTGATTTCTCGCAGCCCAATTGTGCATCCACTGAACCAAATCGATGGCCTCCTCCTCGATTTCCTCTGGGTGTCCTGTGAATGAACTAGTTATAGTCGTTGTGCAAAGTCCTGTCCCGTGAGTGTGTAGCTTTTTTGAAACTCAAAATCCTGCGGCACGGCACCACTGTGACGTTTCGAAGTCTGGCGCCATTTTGAAAAAATGGCGGATGATAAAAAGGCGTGATCGTTTTTCTAGAGAGAGACCCACGTTGATGTTTGATTGGTTCCCAATTCTTTTGAGTAGCTAACACCTCACGAGACTGGACAAAAACACAACAACTTATGTAAAACTATGTTTATTTACTCCCAATCAGGGAGTCGAGAAATCAGTACAGGCTATTTCCAAGGTACATAGAGTTTATGTATTGTGTACCTAAGTATCAGGTAGCTGCGGAGGGAGACCCATTTGGCGGGTGGTTAACACCCTACTTTGATGACTGATTGTAAACCTTTGCCAATATTTCGTTCGCTCGAGCAATCAGGTAAGAGGAAAATAAGGATGGCCATTTTCCTAATCTGACGTACTACCCCTGGAAGGCATCTCCGCCTCTTTCGATCGTAGTCGAATTATTTTTGGCTCTTTTTTCTGTGGGGGGCGTCCCCCCGTTATGAGACGGCGCCTCCACATGCCCGAAGGCTGACCGCACCCAGGGCGGCGGCGGTAGTAGTCGCTGGGTCTAAGTTGATAAATATTTTTATAGATGGGGCCGTAATCCAGGTATAAGATTAAAGAGGCCTTCATTTGGCTATGAAATAAAATGTGTGGTTTACTGGATTTCGGCCCCGTTAGTGGGTGGTTGTAGGAGCTTTCAGCGAATGGAAATACCGGCTAAGGCATAGCGGCGTGAATGCGAGTTAAATATAATCACCTTATCGGTCACCCCCTGCGGTACCAGTGTACCTGTATTAATGAACTGAAAGATTGATAAACATAATTCGGAAATATTGCTGTAATGTAAGATTAGTTATTTTCTCGAGTGGAACCTGTGTTTCCTAGTCGTGCGGGCGAGTGGCTGCGAAGGGGGGCGGCCGGCGCATCATCCTGGCGAGGGGCGGCGTCCATCGTGGTGGTGCTCGGGGATCGGTGGCTCGGCGGTCAAATATTTCTTGCTGTGAATTTAATAGTTAGCGTCGCGGTGATGTCAGCGCCAGTCAAAACGCGTCTACCAGCCGGGGCCGGGACACGTCACACCAGAATGACCTGGGGTGGCGGGGATCTGTGTTTTTTTCTCGCAGCGCCAGTCAAAACGCGTCTACCAGCCGGGGCCGGGACACGTCACACCAGAATGCAGGGGTCGCTCGCAGGCCTAGTCTTGCAGCAGGGTTCGAACTAGCAGAGCGGTTCAACAGCGTCAACACCCTAAGGTGGACACTTCACAACCGAATAATTTGCTCAAAGTCTTTTGCAAGATTCAAGGGTCGGAGCGGAGAAGAGCTTCCCTGTGCCGTAAAGGTTTCAGGACTTAGCCGCTTCTGCCGGTGTCTCGATATTTTCCAGCTCTTATACTGTTTCAAACAATGCTTTTCGTGACGTCAAACATGCATGTGGCCCGTTTCTCTTATTTCTCGAAAATCTCTTGGTACGCCCTGGTCGCTGTCCGAGGCTTTTGAATTTGTTTAAGTTCTTTTCATCCACGGGACATTTACAAAGTGTAATTCTTTCATGGAGCGTGTCCGACCCATATTTATGTATTACGGAACGACTTCTCCCAACGGGGGTGCGTACTTGCCGGACGTCCGAACAAAGAGGCAATCCTGTTCTTTCATCTCCGATGGGACAATGACCGTAGGCTTTCTCTCCGGCAAGGGCGAGTTTCCAAGAACCGACTTATTTACAAACCGTGCACCACGATTTTATCACCAACAATAAAATCAGCGTTGTGATTGATCCCGCACCAATTAATGTAATCCACGATGGCGGCTGCATTGAAATCGAATCCAAAATGAAATGGTAGAGATCGTACCATCTCAAAAGTTACATTTGAAAAAAATAATAAGAATGATTCATTAACTTAATTGAGGGGAACATATTTAATTTATTGCTTTGCTTGTGATGGCGCTAAAATGTCGCTATTTACATCATTATCATGTAAATAAGTATGTCATAATAATCAGGTTGTAACACTGAGTTTATTATTAGCACTACTAATAATCATAATTCTAATGAATGTTTTGCATAACTGAAATATAAATGGATCTAATTTCAGGCTTGGAAATTCTGGGCTTATAAAATGTCAATTAAGCAAATAAAATATTGCTCCGAGGCTTTCCCACATCCACTTTTTTATTATTGTAATGTTACGTGTGAATGTTTAATTAAGAGACGAGAAATTGAATCAGGATTTTAATTGCACGGGTATTATATGCATAAAGTTTGTAAAGGATTCGTTGCTCACACTCGCCAGTTTATAAATGGATGCGTGATGCGCTAAAGCACGCCTACCAAATTAACAATTTGTCAATTTGTGGTGAAAATTTCACAAAATCAAAATTGACCTTTATGCCGTTTTTTGAGAAAAATCTTTCAGAATGATAAATGCGCTGAAAACCTTAATTAGTTTCAGGATTTGAATAAAAACAAAAAAAAAATCTTATTTCAAAACCTCCATATCTTACAACTTGCAACTTGAAACTTGAACACTTTATTAGTGCATACGTATATCCTTGGGAACTTTTCGTTACTTTAGGGCACGCCCTTGGGAAGTTTTCGTTTTAAAATATGGTCAAGAATCACCCCCTAAGGTTTGTTAATTTAATTACAGTTACCTACATCATACAAAATTATAACATGTGAAAAAGCAATTGAATTCAACAGTAATGAAATGCGGTCTTACGGTCGTGTGACTCAGGCTTTCACATATTTTTTGAAAAACGTCCATGTTGGTTACATTTTTGAGAAGCTAATTTTTGTGCATTCAAAAAAAAAAGTTGACTATCTTTATTCAAAATCTAAAAAACCTAAAAAATTTCTGTCGATGGCATTCAATTGACAGCTGTCAGAAATATAAAAGTTGTAAGTTTCATTTAAATAACATTTTTCTACGACCACTATTGTAAATAGCCAATTTTGTACAACGTACAAACTAAGTAAGCCGTTCCTTACGCACACAAACCTAAAACTGTGCGTAAAGAGTGAAAATCGCACAGTTTTCAATTGTCATTTGTCAAATGTCATTTTTCACTCAATTTTATTGTTAAATTCATTATTCTCCCCTTATTTATTAGGACATTTTAAAAACATATCGACTACTCCTCTTCCAGGATAAAAGCAGTTCAACTGCAAAGTAAAATCCGAGGTAAAATCAATAAAAATCTTTTGTGCAAAAGTTAGGTTATATCGCAGGATCTTTTCGTCTGAAAATGCCTTGGGACCGGTAAGTTGTATTTATTCGTATTATCTTGAACCTTTGAGCAGGTATTTTAAAGAAATTGTCATAATATAGAATACTGGCAGGTTTTTGGTACCCAGGAACAATCCACCGTTAATTTAGTTGACTTTAATTCAAGTAATTCCATTGTAAGCACGAATCAATTATTTATGCTGGAAAAAAACGTTTGAGGATCCAAAATAATGCAGAGTAAATTTGCATAACATCTTTTGTGAGAAATGCATGTGAGAAAAGTATGATTCCATTTGAAAAATAAAAATTATGGTCATTTCCGGTTGAACCGGAAGTGCTAAAAATATCTGACTATGCCACTGGATTCACATCAAAAAAATAAGGTTGACTTGTCTCAGGATATTTCCGAAATATTCCTCTCGAAGAAGTTCTTCAATTTATTAAACCTACTATTGAGAAAAGTTAAGAAATATTGTGTGGTCGTAGAAAAAGTATCGTACGCAACTCGAGTTGTAAGGCAATTACGCACTGTGGAATTACAACTTCTTCCACACGTGCGTAATATGCTTCTTACAACTCTCGTTACGTAACATACTATTATTTTTCACTTGCCTATTATATGTTGATAATACCTAGGATACGAAGCATATAAACAAGACCATAACACCCGGGGTATTATAAGAGGGCGTTATAATTCATAACGCCCGCTTATTACTGATTTTTATTTATAAGTAATTATTGTTACAATTAAAAACGGAATACATAAAAATTACTCCTGGTGAACTTCTAACTAGTGCTCTTATATTCTTCACGCACAGTTTACTAGGATTTTTCATTGTACCATCTTCCAATATTAAACGGAAATCTGGACCTTGATGGTTCTTTCCTGTTCTTCAGTTTCTCCCACAGATCGAGCTTGCAAATCTTGCTATCAAAGCACCAAAACATCCATAATCAGAGAAGCCTGTAAACATTTATGTAATGTACCTAACGTAAATGAATGCCAGCATTTTACCTCATTTAGGTATGCATCAGCAGATAAAGTTCCTTTAGGAATATATTTCATAAATGCCAAAGCATAGCTTCCTGTCAAAACTTTTGACTCCTTTTTGGACCTTTGTTTCATAAATGACATCACCAAACAATCGGATGCTCTAACGGAAAATGTCAACGTAGTCTTCATTATTAACAATCAGAATGGAGCGAGTTGGTACCTACCAAAAATCTCAAACTGTAAAAAAGGAATAAAATTAGTAAAACTCGAGTAGGTAGAAAACATACCAATTCCTAAAAGTACGCCAACATAATCACCGTATCGTTCACAACCAACACTCCAACTTCCAAAGTTGACAGATATTATGTATTCTTATTCATAACTCGCCCTCCATGTCGTAGATAACAAAATTTCAGTAGTCTTCTTCGATATAACCAAAATATCTGCCGGAAAATGGTCAAACTTCTTCCGAAATTTCGCACTTTCAATTCGCACAGGTCACAATTTTAAAATAAATAAACAAGGTCCTTAGCAACGATCAGAGCTTGCTTTTACTTTGATCACAAATATTATTGCGAATTAAAACCAATTCTACATATTACTGTGAAAAATAAAATTATGTATGCACCACGGGTGTTACTAGATGATAACGCCCATCGGGCGACATCCATCTCTCGGGCCAAAGGCCCTCGGGCTGGATCATCGTCGCCCTCCGGGCGTTATCATCTTTATAACACCCTTGGTACATAAATAACTATTATCATTAGGAAGATATTAATTTTTCTTTAAATTGTCAATGTTCAGATTTTTGTGATAACTCGGAAACGAATTGAAATATTGGATAATTCTCTTCAAATAGTGCAACTTTTCTCTAATTTAACCGACCCCCCGTATCTTTTACCGTTTAGGAGATCCCAAAGGTGAGCATCGAAAAATTAACTACCCTGTATGGATGACTCCGGGGCAGAGGTATGTAGGTAAATTGCATCGTAAATAATAATTGATCTATCCGAGACTGTAGGTCAGAAAAACTAAGTACTTGTATTTTACATTCATTATTATAGCTAAATAATTATAGAAAATTACAATACAGGGTGATTCACGAAGACCCTTCATTAGAAAACTTTTGTTGGTCCACTTGTAGTAGAATTTTGAAATTTGGTACTACTATAATCGTCCGCGCCTACCAAAAATAAAATATTTCCAAACCGGAAGTGGCCGCCATCTTTGTTATTTCAAATGGAAACCCTAGTTTTGAGTTTGGATTTGGACTCGTCTCTTAATTGCGAGTTTATCGCAATACTTTTGCCTAACTGTCACAGTTTTTGACATATGTCAAAATATGTATCAAGAAATGGATTTGGAATCCGAAATTTAAAAATCTATATCTTCCGAACGGTTGAAGATTAAGGAACCAAACTGAGACGTTCGAAACTAGAAAGAAATTAAATTTCAAAAATTGTCCACAAGTCTATTTTTCCAAACGCGAGTACGTCGATTTTATGCAGTCAAAAGATGCAAAATTAAATTTCCTTTAGACTGCTATTAACATTCCCTATATCTATATATTTTCAAAGATATTGTAAATTTAGCTGTTTTTCTGGTTAAGACAATGTAACTTTAGGAGCCCTGGAAAACACGAAATGTTCAAAAAGACTTTCCCATCTTTCAAAAATTCGTTTTGCTTCACTTCTGGCAATTTTTAGGAAAGGTAAGCCCCCCTAGGACACCTAATTCTTTCAGAGTTGCTGAACGCACGTAAATTATTCAACGAATTTAATTTTTCAAAATTAGCTTGACACAAATTTTTGAAGGTGTAAAACGAACTGTTACTAATTGTTGATAGAAAGCTTGCCGGGAATATATTTTTTAAATAGCACAAATAAATATATTCCAAATATTTTCAAAAACATTGATAATAGGTATAGGGAATGGTAATACTAGTCTAAAAAAAATTTAATTTTGCATCTTTTGGCCATATAAAATTATGGTGTTCCTATTTACAAAAATTAAGTTGTGGACGATTTCTCTTTGGCATTCAAAAAAATTATTTTCCGCCATATTGTTAATTCAACATGACCAAGTGAGACATCAAAAGAAAGCTCAAAGCTTCTAGTTTCAACCCTCCAAGCTTAGTTCCTTAATCTTCAATCTTTTGGAAGATACAAGTTTTTCTGTTACAATGGCATTGCAAATCAATTTTTGGATACAAATTTTAACATATGCCTAAACCATGACAGTTAGGTAGGCAAAACGAGAGCTTTCCATTTAAAATAACAAAGATGGCGGCCACTTCCGGTAAAATCGGATATGCTGGGGGCTTAGAAATATTTTATTTTTGGTGTGGGTGGATGATTATGGTTTACGAAATTTCAAAATTCTAGTACAAGTGGATCCTCACAAGTTTCTAATAAACGGTCTTCCTGAATCACCCTGTACACATATGTACTAATAAAGACGGAATTATTATTGTAAAAGTGTACCTACAAAAGAGGCTGTGACAGAAATAAGTAATAAATATTTTGGTGATAACAGCGGATTCAAGCTTGGACCTGCTGAGATCTTGGCTGCATTACCGAATGGCTTTACTTTTGCTGTAGCGACTGAAATATTTCTCTTCCCTTCTTCGACTTGACCGCACAAGCGTTCAGCGTTAACATTTTCCAAACATTTACCGTTTTCCGTCAATTTTTGCGCTTTCTTGACCGGCAAATTGCACGTTGTGAACGAGCAGACATTCTGGAATTCTTCATCGACGACAGTTTCGTAAAAATCCACTAATGAAGCCGATTGATATCCAAGTCCAACGCCGAAGAATACCCACCCCACGTTTTCGCAGGAACAGTACAGAGCATTCTTTACAAATTTCATGTCCGTGGCCACATTATTGTAAGATGCCACATCGGGATTCAAACTTGCCGCATCCATGAAATTGACGTAATTGTGGCTGAATTCGTAGACGAATTTGAGCATCCCGAAACTCCTGTGGGAGCTGTGCAGCAGCCCCGGGCTTATCTTCTCGAAAGCACCAGCTCGTAGATATTCGAAACGATTGTCTGATATTTGCACAGTTTCCGATAAAATCGATATACCGTTTGATTGCAGATTATTTACACTGTTGATGTTGAATGTGAAATGCTCAATAGTGCCGTTGATGGCGCCAGGAAATAGCTCCACGAATTTATTCTCGAAAAATTCTGCGTGTCTCCCAACAATCTTAAATGCTAAATGTTCACAAACTTCCAAATTACTTTTGCGAATTGAAAAATTGCCGGCTTGATTAAACTCCAACTGCACGGCCGAATGCTCCATACGCTCAACTTTTACTTCGTTCCAAGAGAAATTGTAAAAGTCTTTTAATTCGTTGAAGGCTTTCGTGGCCAGTGTTCCGATAGTGAAGTACAAATTCTGGAGATCTGTTGCTGGTAAGCTACAGCCGGGCCTGTAAGTTTTCGATTTTATTTGCGAAAATGTATTTTCCGGGATGTAGTTCAGATAAGAGATGTTCTCAAAATGTACGTTAACTGGATTGTGGGTTAATACCGATTTGATTATTAACAAATTGGTAACATTAGAGACTGTTAAATCTGTAATCATTCTTCCAACGTTAGAACACTGGAAGGACAGTCGCAAAGTCGGGCAACTTTCTATTTTTATTTTTATTGCTGTGACAGGTGCCCTGAAGTCCCATACGTAAAATGTTGCATCCTGCAAACAACAAAAAAACATTACAAATTCAGAGTATTGCACTCAAAATATGGAAACTTCACAATCAACAGTTTCAATTAAAAAAAATGCAGCAGAGAAGCGGCTGGAACCTCCCCAACGCATGGGTCTTTGATTTCCGTGACTTATTGTGTTTAAGATTTTAAAGTTGATATGCCTAAATGGCACTTCCCGTGGACCAATTGCTCCCAAAAGCCTTTCAGCTCTTCAATGGGTTACCTAACCTCCATGTACCAAATTTCGGACAAATTGATCCAGTAGTTTGGGCTATAACGTGGTTTCAGTGTTATTACAAAATTTCGATTTTTCTACCCGAAGGGTACTAAATGCGAATAAATTTTATCTCATTTAAAACCAGAATTTGAAGACCTTTCTGATGATAACAATAAATCTTTCAAAAAGTTGTTTTTGATGGGTGAATGAGAGAATAATTTTAAGTTTCGAAATTGGTGTGCCAAAACGGCACTTTCCGTGGGTCGATTGAATCCAAAATTTGTTCAGCTCTTCGACGTGTAATACAATCCCCATGTGCAAAATTTCAGCCAAATCGGTTGAGGGGCTTGGGCTAGAGGCCTGCACGGGCCGATTTTTAGGGGCCCGGCCCGGCCCGTTACTCAGAAATCACAGCCCGGTATGACCCGATCTGAATTACGTACATATTGTGTCAGGCCCGGCCCGGCCCGGCCCGACTGATATATGGGCCCGGCAATGGCCCGGCCCGGCCCGGCAGCTTGTATGTATGCAGAAAAATTAGGCGTTCCTTAAAAGTGTTCACGATATTCATGATAACTTTAGTTTCAGAATCCAGAATATATTTTTTACATTACCATATTTCAAAATCTGAAAGCTGACTCCAGAGTCAAAACTGATTAAAGCGTAACGTAATATAATTTAGGATTTATTGTTGTTATCTAGAAACCTGAAACCTGCCGAGTCGACATCAGTAAATGCAACGCTGCGAAATCTCAGATCGACGTTTTTGATCAACAATTTGCTGTTTAAATGATCGTATATTTTAACCAAATATATTATTTTGAAAACGAGATTTGATTCGAATAATTTGCAATCGCAATAATTTTGGGCCCGGACCGGCCCGTTTCGATTCGTATGCAGGCCCGGCCCGGCCCATATCCACGATATTAATCGACAATATTAGACCCGGCCCGACCCGGCCCGTATGCGGGCCCGGGCCGGGCCGGGCTTTTTCCGGGCCGGCCCGGCCCGTGCAGGCCTCTAGCTTGGGCTGTACCGCGATTTTAAAGTCCGATAAAAATCAATTTTTTTTAAATTGTTGGTCAAAAGGGCACTAAGAATGAATACATTTTTAGATGCAGAATTTGAACGTCTTTCTTATGGTGACGTGAAAAATGGGGGTTTGCATTTAAAATTTAAAAGTTGATGTGCCAAAATGGCACTTCTGGTTGCACGATTGGCTCCAAAAGCTTTTCAGATCTAAGTTGGGTTTTCACATGCACACGTACCAAATTTCAGCCAAATCGGTCGAGTAGTTTGGGCTGTGGCGTGTTTACGAACGTACGTACGTTCGTACGTACGCACGAACGTACGTTCATACATACAGACACATTTTAAAAACCACTTTTTTGGGTTCCTGAGACCTCAAAACGTATAGATCCGGTCTTATCTCGAATTCGAAAATTTTAGTGATTGCAGTAACCTCCCTTTTTTTTAAATGGTGAAGTGGAGTGGGGAGGTTAAAAATTGGCAGTCTCAGAGACGGTAGAAACTTCTACTTTTTCACAGATTTGTAAATGTAGCATTTAACTTTATTTAACCAAGGTCGGACGTGCGCGATGGCGCGGCGCGGCGCGGCGCTTATTTACTAAAATCTAAAATACAAATGTTTTTCACACCTAAATGCAACAGCTATCGAATTCGATAATGATAATATGCCCTTTTGCTAAGAAAAATTCAAAAAGGGGCCTTAGGTCCCTAAAATGGAAATTTTCTAAAAACTTGCACTAAGATTTTTGATCCAGCAATACAACAGCTGTCGAATCCGATAGTAAGAATATGCTTTTCTGTACAATAAATTGAAACAAGTGCCCTTTTGCCAATAAAATGAAATTTTTCGAAAAGATATGGCACTAAGGTTTTCGGCTCACCATTTTTTGGCCAAAAGGGCACAAGTGTGAATACATTTTTAGAAGCAGAATTCGAAGAGCATTCATATCGTATTAAATTTCTAAAGTTGATGTGCCAAAAATGCACTTTCCGTGGACCGATGTGGCCCAAAATCTAAGCAGCACCTACAAATTACCCACTGAATATGTGTGCCAAATTTCAGCTCGATACGTTCAGTAGTTTGAGCTCCAGCGTGATCACAGACAGACAGACACACAGACAGACATTTTTTCAAAAACCACTTTTTTGGGTTCCCACCCAGGACCCTAAAACGTAGAGATTTCATGTTTTTGGCAATTCGATTTTTTTGAATTTTCCGATCGGATCCATTAACTGCTTCGCGCTGCGTTATAGAAGTTAAAATATGAAAGTAGTCGACCAAAATTAAAATAAAGAACAATTTTAAAATACTTACAGGAGTTGTCTTGGGACATGTGTAAGATACAATAATTTTTCCATTTTGTGTAACACATTGAAAACCGTTCTTGTCACAGGCGATGAAATAAATTCTGACGGATGAAGCAACACAACAGCAAATTAACAAACTTATCAATAACCATTGTTTGAAACACATCGTGAGAATAAAATAGAAGTACTTCTTGTTTTTGTAAATTTATTATCACTTCCACTTTTAGAGGATGTTTTGCTGATTAATAAGTTCTCAGCAGGATAGTATTTCCTGTTGCTCATTACCGCTTTATCAAAATTTCACTAATATGAAATAACCTCCAGATTTCTTTGTCACATCGGTATCAGTTTTAAATATTGTCGTATAATATATTACGATATCAAACTGGAACTTAACCTTCCTATACCTATACTAAGTACTGCGTTCCAAATTTTTTTATATTTTACAATTTTTGCATCTGATAATGGACCCCGCACCATTCTTATGGAAAATGGCTTTCTTTGGCTTTGGCTGAAATTTTGGTATGTTGTAGATTTCGACCTCCTGATCAAATGTTATCATTGCCGCAAAGAAATCTTTGATATAGAGTTTGCCGAAGATAAACTTTTCCCAATAAGGGGCAAAAGGACATACACATTTTTGTGACCGTCGTAAACCTACTCCTCCAACATAATAAGCAAACACATCCAGGAGACTCCTGTATAAGAGTATGTTAATAATACGCGTTAGAAAAGTGCCCCTGGACTTATCATGTGGTATTATGATGGCAAAAATGCAAATTAATTTTCGTTGCATGTAATTCTTATGGGAGAATTTTATCTTCGGCACCCTCTGCAGCAAAAACTGTCCGTACGATTGCTTTGTGGCAATGATAACTTTTGATCAGGAGGTCAAAATCTACAACATACTAAAATTTCAGCCAAACCCACAGAAAGCCATTTTCCCAGGATGGTGCGGGGTCCTTTGTATTCTTATGATACTCATCATGACCCTCTGTTTATTCTTTGTCGTTTTTGATGAGCTTGAGAAATTCTGCCTAAAGCTTTCTATACTAAGAACAATTTGAGACGGGGACCGACTAGAAATTTCCGTTTCTTTGCAAATTCAACTGTGCAATTACATTTTTCTTAGTTCATTTTTCGATTTTCACAAATTATGGAAAATCAAAAAATATGGGAACATTTGAACTGGATTAAGAGATTTCTTAAGGGATTGTGATATTGTCAATAAATAGCAAAGTCTCGTCGTATTGTTTTATTAATATGTATTTGGTACTGACATAAATAAGTATATTAGTGATTTCTTTTGTCTAGATCCGCACTAACCCCTTCAATTTCGTCAATTCCCATCCAAACAGCTCCCGACGTCGCCGCTCCAGCGATCGTTCCTGCAGGACCTCCTAAGACTGTCCCACCAATTAATATACCGGTTTCAGCAAAATTTCCAAGCATTCCCGTAGCACTCCTTAAGGTTTCATGACGTTTCCCTTGAACTCCATACGCCACAGATCGGCCGAGACTGTATCCTGCCCCAATCACTGGAATGACTTTCACAACGTTAAAAACTCTCTTCTCGACGTCTTCAAAGTCCGGCGCTGGTGCCGACAGAGAAAGTCCGACGAAAATGAGGAATATGGCAACCGACACACAACGCATTGTGATAATTACTCTGAATGACATGTGGATGGTAATTGAGCCGTCTTAAATAGTACCCAGTGAATAGGGGTCAATAATTTTATAAATTAAAAGTGCCAAAAGTTATCAGTTAATTCTTTATTTGAATATTCCAAGAACTTGATTCTGTCTTACTTTTTTAGATTAGCTTGAAGGTTTGTTTGTCCAAAACGTGATAGACTGAGTAAATCCTTCAAATGTAGAGAGTGATCAATAACCCATTGCCTTTTAAGGAAATAACAAGAAGACTTATTAACCTCCCCAACCCCATTACAATTTAAAAAATGGCAGCATTGAAGCGGTTGGAACCTCCCCAACGCGTGGGTCTTCCATTTCCGTGACTTGTGTTTAAAAGTTGATATGCCTAAATGGCACTTACCGTGGACCAATTGCTTCCAAAATCCTTTCAGCTCTTCAACGGGTCACCTAACCTCCATGTACCAAATTTTGGACAAATCGATCCAGTAGTTTGGGCTATAACGTGGTTTCAGTGTTATTACAAAATTTCGATTTTTCTACCCAAAGGGAACTAATTGCGAATAAATTTTGTCTTATTTAAAACCAGGATTTGAAGACCTTTCTGATGGTGACAATAAATCTTTCAAAAACTTGTTTTTGATGGGTGAATGAGAGAATAATTGTAAGTTTCGAAATTGGTGTGCCAAAACGGCACTTTTCGTGGGCCGATTGAATCCAAAATTTGTTCACCTCTTCGACGTGTAATACAATCCCCATGTGAAAAATTTCAGCCAAATCGGTTCAGGGGCTTGGGCCATACCGCGATTTTGAAGTCCGATAAAAATCTCGATTTTTGTAGTTTTTGGTCAAAAGGGCACTGACAGTGAATACATCTTTGGAAGCAGAATCTGAAGGCCTTTCTTATTGTGCCGTGAAAAAAGGGGGTTTGCATTTAAAATCTAAAAGTTGATGTGCGTGATTCACTTAATTATTGAAAATAAGTAAGTATATTCCTTGCATCATTCTAAGAAGAAAAGTTCATTTGGATATGTGGCGAAAAATGCTTCCTAAGGGAACTGTGGCACCTCAAAAAAAATGTTTTCCTGAGCCTCAGTGAAAGGGCTATCGTTAAACCCAAGAGAAATTTCTAGTCGGTCCTCGTCTCAAATTGTTTCCCATGGTTCACACTATCATCATGCGAAGCAATAATCCGGGATCAAAATTTGTAGTATTGTTTTGGTAACCTCTTGGATTATGGTCGCGTTTCGAAAAATTTGCTCAATTTTGAGCGAGTCCTGCGGCCAAACCGTTGCTCTCAGTTGAAAAATGCATAGAAACTTTCTTGTAGAGAATTTATTATACGCGTATATTTTTGTGCGATGAATGAAATGGGGGGCTGATCACTAGTGGAATTAGTTGTACATCCGGCTTGGAATTAATTCCGGAATTATGGAATTATTACGGAATTATTTTGGAATTGATGGAATTTAAAAGGAATTAATGGAATTAGTTGGAATTAGCCGGAATTAGTTGGAATTAGTTGGAATTAGCTGGAATTAGTTGGAATTAGTTGGAATTAGCTGGAATTATTTGGAATTAACTGGAATTATTATGGAATTATTTGGAATTGATATGGAATTAATAAGGAATTATTTGGAATTGATAAGTACATCATTTAAAAGGAATTAAAGGAATGTTGGAATTAGCTGGAATTAGTTGGAATTGGTTGGAATTGTTTGGAATTAATGGAACTAAATCGGAATTAGTGGAATTAGAATGGAATTAGAATGGAATTAATGGAATTAGGATGGAATTAATGGAATTAGTTGGAATTAGCTAGAATTAGTTGGAATTAGGTGGAATTATCTGGAATTAGTTGGAATTAAGTGGAATTATTTGGAATTGATAAGTATATCATTTAAAAGGAATTAAAGGAATTAGTTGGAATTAGCTGGAATTAGTAGGAATTAGTTGGAATTATTTGGAATTAATATGGAATTGTTTGGAATTAATGGAACTAAATCGGAATTAGTAAAATTAGAATAGAATTAATGGAATTAGAATGGAATTAATGGAATTAAACTGGAATTATTGGAATTAATTCCCGATTGGAATTAATTGTACACAATTTTTTTGAGTGATCAGCCCCCCAGAATGAAAAGCAAGTTATATGACAAAAACTTGCTCCTTGCGCATAATTTGCAGATTTTAGGGGGCTTCCAGGCTGGGGCGGAGGGCGAGTTTTTAGTATGTTTTTCGTGACCCTGAAATCTAACCATTGCAACAAAAAAATTCTTTTTTGAATTTTTTCGATTTCTCTATCGATTTTTCGACCCTCCGCCTGGACTACTTGCCCTAAGCAGACAATTTAATATTTAAAGTCTTCACAGAAAATAATGAAATGAAACCGAAGGAAAAAGATAATAAAATTGAAGATACAAATTGTGCAAATTAGTACACACATTATATTCAGCAGTCAGTAGAGGATCTTTTTATTTAAAATACGTTAAACGGCCGACTGAAAATACAGAAAACACGCGATAGAGCCTAAATTAACTTTGTGCGTGTCCTAAAAGTACAAGTCATTATATTATTAAAAATGTATAAAATAACTAGTGCATTAAGTGATAAAATCAATGACTGAAACACCCACCTCTAGCGACGTGTTGGTATGCAAAATTTGTTCGGAATTTTTCCACATCACGAAGACATTCCAGAAAAAACGAAATGTTAAAGATTCTGATCGAATTTTTTCTGTAAATAAATATCACAAATTAATTATGCTCAGAAGGGATTCGCCTGGAGGGCGGTGCGGCATTAATTTTGGTAAACGCATAACCCACGATGATGGAGAAGGGCGACACTGCGAGCCCTCGCCGGTAATATGGCACACGTGCAAGTTCCGGTATAAAGGTCAAAGTTCCGGGTGATTGATGGAGAGCCGGAGTGATAAGAACCGCGGTACGGGTTACCAGATGACCGCATGCATTCCTAAACGCACCGAAGACCATATTTTATATTCCAGCACACTACTTACTGCTACTCTTACACGAATAAGAGCGAAAGTAGATCGCGAAAAAATGCCAAAAATGCGGCTTGAAAGATTGGATGCGGAAAATTGCAGCGCGCTAAAGCGTCCCTTATTAATGAAAATTGCTTGAGAAAAATGGTGGACATTTACTCCCTAAAATGGCGAACTTCTTTTCTTGACAATAAAAACCAAAACGGTCTCTCGCATTTGCATCTAAATATGACACGTAACGACTTTACTTCAACAAAAATGCAATTATCCTATTAAATATTTGTCTTGCTAGTTTAAAAAGCGCAATTACTACTTCTCTCTTTGATCCTAAAGTTTGCTTTGATGATATACCTAAGGGTACATATTTACTAAAATACATAGTTAGTTAATCCTAATTACAAGTATGCAACAACAGCGACTATGGCGGTCTTGATTGCGGCTTGAATAAAGGAATATTTAATTTTATCAGTACAATTCCAAGCGGCAGCAACTTGTAACTTCTCTGATCCCATTATGTTTATAAATATTTTCTTGCTATTAAAATGGCAAAGTAGTTAATTTAGGCAAGCGGTTATTCTGTATCCCGGCGCATCCACCAAGTTTAAACACTCGTTCCTAGGCCATCCATAAACATAATATAATTAGATTGCATTTTACAGAGCTGTAACAAAAGCACCCGGAAGACGTATATCAATGCGATGTGTATCCATGTAGATGTTTATCACGTTAAAGTGGATGTAGGTGCGGCTGGTCTTACTGGTAGAATCGGGTGCAGATTTTATCCATCTGCACCTAGTAGTAGTGCCTCCGCATGTGTCAAAAAGGCGAAATGTTAAAAAATTGTTACAGAATTAAAAGGTAGAAAATGAACAGAAAAAACACAAAAATTTTGAGGGCTGAACAGTAAAAAGAATGACAATATAAAACAAATGAGTAAATAAAAATAATTGCTGGTATTGAAACAAAATTTGACGAATTTTGAAAAATTAACACTCGGGGCTGAAAGATTGAGAAGGGGATGAAGAATCCAGAGGAATGAAAATTAAGTGTGATTAAGTAGAATTACGAAATATAACACGAAAATAACCAAATTATGCAACTTTTGTGGGGGTTGAAATACATACTTATGCCTACCTATTGCGAGCGAAACTGGAAAATTGTAAAAGGTAAACTGAATCCCAAATGAGTTACCGAAGAAAAACGAAATTACGCAAATTTTGCCAAATTAGTACTTAGGGGGTTGAGAAATCGTAAAGGGGGGATGAAAAGTCATAGGGGAATAAAATTAATCATAATTAAACAGAATTACATTATGCAAATTTGGCTTTTGGGGGTTAAAATATATTGCGAAGGTGGTCGAAAAAGTGGAAAAGACAAGAACAATCCATATGAGTAAAATTTACTATCACTAGAAACACCCCACAACACCGAAACACTTGATTTTCACTGCTGACGCGTTTCGAACACAATGTGCTCATTATCAAAGCCGAAGATAATGAGCACATTGTGTTCGAAACGCGTCAGCAGTGAAAATCAAATGGTTCGGTGTAGTGGGGTGTTTCTAGTGATAGTGCATTTTTCAACCGAAGTTGTCCAGTGTTTCCATTGTGAGTAAAATTTATTACCGAAAAAAAGGCAAAAATGCGCGAATTTTACAAAATTAACGCTCGGGGGGTTGAAAAATTGTAAAAATGAACTGTAGTTAAGTAGAACTAGCGAAAATCACACGAAAAAGAAGAGCGGTCTGGGTAGATTTAGCTTTTTGAGGGTTCACATATCATGAAAGGGGTTGCAAAATTATGGATGGGTTAAAAATTAGAAGAAAGCCCAAAAAAATAAGTAAAATGTATTTACTCCGCTTGCTAGTAGGGCTGTACGGATCCAAATTTTTTCCAAATCCGGATCCAAAATCTGGGATCCGGATCTTAAAAAATATTCGGATCCAAATCCGGATCCAGATCCAGATCCAGATTCGAATCTAGATTCGGATCCAAATCCGGATCTAATCCAGATCCATATCCAGATCCAAATTAGGTACTGAAAATAAACCATCAACGAGTTTTGTCATTTATTAGTCATAATTCAACCATGTAGGTGAAAATTCTCATAACACCTCAAGTTATGCAGCATCAGTTTTCTTCAGCAGAATTTTTCTAATTTATAAGCAAAGACGACAAATTAAAAACCTACTCAATAATTAATAGACACATGAAAAAGTGTAACAAACTGGATCGCGAATTCGGATCGCAAACTGGATCCGCGGATCCGGATCGTAATCTGGATCTGTGGATCCGGATCGCAATCTGGATAAGATCCGGATCGAAATAAAAATCCGGTCGATCCGCACAGCCCTACTTGCTAGGACGTAGAGATCGGTTTTAGGTTGAAGACTCATAAGACTTTCTTTCAATGGTTGACCGAAATCTATCGAACTCCATAGTTTTATTCCACCCCTTACATGAAAAAATTTCCGGCCCTGATACGTTGAGCAGTTTTTGAGTTCTTGCATTTTTGTGTTTCGGCAGGTTAGGGGGTTGTACATGTAGGTACATACCGCCTTAAGGGTCGTTTTTCGCGAATTATGAATAAGACCTTCTTTGTACCAAAGCTATCGAATGGTATTAATTTCAATCCTACATTATTCAGGGAAAATTCGAGTTTCCACCCCCAATTTTGATCCCCTTCGATAAATTTCTCCTAAAATTCACTCTTCCTTTCTCGAAGATGCAGTGTGTAAGATCTCATAGTTTCGCAGAAGATATTGCTTCTCTGTGTCAAATTATAGGGCTTTATGGACGTCTCAACCCCTAAACTCCAACTCCCTATGTGCGCGTCCACTTGGGTTTCGCGGCTATTCTTAATTGATAAGGTGAATTTCAGTAAGACACTGTATATAATTTTAAACGTGTATTCAACTTGTTCGTTTAGTGTACAAACTCAAACTGAGAACTAAAGCCACCCCACCCGGGGTGGAAATACCAACATCAGGTAGCCGGGCAAAGTCCAGGCGTTCTGTACACCCTATTTCACCACCCCCACATGCCCTAAAGGAAGTTGTGTTTTCAATTACATCACCCTAATCCAATTCGTTGAAAAATTGCGGTGATTTGTAGATTCATGTGATCAACTCCTCATGATTTCACCCCTTTATGATTTACAGGGGTGAGTTTATTTTTCCGGTGTTACATAACTCCTTGCTTGTTGAAAGCTTGGTCCATTTTCAAAGAGGAACTGATGTTTGATTACACAAGGTAGTTTCAAAGTCTTATTCCACAAAATTTACTTTATGTAATCATAACTCCTTGCGTATTTACTGACAGTTATTCATAAATAAAAAATAAATCAATAGGGTTTCAGAAAAAATAAATAGAATATATTTATCCGCTTACAAAGAGTTAGTAGGGGTTGTTAATACCCTATTGGTTGGTTTTAGGTTGAAAACTTATAAGATCTTTCTTCAATAGTTCACCGAAATATATCGAACCCCGTAATTTTATGCTATAACATTTACTTGAAGAAATTTCAAGTTTCAACCCTTAATTTTCACCCCCCTTGTTAAATCTTAGTGAAAATTTGTCCATCCACCTACAATGTCACTGAAAACTAGCACACCAAATTCTGCCTTGATACGTTGAGTAGTTTTTGAATTTTCGTATTTTTGCGTCTCTGCATGTTAGGGGTTGAAAGCTATCGAATAATGCCAATTTCGACCAATACTTATTAAGCGGAATTTCGAGTTGCAACCCCTAATTTCCACCCCATCTGTTCGATTTTACGAAAAACGCATCCCCCGCAAGATTTCACCGATATATGTGAGTACGTTGAGTTTCCAACAGCTGCGTGTAGCCCTTGCGGAGTTATCATATTTTTTATGGTTTTTATCCCCTAAATTACATCCCCCGAAACTAGCACCCCTTCACCTTCAACAGACTTGAAGGTCGAACGTGCATACCAAGTTTCAGCAAGACACCTCCACTAGTTCTCGAGTTATTGCAAGTAATAATTTTTCGGTTTTTCACCCCTAACTCCCACCCCCTTGGTCCAATATGGCCCAAAAGCTATCCCCGCCTTACTTTTCGGAAGACGAAGCTCGATATCTCAATCCGTTCTCAAGTTATGCGACGGCGACGGACAGACTGAGGAGCGACCGAGCGAGCGAGCGAGCGAGCGAATAAGCTAAAACAAGAGTGCCTCGCACTCTGCTACGACACTAAAACTAAATTATTGTGAGATTATCCGCTAAGAGGCTGTGAGCTGGTGAACATTTCACAACTGGACATTCGCACATAATTAAATCTTAAAACATATGCCCATATTACCATCTAAGTGGCTAATTGCGCATTTTCTTCATTACGAACCATGACACGATTGTATTTTACCGAAACGATTTCTTAGAAAAGTGTTACTTAAGTGACCCCATGAAATATACTTCCAATAAAATTTAAATTATATTCCTGAACCTCCCGAAGCAATAATTGCTACATTCTCTGGAATTCCATTACGCTCCTTGATTTTGAACTTAATTCCCGGTTTAATGAGAGCCAGTGCCTAGAATAGCTCTCATTAAATTATTTCATTAGATGTGGGGTTGACTACACGGATGTAGTGTTTGTGCAACGATCCAGGTGTTGTTACAGTACTGTCACATTAGTAGAAATGAGCGCAACGATATTTACCAAACTGTTAATAGTTCCAACGTTATGACTGTCACTATTTGGGTAGCAAACATTCGCTGCTCTTTTTCGAGTTCTAACAGCCATGTTTATCCATTATTATTTAGTACAATCTGTACACATGTGCTATTCAGTTATGATTTATGCCTTTATGGACTCATCGTATTGATAAAAAGAACTTTTGTCAAACGTTGCCGCCTTATCTTTATAATTCTGTCTATCATTTCTACAAGAATCTCATAAAATAAGTGTACACTTCTTGCCACTTTGTTGGTACCGCTCTACTTAAAGTGTACAATACAATTATTGATTGTGCACACAGTTGTATATTTTATCGCCACCTACTGCATATTTATTTATAATCCAGGTGTTATACTTATGTATGAACAACTTTTATTTGTAAGCTACTTGCTACCGGTTATTGATGGGGTTATCGAATGGGTGTTGTGTTATCTCTGCAAAATCTGCAAGCAGCAGTGCACCCGGTTTTTAAATAAATACATTAATAGTTTCCCACCAAAAGAGCTTTTTATCTGTTTATCCGTTCACAAACGTAAATCATTTTCAAAAACAGTTTCCAAACCGGTAATTATCGCTTCGGCCACAGATTGAGGCAGGTTTCCACTTGAAAAGTTGTGTACAACTGAATATTTTCAACATTTGCAAATAAATTCCGGGGCCATGTGTTTCCGACGGGTCTCTCCAGCGATGAAGGGGCCCAGTGTTGACAGGTTAGGGTCTGCTTCAGTGTCATATTTGTCGAGAACAGCATGGTAAACATCGCGAACTGATATAGGACTGAAAGCTTCTGAATTATGATTGTTGAAAATATTTCCGGCAGAAAAATTCAAATTAAATGCGTCACGACTACCTCGATGACAGATAAAAGAGTTTTAAAAGGCTCCATCAGAGTTCAGCAGCGCAGAAACTTGTCACGGATATGAATGCGAGAATGCGAACCCAATTTTAAAACAATATCTACCTTTTTGGGGTAAGAAACAGTAACTGCATTCTGTTATCTATTTTATCCAAGAATTATAAAATGTAATAGTATGTATCTAGTTAAAGGCATTGTCACCAGATGAACGAAATTTAAAAAATCATCTAAACTAATAGGATTATGTTTCAGTAAGGGGGCCTCGTTAAAATTTTTAAATTTTTTTGACTAATAACCGAGTTATGAACATTTCTCATCGCCGCTGCAGGTGTGCGTGACGTCACGTTAGTTCCACCCCGGCCGACCGCCTATTGAACACATTGAGTTCGGACGGGCGGAATTATGGTTCATTGTTGTGTTGTGGGATGCCATAACACAACAAAAACCCGCCCTGCAGTAAGTTTTCATTGTTTTCCTGATAAAACAAGAAAAACTAAATTGTTTAAACAATGGATGGCAAAAATCAGCAGGAGGAACTTCTTTCTGAACAAATACACGTCTGTGTGTTTCGTACACTTTACGCAAGATGACTATTCTCTTAGATCATTCCGAGATCATTCTTAAAGAAAAAACTCACACAACTAAAAAAAATTGGCAATCTCGGAGACGGTAGAAACTTCTACTTTCCGTGGACCGATGTGGCCCAAAATCTAAACAGCACCTGCAAATCTCCCACTGAATATGTGTGCCAAATTTCATCTTGATACGTTCAGTAGTTTGAGCTGCAGCGTGATCACAGACAGACATTTTTCCAAAAACCACTTTTTTGGGTTCCCAGGACCCTGAAACGTAAAGATTTCATGTTTTTGGCGATTCGATTTTTTTGAATTTTCCGATCGATTCCAGTAACTGCTTCGCGAGCGTAGAAGTTAAAAATGTGATTTTGTTTTCGCGAAGTTGATCAAGATCAAGCATTTTCGATCCCTGGCAACAAAAGCTCTCGGTATCCGTGTTCATTATGGTACAGTTTTCACAGGAGCACCACTGCAGAGTCCCAGCTCGACCAACTAAAATTTTGTCGCGGTTTTCTTCAGCTGCAGTAGGGTGGAGAGTAACCGAGGAACTTTTTTTGGGTTCATTCATGTACGGTTGAACACCTGACATCCTAAAATTCATTATTCAATACGATTTATTTTTTAAATTTGTGCGATAACAAACAGCGTCCTGCTTTTACAGTGGTGGGTAATAGACTGCGTTCATGCGGTGGGACAAACGTGACGTCACGGCTATTATTTCGCGCTCTTATATCTCATTATTAACTATTACGAATTTCAATCTAATATTTTGCCTGATTCCCTGTGTGTTTATGACAGGGTACTAATAAGTTTGAATAAAAAAAAATTACTTTCATCTCGTGACAATGCGTTTAATGAAGCATCAGAGTACAAATATTCATTCGCAATGACGAAATTAATCTAGAAGACACGTCTTCAGTTTGTAAGATAAAGAGGATGCTAACACAGCGTCTAATGTCTCAACATGAATAAGAATATAATGCACGCTTAGGTTGGTTCCCACGTTTCCATCGAAACACAGGCAAAAAAGATCTCATTGGGTAAAAATCAGCTGTGACAGACCTCCAGCTAATGAGTGAGCACGCAAGGAAACCAACATGCGCGCGCCGCTCAGGTAAAACTGAAAACGTTTATTAAAGAGTTAAAAAATAACTTGGAAACGTATATTTCTTTTCAATCTCCATGGATATTATTTTCCGTAATTCCTTAATTCCACGTTAATTAATTTCGAAATTGCGAATGCGAATTAATCGCATCCTTCGAATGGAACGCTCAATTGACCAATAATTAATTTAATGTCCGTTCGAAGAATTTCATAATAAAGTTTCAGTTATCATGTTCTTTCCAAAAACAGCAACAGAACTTTCATCATATTGATCTTGAGGTCAGTCAGTCAGAAAAAAGTTAATGTTATATTGATTCGTGGGTCACATTCGGTTAGGGTTGGCACCTACGGGTTTTCGCCGGAGTCTCCGGATTTAATTAATCTTTGTACGGACTCCGGCCACCTCCGATTAAAATGATGCCTACACTCTCTGCGGGTCTCACAGCAGTCAACCCATTGAGTATTAAATTTTTTGTTCTTATGATAGAATAAGAAATGACTATTTAAATTTGAAATCATTTAAAAAAAATTGGGCAGCTACGGAAGTCGCTGGACCTTCCCACTTGGTGAATAATCCAATCCTACCTTTTGAATTTCAATCAAAAGTCGATTGTCATTGCTCAGGATCTTTAGAAGGCCTAGAAAATTTCTATCGATGTAATTCGATTGACAGCTGTCGAAAATATAAAAGTTTCAAGTTTCATTTAAATGGTATTACCACTGAACCACATATAAACATGAAATGCCAATGCTATAATGTCAGGTTACGCCAGATTGAACCTCGCGCAGGGGTATAACGACGCATGCGCTTTGAGACCAACAATCAAAAGTAAACTGCTTTGCAGTAATAATGCAAGAGAAAGTGTATATCTTTAGAAGAGGACATTCCTACCATAAAGCACATTCCTACTTTATTGCGACAAGAACCACATTAGGCACTTCGCCATGACAGCAGAAGAGTGACAACTGACAAGCAAATCACTGTCAAAAGAAAGGCGCACCCAATACGATTCTCCTTCCATGTTTATATAGTTTTTCATTAAAATCGCGGTTTTCAAAATTTTCGGAATAACTCAGGAACGAATCACAATATAGGGGAATTCTCTTCAGATTCTTATTCGCCAAAAACTAGCGTAACTTTTCTCTAATTTAACCGACTTCATATCTCTTACCGTTTAGATGCCAGTGGTGAGCAGTGCAAAAGGAACAACCCTTTATAACATGAAACGTCCATGAAACAAAGGCTCTTAAGAAAGAATTGGAAGTCCGCACTTATAGGTGAAACTCAAGATTAGGTATGTAATAATGGTTATTTGTCTGCGAAAAACACTCTGAAAATATTTAATATAAAAAAAATAGAATCATATTCTAACGGACAAAGGGGCAGTGTGAGTCTGGTGTTTTTTCTGTTGTAGTGTTGTACCGAGCCTTTAGTTATTATATCAGTGTGGAAATGCAAGAACAATAGACAACAATGATCCCATCCAACTGACACTGACAGAAATGTTTACAAAACTGAAAGTCCGTTTAACACCATAACAAAATAATAACTATAAAAACTGGCAGTCTCAGAGACTAAAATGACATTTTTCGAAAAATTGCCACGAAGGTTTTCGACTCGGCAAACGAAAAGCCATCGAATCGACTTTAAAAGACACATTTCAAGAAAAAAAACTCGAATTTCAAAAATCTCGCACATTTTCTTTTAAAGTCGCACTTCGAGAAAATGCCACGTTAATGTGTATTTAAGGGCGGCTGGTCTTGCTGGTGGAATCGGGTGCAGATTTTATCAATCTGCACCTAGCAGTAGTGCCTCTGCAGACTCAGATGTGTCAAAAAGGCGAAATGTTAAAAAAATTTTGTTACAAAAATTAAAAGTAGAAAATGAAAAGAAAAAACACAAAAATTTAGAGGGTTGAAAAGTAAAAAGAATGACAATATAAAACAAATGAGTAAAAGAAAAGAATTGACTGAATTAAACAAAATTTGGAGAATTTTGAAAAATTAACACTCAGAGGGCTGAAAAATTGCGAAGTGGAATCAAAATTGACTGTGATTAAGTTGAATTACGAAATATAACACGAAAATAACCAAATTATGCAATTAAAACTTTCGTCGGGGTTGAAATACCTACTTATACTTACCTAATGCGACGCAAACTGGAAAATTGTAAAAGGTAAACTGAATCCCAAATGAGTTCAATTTTATTACCACTTTCATTAGCACTTACGGGGTTGAAAAATCGTGAAGGTGGATGAAAAGTCAAAGGATATGAGGATTACCAGTGGGCAGTGGTTAAGTGAAATTACGGAAAATAATACCAAATAACCTAATTATGTAAATTTAGCATTTGAAGAGTTAAAATATTGCGAAGGGGGTTGAAAAAAGTAAAAACTGTAAACATCATCCAAATAAGTTCAATTTATTACCGAAAAAAAAACGAAATTACGCTTTTGCAAAATTAACACTTAGGGGGTTGAAAAATCGTAAACGGGGATGAAACGCCAAAAGGGATGGAAATTAATCGTAATTAAGTAGGTGTTGGTTTTAGGTTGAAGACATAAGACTTTTTTCATCCGCCTACAGTGTCGCTGTAAATTAACACACCAAATCTAACCCTGATACGTTGAGCAGTTTTTGAATTCTTGCATTTTTGTGTTTCGGATAGGGGCGCGAATGATGAATAAGACCTTTTTTGTACCATCAAGAGAAAGCTATCGAACGGAATTAATTTCAACCTATGAAACACTCCACTAAGGAAGACGCACTCCGTCAAAAAAAATTTACCCACTTTTTAATTTTAATTCGGGTTCCGCACTTTCCACCAGATGTCGCGGCGTTCGTATGCGATTAAGGAAAGAAAATATAAAATTCGTTATTTCACGAGAAAAAACTCTTTGATATAAGCATAAGTGGGAAAGAATTAGATAAAATATGCACCAGATCAATGGATTTGATTACTTTCACATTACTTTAATCTTTATCTAGAAAATCATATCGTACATGCCAAAGAAAAATTACAATTTTGTGACAAATTTGGAAAAATACATGGGACAGCTGCTTGCCATAACAATACTCTGCCTCTACGAACTTGATCTCTTCTTGCATCAAGCAATTTTGACTCATATGGTAAATAATATCTTCCTCCATAAAATGTAGGTATAGCCCGCCCCACAGACCTCATTATTAGACCATAAGCAGACCTATCTGCTCCTGGACATTTGTTAATTGACCAGGATCTTCCTAATAACAACAGTTACTGTGAATTGGTCGCCTCTTAAGAATATTATTGCTTTTTACCTTTGATGCTTTATGACGTGACATTTCTCACATTTCCGTCACGGAATTTCTTTCCAGAGGCATAGAATATCGTCTGCTTGTCGTTATTCTAAGTTGTCCTTTAATAAACAGTCAAAAAGCCCATGAAATCTAATAAAACTTGCAATAATTCGCTTTTGACCGAACGTTAATGTCAGAATGACAACCTCGCTGTCGCCGATTGCGCCACCTGATTATTATTTGAGAACCGCTTAAAAAGAGGGACGAAAATTTCCCAATTTGCGGCATGAGTTCGGCTTCCTTAGTGGAGTGTTTCATATTTCAACCTTACATTATTCAGTGAAAATTCGAATTTTCACCCCTAACTTTCATCCCCTTCGTTAAATTTATCCTAAAATTCACTCCTCCTTTCCCGAAAGATGCAGTGTGTAAGACCTCACAGTTTCACAAAGATATTGCTTCTCTGTGTCAATCCAATGTGTGTACGTTGAGTTTCAATTAGCTGCGTGCAACCCTTGCGGAGTTATCATATTTTTTATGGTTTTTATCCCCTGAATTTCATCCCCCTTCACTTTCAGCAGAATGAAGGTCTAACGTACTACCAAGTTTCAGTAAGATACCTCCACTAGTTCTTGAGTTATTGCAATAAATTCCCGCCGAGTATTTCAGGATACGCAACTGTACACCAAGTTTCAGCTCTATATCTCAATGCGTTCTCAAGTTATCGCTCGGACAGTGTAAACGAGCGAGCGAATAAGCTAAGACAAGAGTGCCTCGCATTCTGCTAAGGCACTAAAAATCTAAAATTTTGAAAATCGCACTAAGCAAGTAACTTTGGGAAAAAATGAGTAATCGTGTGTTGGGAAATCCAATCTTATTAAATTTCATGTTCCGTCATTCATCATCAATCTAATCAAGAAGAGGAGCCATTTGCTGCCAGACGTTTAACAAACTGACATTAAAAAGAGAAATCGTCCAATAACTATAAAAAAGATATACATAGTAAATAAATAATTATACCGAAATCACTTACCGAACCATTTAACATTACAATTCGTTATCATTTTGTGGAAACGAATGTGTGCACTTATAACGGCACATTTTTACGGCTCTTTTTATGGATGTTTAGTTAAATATACTCATAAATTTCAGGGCAACCAGAGAAATTAAGATTAACGCCATTTCAATGCGCAATAAAATAAAGACATTAGGGTTGTTTTATCGTGTAATTATTTGATTACACAGGCGTGAGTTTACGACGTATTTTACGACTTAACACTGGGGCATGAGGGATGTGCAGGGTTAAACGGAATTGTCGACCAATGGGGAAGTCTCCACATGCTTGATGCCACTGATAGAGATGTTCACTCAATTATTCTCTCATTTATTTCGCTTAAGGAACGTACAGCCACCCTCTGATATCACCCCATCAACAAGCAAATATGAGGGGACGACTACCGAAATTGACGGGAATGACACTCTGCAGGAAAATCTCAGGGAAAAATTAAAAGCGTCGGGAGTGTGAATGTCCCCTACTTGGCCATATCTGGGAATATATCACGGACGTCAAAACATTTGTTGAAACTTCTTGTGGTGTTAGATTTCCCCTTTCCTCATCGTTACTCACATATTCGTAGCCTTGCTACAGAATTTATTAAAAGCTGAAGATGGAAAATTGATCTTTGAAATTGAATCACGGATAAAAGTCGTCTTATTGATATCTAATACCTTCTATATAATAATAGATCTCATGCCGTAAACCCCTAAAGCTACCCTCTTTCCTCTTTCATTGAACACAAGTAGGAGATTTTCGTATAATAGCCCGAAATTAATGTACGAACACGACATATGAATTATCAGTGCTTTACCCAAGGTTCTGTTGATAAATAAGTTAATAATAGCCATAGATCTTCGGTCTTAATGTTGTATAAATATTTGCTTTTATTTTCATCAACCAACTTAAAACTTAAATAGGTTATCAAGCGATCCAAAAACAGTTACTAGTCCAGTCATTATAGAAAAAAATCCATATGAACTTCGGAAAAATGATCAGAGAGCTGAATTTTTGTACACACGTTCCTTTGATAGTCCTAAATGAAATGCTAAAAGTCCCCTAGAATCCTGGTTCGGCTTCCGATGATATGCCACCAAGAAGTGTTAAAAATGCTTTTCAACAAATATCTCCTAAAATATTGGCTTTTGGACGAAAAAGGTAGTACACAAAATTGAAGCCCGTCTCATGCTCTACAAAAAAGTTACTATTCACTTTTTTCGTAGAGTCGACGGTGTGGCCGTAACGTGAAGCAAAAGGAATGCGCGACGCAAGTCTGAGCGCGCCGCGTAATTTTGTAGTACAAATGTTGTTTAGTGATTTTCATTGGTTTTTTATAAAATTTCTCCACTTTACAGGTATATTTATGCACGGGATATATTCAAAAATACGCTGCTCACTGTCTAAGGTAAAACTGTGAAGTGTTTAGTACCGTGAACTAGCTTAGAAGCGAATTTGATGAAAATTTCCATGTAAAAAAAAAGAGCGACAATAACAAATCGAAAAAGTGTAAAAAAAAAATTGAAATACCTACCCCATTCCACGTACTTAGTTGCATGTTAATGAAATATTATAAAAAAACCAATGAGAATCACTAAACAACAGTTGTACTAAAAAATAACGCGACGCGCGCAGACTTGCGTCGCGCATTCCTTTTGCATCGCGTTACGGCCACACCGTCGACTCTACGAAAAAAGTGAATAACAACTTTTTTGTAAAGCATGAGACGGACCTCAATTTTGTATAGCACCTCTTTTGTCCAAAAGCCAATATTTTAGGAGATATTTGTTGAAAAACATTTTTAATACTTCTTGGTGGCATATCATCGGAAGCCGAACACGGATTCTAGGGGACTTTTAGCATTTCATTTAACATTTAACATTGTTTTACAAAATTATTGAAATATGTCAATGAAAAAGGATCAATCAAAGGCAAGAGTTTCAATTCCAAAGCCTTTGTACGGAAGACGGGTTGGTAATTTCGTTCCAGGAAAATATCACGCCTCCTCTGTAAATACTTAATTTTCCCAATCAATCTGGATGCTTTTTAGTTAGATGGAAACGGCTTCAAACTTAATTTTGCCTCGGTAATTTCATTTTGATTGAAATTTAATTGTTTGCAGAGCGAACGAAATGTACTTAGAGTAAGTGCTATCTATACAAAATACGGATTAATTTAAAGCTGAAACTCTGAACGTAGACTTTAATGAAATTCCTAAATTTTTTATAAGGTTTAGGCTGGCCTATCACAAAAATTACAAATCATTTAACACCTCCATTATTCCACTTAATTGCTTGGAAATAATTAAATGTTTACAGCAACATTTTAAAGTCTTCCAATTAATGAGGAAGCGAGCGCCAAGGCGCCTTTCAGTGTTGAGCTGCCAAGAACGACAGCGTTCATCAATTTCGTCGCTCAAATTTGTAGCAAATTAGACTTTAGAAATAGAACTACGTAGTTCATGAATTATGTCACAGTTTGTTTTGGGGGCTAAAACTAAAAAAGGTGTTTTAATAATTTATGATAAATGGGCATGAAGATATACCGGAACTATGGATTACTATGGATTATGCGGATTACTTTTAACATTACTAGACAAGGCTAGAATTTCAAAAAACGCTTTCTATATCATGCTAGAAGCAAATCGGATAACATTTTGACGACAAGTGTTTCTAGACTAATTGGACCCTGCTGAATCCGAAAATCACTGTCGGCACTTCGAAATCTTAACCGGAAGTCCGTAATTCTAGATGGCGCTCAAGGCAAAGCGTTATATACAAAATAGCATGAAAATTACACAGTTTTCGACCAAAGACGTGGTATACTAAATTAAAGATCGTTTCATTCTCTACAAGAAAGGCCGTAATGATTTTTTTGGTATAGACGACGGTTTACCCCTAGCGCGGGCAAGAAAGTTGCGCTCGCCGCGAGGCTTACGCGCTCCACGATTATTTAATGAAAAAGCTTGTTCCTTAATTTTTATGGAGATTTTCAATATATTTCACCAATATCCACCTAAATACATGGGATTAGTAAGATATTCTCATTTTATTTCCGCTTTCTCAACGTGCAAACGCCGTTCGTTGTCTTTCATTGTTGGTTTCTTTTGAGGTGCGCTACAACAAAGAACAGATCGGATAACATTTTGACAACAAGCATTATTTGAATAATTGAACCCTGCTGAATCCTTAAATCACTGTTTAAATTTCAAAATCTTGAGAGGATGTACGCTAGTTAAGGTGGCTTTCAAGCTCAGATATCGTTTCTATTTTATCTTCAGGCCTCTACAGCAAGAACCGTCCATAGGATTGCTTTGTGTCAATGATAACTTTTCATCAGGAAGTCGAGATCTACAACATATCAAAATTTCAGCTAAATCGGTTGAAAGATATTTTCCCATTAGGATGGTACCTACATTGGATGGTGTCATCTTGAATAAAGCATTTCTGGTCAAGATTTCGAAATCAAAACAGTGATTTTCGGACTCAGCAGGGTTCATTTAATCAAAAAATACTTGTTGTCAAAATGTTATCCGATGTGCTCCTTGCAAAAATCGCACCTCAAAAGCAACCTAGAGTCAAAATAGAAAACGGCGCTTGCACATTGAAAAAAGGGATGTAAATTGTGAATATCTTACTAATCCCATGTATTTACGTGGAGGTTGGTGAAATATATTGAAAAACTCCATAAAAATTAAGAAACAAGTTTTTTGATTAGATAATCGTGGAGCGCGTAAGCCGCGCGGCGAGCGCAACTCTCTTGTCAGCGCTAGGGGTAAACCGTCGTCTGTACGAAAAAAATCATTAGGGCCTTTCTTGTAGAGAATCAAGCGATCTTTAATTTTATATACCACGTCTTTGGTCGAAAACTGTGTAAATTTCATGCCATTTTGGATATAACACTCTGCCTTGAGCGCCACCTAGAATTACGGACTTCCGGTTAAGATTTCGAAGTGCCGACGGTGATTTTCGGATTCAGCAAGGTCCAATTAGTCTAGAAACACTTGCCGTCAAATTGTTATCCGATTTGCTTCTAACAAGTCGCGAAACTCAAAACTAGCCTGGTCTATACTTGCGAATGCCTGAAATTACTAGGATTAATATAGTATCACTAATAAAGTAAGAAATTGGCAATCTCGGAGACGGTAGAAACTTCTACTTTTTCACAGAATACCATAAGATCAGGTTATCGCTAAAGGTAGGTTCTATCGATTGAAGGCGCCAATTTATCGAAACAGAATAACCTACAAGGTCAAGGAAGCTTATCGTCATTAAAATAACATTTTTCGAAAAAATGGTATCTGTATCTAAGGTTTTCGACCTTATTATTGAACTTATTGCCATTACTACAAACAAATTAAATCGCTTTAGTTTTTAGTCACTTTTTACCACGACTGTATATACGTCTGAAACTTGCTCACGTTTTGCCCTCTCTTTTGGCCTTGAGCTTCAGACTCACTCAGTCAGACCTCTTGACTACACAAGACAAGAACAGTGTTTTCTCACGTTTGTGTTTTAAAGTTTAAAAGTAGCATGGAATTTACCCGAATTTACTAGCTGGATTTAAATAGAATAAAAGTCCACCACTGACCCTATTTAAAACGTTTCAGTTATTCGTAGCGTGCAAGTTCGCGAAAAAACCCGCTTTAACAATTTAAAATGTGAACGCTGAGTAAACGGTTGAAGATATAACAAAATCATAAATGGAAGAATTGTTGTCTACGAAAAGATATACCAAAAAGTCCGCGACAGCATATAGGTATCTATGAAGAATAGCCCACAACAAACAGTCAAACCGATTTTTACAAAAAAATTAAACACAGAAACAATTACTGTAGGCTACCTATCATAGATACTTATATGATGACACGGATTTTTTTGTAGATCTATTTGTTGCCAACAATTCTTCTATATAAGATTTTGTTCCATCTCCAAACGTTTATCGGAGGCGAGGCGCCATGTAGACGTATAAATCTGGATATAATGTAATCAACCGATTTGCCACAAAATCGCACCATCATCTACAGGCTGCTCACTGAACGTGTACGTAAAATTTCATCTCGATGTGTTCAGTAGTTTTGGCTGGAGCGTGTCTTAGATGATTTTTTTGCCAAAGGGCATGCTAAGTGTTAACTGTTAATACATTTTTGGAAGCAGAATTCGAAGAGCATTCATATGGTAACGCAAAAATTGGGGGTTTGCGTTAAAATTTTTGAAGTTCATGTGCCACTGTTTATTTTATTGAAATTCTTAGGGACAGAATTTCAATTGAAGGTTAGCCAACAGAATTGTTAGTTATTCAATCTTCAATCAAAAGGTAGGTGCAGCTCAGAGGTTAACTTTAAACCTGGTTTAAATGCCAAAGTTAGACGTTCTGATTGACTGTAGCTTAGCAACCAAACCAAGTTTAGGCTAAACCGAGCTTAATCCATGACTGCACAACCGGCCCTACTCCCTACAAGTTTTTAAATGGTTTCCTTTGATTGGAAATCTGTCAGATCTATTATTGGTTAACCTTCGACTGAAATTTTGGCCCATATGTTGACGTAAAAGTTTACGGTACCGTAACTAAGTTAGCGCGTAAATGATGAGAAGCTGGCAGTAAGACTCCTGCAAATCCATCACCCCAAACTTGGCAAAACCATCAGTAGCATGCGTTCTAGCCGTTCTAAATTGTTTAGTAATAGAGTATTGCAGTCGAAGAAAAGATTTTTTGAAACCATAATTTTCGGAAAGAAGGATAAAAAGTAGATAGTCTAACGTTATTAGAAGTATCCATTGCGACTAATTATGGTAAAAAGTGAAAAAGAAGTTAAAATTTTCCCCTTTCCCTGCCTTTTTTCTTTTGGTGTGATGTCACTGCCCGCAATCAATCCCCATTCCCACTCTTTACGCACAGTTTTAGATTTGCGTGCGTATGGAACGGCTTACTTAGTTTGTACATTGTACAAAATTGGCTATTTACAATTAATAGTGGTCGTAGAAAAATAACTATTATTATGGGTGCCTAAGCGACAAAATAAGACACGGAAACGTCGTGGTTCGTGGTTCACACAATATTTTCTTTTCCTACCAGAAAGAAGTCAATAGTGTGAATTTTTTTGACCACGCGCGTGACAATGTTTTGGCATTTGAATATCATCATTCAAGCACGCATATTGTTTAGGCCAATCGGGTTTCGTTACCTATTGACATATGACAGGTTCCAGCAGCCCGAGACAGGATTGAAACCCGTCTTTTTCTTTGCCCAAAATGTTCTTCAAAATGAAAATTACAAATTAGGGTTGTACAGTTCCAGAAAAATTTTAGTTCTGCTGTAGAAAATGAATGGACTTAATTGATGATTTTAATAAAAGGAGGACATCTATGAATACTTACTCTAAACAACGTGATTAAACGAAAATAACGGACGTCAGTCTATAAGGGTTGCAAATTTTGGTGATTAATGCACCACATCTGGTGCTTTTAGACGCTCTCATCATGACATTTTGTGACATGTGACATTTCATGACATTTTGTGACATATTTATCTGACTGTTTATCTGTTAGTCGTTATTTGTCATTCTTGTGTCACAGTAATCTCAAAACTGGCAGAGCCGTTAGTTAGCCGTTAATGCAGCCGAACTGTTTTACCTACTGCGTAGAGTTCATGCACTGGAATTACAGAAATTATCAGAACCTCATTTTTTTGTGAATTTTTTTCCAACCCCATAATTTAGAACTAAATGCAAAAAGAGGTCTGATTTAATTTAAGTTGTAAATTAAGCAGTTTAACACCGGAGATTGTATAATTTACAGCTTAAACAACAATACCCAGTACATCAACAAGGTTAACCTTCTGCTACGTCCAGTATATACCGAAGAGAAGACTGAAAAATTGGTACCGTAGACAGAGGAAAAGAAGAAATCCGGTTTTTTATAGGTCACCCTTTTCTTAAACGATCTTTGGTGACATTTTGTAACTTGTGATGTTTTAACACTTTTAATAATAATAATAATAATAAAATGTTTATTAGCAGAAAGCTATTAATACAAAATAGAGTAAAATAAAAGACATACATTTTATCTGGACAAAATAAAAAACAAAACAAAAAAGTTGATTTTACATTTTAAGAGCAACCTCCTTTAAACAATGTTTGAATGACACTAAGCTAACACAATTTTTTATATCTACAGGTAATTTATTGAAAGCCAAGAAATCTTTGATCATTACCGTATTGTATTTTTTGCTTAGTCTACATCTATTAACAGCAAAATTTGTGTGATTTCTGGTATCATATGTATGCACCTCACTAACATACATCACTTTATCTACTAAATACTGGGGTACCAATTTCATTTTAACTTTGTAAACAAAAATCATAACGTTATAATACATTCTTTGCTTGACACTCATTATGTTTAAATTATTGAGCATATATAGGATGGGTGTATACCTATAACAATTTAGTATCCATCTCAACACTCTGTTTTGAGCCACCTGGAAATCATTAACAACATAAGCAGGCATTGCATACAGTACGGTGGAACAAAAATCAATATGCGGTAATAGTAAAACATTATATAATCTCAGCTTAGTAGCTACACTTAATTCTCTACCCACTCGTTTTAACATCCCCAGTGTTTTCGATATCTTACCCATCACATAATTACAATGATAAAGAAAATTCAGGCGCTCATCAAAGTAGAAACCCAGATATTTCATTATATTAACACGTTCCAGTGGCTGATTGTTTACTGTTATATTAATTTCATCGTTACAAATAGCCTTTGAAGAAAAAACTATAAATTTTGATTTCTGAACATTTAAAGAGAGTTCGTTGACACATAAGTAATTAAAAATATTGTATAAATCAGAGTTAATTTTCTCACACATGTCCTTAAGATTTAGTCCGCATATACAATAACATAATATCATCGGCAAACATTTGTATTTCACAAAACTTAACATATTTAATGATGTCGTTTATATACAGAACGAATAAAAGAGGGCCCAATATGGATCCTTTGACCATCATAATTTACACTCTGCTTTCTGCCACTCAAATATGATTTAATCCAGCAAAGAACCGTACCGTCAATTCCCAATTTTTTTAGTTTATGTAATAACAAATCACAGTTTACAGTTTCAAAAGCTCTTTTGAAGTCTAAGAACACAGCCAAGATATAGTTTCGATTTTCCATTTCAGTTAACCAGTTATCACAGATATTTATTACTACAGATTGGCAGGAATGGTTTTTTCTAAATCCCGATTGACAGTTTACAATGATGTTATTTGTCTCGCAAAATTTTAACAGCTGATCCTTGACCACAGACTCCAAAATCTTCTCTGATACAGGCAAAGTATTTATCGGTCGGAATTCCTCACAACTTGTGGTTTGTCGCACTTTAGGTACCGGTATTATCACACTTTTTTTGAGATTTTCAGGAAATATACCCTCACTCAGCGACGTATTTATTAGATCTAAAAACCAATTTCCAACCACTTCGAAGCAGTCTTTGACCACCCTTGTTGATATACCGTCATTATCATAACCACTAACATTTTTTAGCCTCTTCACAGTAGAACGCAATTTAGGCATTGACACTATGGTTCAAACTGACCCAGATCACCTTCCTTTTCTATATTACTCAATAAGGTATCACAGCTCATCTCATCACATTTTGGAATTTTTTCTTTCAGTTCTTCGATGCTATAGATAAAAAATTTGTTTAATTCCGTTGCTATATCAAACGCATTATTTAATCTGCCCGATGAAATTAATACTTCCTCCGGTAGGTAGTTGTTGTCTAGAATCTGGTAGGAGCATTTTTAGGTGTTTCCACATTTCTTTAGGTTTTCCAGTATTTTCGTCAATTACTTTTAAGAAATAACCGTTTTTAGCATTTCTCATTTTTGATACCACTTGATTTCGTTTAACACACTTTTCTTGAAGAAAGTTCTTTCTCAGCTCTCTTTAAATCTATCTAGAAACGAGAAAATTTATTGCTTTCTACACTGAATAACACTGATCGTCAGTACCTCCTGTCAGTACCTACCCTGAACCCCGATGATGACCGTGCATGTGGTGCTGACTGTACTTATGACTTGACCATTCAGTAGTCTTATAAAATAGTATTTGAAACGGAAGTATACTCTCGATTTGTTCAGCTGCCTGATGAAGGTGACGATTAAACCAAAGAACAGAAAATTTATTTTAAACAGTGAAGCATTCACTTTTCAGTAAAAATAATCTCTCCTAGAGGCCTGCACGGGCCGATTTTTAGGGGCCCGGCCCGGCCCGTTACTCAGAAATCAAAGCCCGGTATGACCCGATCTGAATTACGTACATATTGTGTCAGGCCCGGCCCGGCCCGGCCCGACTGATATATGGGCCCGGCAATGGCCCGGCCCGGCCCGGCAGCTTGTATGTATGCAGAAAAATTAGGCGTTCCTTGAAAGTGTTCACGATATTCATGATAACTTTAGTTTCAGAATCCAGAATATATTTTTTACATTACCATATTTCAAAATCTGAAAGCTGAATCCAGAGTCAAAACTGATTAAAGCGTAACGTAATATAATTTAGGATTTATTGTTGTTATCTAGAAACCTGAAACCTGCCGAGCCGACATCAGTAAATGCAACGCTGCGAAATCTCAGATCGACGTTTTTGATCAACAATTTTCCGTTTAAATGATCGTATATTTTAACCAAATATATTATTTTGAAAACGAGATTTGATTCGAATAATTTGCAATCGCAATAATTTTGGGCCCGGACCGGCCCGTTTCGATTCGTATGCAGGCCCGGCCCGGCCCATATCCACGATATTAATCGACAATATTAGACCCGGCCCGACCCGGCCCGTATGCGGGCCCGGGCCGGGCCGGGCTTTTTCCGGGCCGGCCCGGCCCGTGCAGGCCTCTAATCTCTCCGTTAAAATTGAATATGGTACAATAATTGTTATTCCATGAGTTAAGACTTGTCTAATTATACGTACCCCGGCGAAATAAAACATCCACCGTGTAGATATCAACCACAACACAGATAATGTAGATTGTTGATTTATGGCCTAAAAATGCACGATAAAAGCTGGAGTTGAGGAATTCCTTTTGGTGTAAAATCTAAAATAAGTCCCCTAAAGAGCAAAAGTTGGTGGCCCGGGGGTAGTTGCAGAGGTCCTTTGCCAAGCAGGAATATGCAATTCAAATCGGCAGGCTCAGCATTTGAATTTTGACTTGCGAGGGTCGCGACGCTCTTGGATAGAAAGAGAGAGAGTCAGGAGCGTCGCCATCAGACGCAATCAGACGTCGGTTAAAATGCTTCGCGCACGGTAGTAACCGAGGGGTCTTATCTCTGATAAAAACACGACCCTTCAGAAAAACGTTCAGTCTAGCGCCAACGCGAGTGTGGTTGTTATCTAATTTCTTATCATGTGGAAAACGTCTTACGTACAGATAAATTACAGACGCTTGTAAACATGAGCATGAAGTTTCGCGAATTCTAAGTTCTGTTGGTGCTAGATGTGATAATTTGGGATTTCATTCATTATGAAAGAACTGCAGAAACTATTCTGAATAAATGTGGCACACGTGACCTTCCTAATAATATCGGAATCAATACGTTTAGTGTATTTTTCGTATCGCCGAAGGATTATCCATTTCAGTTTATCTTATCAATGCTACTGAACCACAGCTTTATACAAACAGGTATGTTCTATAATAATTCTATTAGATAAAATACCTGATTTCTATACTTAAAATCTACAAAATTGCCAAAAGTTTACAACTGCTAATATAAGGAAATAAAAGAATAAGCTTCTATATTGCCCCTAATTAATTAATACTCGATATAACCAGAAATATTTAGTTAATGGTTTCATTTCATTTTTAACCTTAAAAATACGTCAATATTAGATTTCTGAACGTAAACTTTATGCTACAATATTTGAAATTATCCTCAAATGAAACCTTTTTAAAACCTTAAATATCATTTTTTACTAAAAATAAATTGTTATTGTTGAAACCTCAATCTGAGACACTTTCAATACCTATCGGAACTACCGATAAAATTATTACAAATATTTCCATGTAATTTCTAATGTTCTCTGTAGATTTTCAAGTGCCCCGAACATATGTAGTATCTCTTGTATTATTATGTAGGTACTCCTCAGCAATAAGGGTGAAATTCATTTTTTGTACAAAAATAAGAGTACCTACAGATATGTGGATAATTTATCTTATCAGTTTCACAAACAGAAAAAATTGTACGGGTGGATATGTTGTTGTGATATAATTTATAACGTTTTATTGCCCGTGTAATTTTGACTGCTGTGATTTTGTTATGATTTTTATCAGCAGCAGTCAAAGATTTCGTGTTATTTTCAGGTAATTATTCAAACCAGTCATAATTATTATCGCTTAACCAAATGTTGATCATATTCTTACTCGGAATTAGCCTAAAAAAACGTCTGCTTTAGGGGACTGCAAAATTCATCATCTGCTGGTGAAAAAACTAAGTAATTTACCAACACTGTTATATTACTTTTAAACATGGGCGACTTAGAAATAAAATTACTAATATTAATGTTAAATTCACCCTCCTCCGTCCATAGAATGTTGAGTCAAGGATAACAAATTAAATTTTTCTAAGCCTATTTAAAATTTCCTTTAAAATTGCGTGTGAAAACAGAGGCTGCCGGTTTTTTTAGAACGTCGCACGTCTTTTGTAAAAGGGCATAAAAGCTCTTCTCCCATACCCTAAATGCGTGAACGAGCTTTGTCAGCCTGTCAGAATCCGTCACTCCTCCGAGACTCAAAGCCTGTTTTGCATTTCAATGTTGCATCCCGTCCAAACAATGAATTTCAGGGGATTTCAGATTGCACCGTTTTCTGCAATTTAAAAACCCATAATAGACACGACTTTATCGGTAATCTGATTACTCGTCGACGTCGCCGTCGCCGTCGTATTCTTAAGCAAAGCTCTACGTTCCTAGCTCATTCTTAATTTCACAGAACAAATTTAATCATTTATGCTATTCTAGAGAAAAGACCCGAATTATTGGACTACGAAACTGATGCCGTAAAGTTTTAAAGGCCATAATAAGTAATTTCAGTCAATAAACATTTCTAGAATATAAGTACGGACTACCCCTACTTACTAACTTAAAATCCCTAAAGGAGGATTCAGCTCAAGAAATCGATGTTCTAGTGAGAAAGGAGCGTCCAAGTTCCAGTGGTGTTATCAGAATTTAAAAATTCTTTACCGTTTTGAACATATTCAGAAAAATTAGAGGGAAAGATGACGTCATCTTTCCACGATTTCTTGGCTATCTTGAGGATATTTCTAGATATCGGCTGTCCTAACTCCATAGGGAACACGTATAGGAGTTAGGACAAGCTAATACTCAGCTGGCGTCTGGAAATATCCTCAAGATGGGCAAGAAATCGTGGAAAGATGACGTCACCTTTCCCGTTATTTTTTCTGAATATCTTCAAACCGTTAAAAAAAATTTAAATTCTGATAACATTGGACCGAACATTGGACTCGGACACTCCTTTCTCACTAGAATCAGCCTCAACATCGATTTCTTGAGTTGAATCCTCCTTTAACATGACTCTGAAGTTTGAGGTGGATCCAGGGGTTAACCACCTTGAAATTGTTGTGCACAAGCATGAGAAATTGTAGAAATCACTCGGAAATTGTGGAAACTATTTGAAAAATATTTGGAAATTAAGGAACTTATTTGGAAACTGGAAATTGCTCAGAAATCGTTGAAAATATTTGAAAATTACGAGCTGTTGACCACTTGGCATGAGAAATTATTTGGAAATTGTGGAAACTATTCATGAAATTATGGAAATTATTCAGAAATTATGGTGTACATGCATGAGAAATTGTGAAAATTATTCGGAAATGGCGGAATTATTTGGAAATTGATGTACACCTTCTTCGTGGGTGGTCAAGCCCTTGCTTTCAACTTAACCGTTTGGCGATTTTGGTATAGTGTTCTCTAGGGTATTTTGTGCTATTTTATACGGTTTTAGTGATTTTTAGCAATTCTTTTTACCAATAAGCCTTTTAGTGTAGGTACACTTATTTACCTTGTGGTTAACCCCTCACTTTTCCCCTTCATAAGTCTTGCTCGATTTAATCAGAGATTTAAATGTAGTTATTTCTTTTTACTGCATTCCCTAGCCATGAGAGGGAAAAGGACACAAAAATGCTTTAAACCAAGACACTCCTTTCGGAGAGTATTTTTAGTATTTCTATCCTTTTCTCCTTTACACTGCAGTAATTATAAAAAAAGAAACTGAAAGATCACGGCAGCATTTAACCATCAAGGTCATGGAACGACTCATGGAAGCTGAAGAGTCGAGTGGAGAGTACTTTAAGGTTTTACTCATATAAAGTTACATTTCACTGCTAATATTTTAAGTGACAAATGTTGTCTATTAGTAGTGAGATGTAAATCTGTGCGTATCAGTGCAGTCTCGACGTGCCTTTCAACTCTTATTGCCGACTTAATTGCCAACTTCAAAAAAATAAACATTTTATCTTCTAATTCTTAAACTACTTTTCTCTGAAGGGTTAACCACTTAGCGATTTTGGTGCAGTTTTCTGGGGTATTGGCTATTTTATAGCGGTTCTAGTGAGTTTTATTATCAATAAATTTTTCCAATTAACCTTTTAGTGTAAGTACGTACACTAATTTGCCTTGTGGTAAACCCCACGCTTTTCCCTTTCATCATTCCTCGAAAAGTGAATCTCTTCTGTTTAGGCTTTACAGGGTGGTTTCTTTTTCACTGCTCACCATTGGCATCTTCTAAACGGTAAGAGATACGGAGTCGTTTAAATTAGAGAAAAGTTGCGCTACTTTTTGTGATTAAGAATCTGAAGAAAACTCCGCGATATCTTGATTCGTTCCTGAGTTATTCCGAAAAATCCGAAAATGGCTATTTCAAATAATAATTAATATCTCCCTAACGGTTGATGCTATTTAAAGGAAACTTGAAAGTTTTGTATTTTTGACAACTGTCAACTAAATAGCATACACGGAAATTTTCTAGGGCGTCTAGATTTTGAGCAATGACACTCTATTTTTGATTCTTTTACGGCCGCCATATTGAATTTTGACACCATGGGATACAGAAAAAAATTAGCTTTTCAAAATAATAGTCCAGTAGCCAGAGCGAGAAAATGGACGTTATAAAAAAAAGTCCGGAAGTTTTGAAATTTGGTGATCTTGTAGGTTTGGGGGTGCCTTAAAACATACTCATTTTGCAACCTCGTAGGTAGTCGGCTAGGGCCCCCATACTGGCTCAATGGGGGCGCGAATCAGTTTTTTTCATTTATTTCAGTTCTGGTGCATCCTGCGATAAAAATACTTATTATGAAAAAGAAAGAGCACACAATTTTCAACAGATTTGGTCCTATAAGTTTTTCGCGTAAATTGAATGGTTTCGGCCTAGTGGGTACGGTTAGTTGGTTTGAATGTGGTTGATAATAAAATTTTTTCAACGCCGATTTTTCAAACTTCCCGTTTCTTAATTTTTGGTTTTCGTGGCTTTTCGATTACTTTATTCACCAATCGTCAATTTAAAATGCACCTGAGGACGATTGAACGTCGAACATTCGAAACGTCGTGAAGACCAAACATCGAGACAATGGAGGCCCCCGCATAGTATTGGGGCCCCTTAGATTGTTCAGCATCGTCCAGTCTTATCAAGAGAAGTATTATCCTGTTATTTTAAATCGTTTCGTAGTTCTTACCTTCATAGTTACAACGGGGCAGGCAAATATCTTGAACGGTGCAAGGAAAAATTTCAGTTTTGCGACATATCTTGGTATCAGGTATAAGTGTAATAAATAGCCTAAGGTACATGCATAAGTTGAAATACTCATTTCCACACCACCATGGGGTAGAGTATGTATGTATGTATCCATGTATGTAGGTACCTTAAGCTATCTATTACACTTATACCTGATACCAAGATATGCAGTAAAACAGAAATTTTTCCTTGCACCGTTCAAGACATTTGCCCGCCCCGCTGTAACTATGAGGGTAAAAACTACGAAACGATTTAAAATAACAAAATAATACTTTTCTTAAGACTGGACGATGCCGAACAATCTAAGGGGCCCCAATGCTATGCGGGGGCCTCTATTGTCTCGATGTTTGGTCTTCACGATGTTTCGAATGTTCGATGTCCAATCGTCTTCAGGTGCATATTAAATTGACGACTGGTGATTGAAGTAATCGAAAAGCCACGAAAACTAAAAATTAAGAAACGGGAAGTTTGAAAAATCGGTATTGAAAAAATTTTATTATCAACCACATTCAAACCAACTAACCGTACCCACTGGGCCGAAACCATTCAATTTACGCGAAAAACTTATAGGACCAAATCTGTTGAAAATTGTGTGCTCTTTCTTTTTCATAATAAGTATTTTTGTCGCAGGATGCACCAGAACTGAAATAAACTCAAGAAACTGATTCGCGCCCCCATTGAGCCAGTATGGGGGCCCTAGCCGACTACCTACGAGGTTGCAAAATGAGTATGTTTTAAGGTACCCCCAAACCTACAAGATCACCAAATTTCAAAACTTCCGGACTTTTTTCGATGTCTAAGTACCTACCCTGCGCCTGGGCTATAACCAATATAGACTTTTTGAAAAAACATGTTAAAATTTGAGGGCGGATTTCATAATAAAAGTTAGTCAGCTTTAAAGGACATTTTGACCAATCAGGAGCAGCATTTTTGAAATGTTGCTAGGGAAATAGTTGAAGAACACTTTCATTTTGATTATGAGTTGGTTTCTGGGTTTAATGTTGAATATGGGGGGGGGGGAGATTTTGTTTTATTGTTTATGTCTGAGTATTCAAGTATTTTGTTTATAAGGGCTTTAAGGGTTATTTTTATTTTAGGGTCTGATTTTAATTCTTTTTTGTTTTTTGTAAAATTGGTTTTTGTTTCTTTTTTTTGGCTATGGGTAAGTGGCACTTTACCTCGTTTTCGTTATGATAAGTTGATGTATTTGGCTTGGACTCAGTCAACTTAAAAATCTGTTTTATTGAATTTTTAATTCAATTGTTTTTAAACGTCAAAAGAGATTTTTAAAAAACTGGTGTACTATTTTATACTTTTATAAAATACCTACCTATTCATACAAATAGAATTTCGATGATTTTTCAAAAAAGTTCATATTGATTAAATTTTTGAAAAGATAATTTTTTTATATATCCCATGATGTCAAAATTCATAAAAGAAATGCATGCAAAAAATGCATAAGAGAAAAAGTTGGCAATCATTGCTCAAAATCTGGAAGGCCTAGAAAATTTCTGAGGATGCCATTCGATTGACAGCTGTCAAAAATACAAAAATCCCAAGTTTCCTCTAAATAGCATAAACCGTTAGCTCGACCGTTAGAGAGATATAAATTTTTATTTGAAATCGCAATTATCAGATTTTTCGGAATAACTCAGGAACGAATCAAGATATCGCAGAGTTTACTTCAGATCCTTAATCACAAAGAAACAGCGCAACTTTTCTCTAACTTAACCGACTCTGTATCTCTTACCGTTTAGAAGATGCCAATGGTGAGCAGTGAAAAAGAAGCTCCCTGTATAATACTTCATATACTTTAATTTAAATAAATTTAAATTTAATACACAATGTTAATACTTTATATAATACTTTAAACCAAGACATAAATAATACAAAAAAGGAGACAATGGGTATCGATGTAAAGTTTCGACGTGCCTTTCAACCTGGAAATTGTGTACAATTACTCGGAAATTGCAGAAATTATGCAATTTATTTGGAAATTACGAGCGGTTGACCACTTGGATGTTGTGGTGAAGGAAGATGCATGAGAAATTGCGAAAATGATTAGGAAATTGGTGTACACATTTTTCGTCGGCGGTCAACCCCTCGGGTGGGATTAAAGAAGGGTGGTTCTTTTGGTTCTTAATTCCTAAAATATGCCTGCATTTCTAGATAATGCTTATTGTAGCTGTTCAGTCGTCGATACTGACCCTTAGATTACAATACTTTAAAAATTATGTTTATTTTGCACCTGGTGAAGTGTTTTCTAACGCCCTCGAGAGAATATTTAATATGCGCTTAATGCGTCAAAATACTTTTCTACTCAGGATACAAGACCTATGCAAGCATAGCTTAGGATTTGCCTACCTTTAATCCCGCCTGAAACGTTAGACAGCACGTTAGAGTCGTGCTAACGAACTTTACCCTAATTTTGGTGGAATCCTATAATGTTTGAATTTATCCACTCCCACATGCGACAAAACGGCGCCCCTCGTTATGCTTCATTTTATTTGCAATAAACGCTGAAATCTCATGTCTTTGATTAAGACATAAAAGGCGAAGAACGGGTGTGGTTGAATCCTCAAAGAATGACTGAAAAAACAGGCACTTATTATTCAGTATTCTAGAAGGGCTGTTCGAAGGACTCAGCCCCACAACGACACAGGGGTGAATTCACTTTCTTGACGTACGGAGACTGGTCACGCAACTGCGTCATTCCACGGATAATTATATATTACATATTACACTCTAAAATGATTTCATTTAAAGTGTAACAAATTTAAATCTCCATAAATCTTATTTAGTGCCTGGGAAGTGATTATTAAATCCGCCTCTCCCAGTATGCAATCACCACTTTTATGGAAGCAGACTATTAATAGTAGGCACGTTCTCTCTGGTTCTTCTGACCTAACCCATAAATGCCCTTAACCCATCATTTACTGCAGTTCCTTTAATCCAGTTATTTTCTGAATCGAGTTATATGGACCAAACGGAAAACGTTACATTCTGAAGTTATCTGTTAAGAATGAGAAAATTTGTTTATGCTATACCCCCAATGTCTGTTTTCATAAACACATAAATCCGTCGACAGGCCATACATGCCTGTACTTTGTCTCTCTTCAGAAAACAAATCACATGCTAGCTCGAACGTAGAAATTCTAATGGAGTCTTGTAGTTTCATGTGAATCGTCCGGAAACACTAAATAAATTGCTGGTGTATGTTTTTATTTTTCCATGCAGAACTAAATAAAGAGTAGTCTAAATATCTACTTGTTGCTTTATTGGCGTCATTGCGCCAATATTTGTGATGGATTGCTGACTCCAATATAATAAAAAAGTGCTGATAGCATTGCATAATTCCCGATTACATTATTTTATCTTATCCATGAAATTACAACCGAAACTGGACGAGAACGGAATAACTTCCAAGAGCCGAATTATTAAAATTCATAGTCACGTGTTTCTATCAGCCAGTTGTCCTAGTCAAATATTTAATGCATCCTTCAAAAGCAGCTAAACGTAATACGGTTTTTAAATCGAAACATGACTGGTATTAGTTATTTGTTGGTTGTTAATGGCGGCATGGCGTGTACAAAGAAGAGAACGAATAAACTATCAATCAATCACTCGGCAATAATGAATAAGTAATTTAAAAAGCCTGCTTAGTGGGACATGTATCTTCCGTATGAATACAGTGAAAACCGATGCATGACTTTTAAAGCAATAAAATTTTTAGAATTGATTTACGTGCGGTACAACCACACGCGGCTCTTCTCTTCTCACTACAAATTGGATAATTGTTATTCCAGCGAATGACATTAGGCAGCATTAGGAAATATGTAAGTTCAATAGGTAGGTAAATGAAGGAGGAACATAATTTTCAACTGTGTAATTTAGAAAATATCAAAAAATAGAGTATTAAAAAACACGTTTCATAAGGCCAATTATTATCGCACGAGGATGTTTGGACAACGAGGGCGAAAAGTCCGAGTTTTACAAAATCCGAGTGCGATAAGAGCCTTATGAAACACGTTTTTTATACAATTTTTTCTATTTCGGATACCCAACTTGTTAATATTTTCAAGAAAAATTCAGATTGTCATTCTCAAAGACAGGCTTGGCAGTTAATTCGATTGTTAGACACAATAGTTCAATAGTTGTCTAGGTTACGATGATGTAAACAAAAGTGTTCATTAGGAAACCGAAATAGAAGAATAGTATTCGCGAAAATCAGCTGCTAATAGATGGCATTGCTAAACCACAAAATGGCGGTCTCACCAAACTGGGGAACCGGATGTGAGAACTCCAGCGTGACGTGCCTGACAGTGTCAGTTGGTGACATTCAGTGACATTGATACGAGGAATTTTTAAAAGCCAAGTTTTCCTGGATTTACAATGTTCCGCTTAAGTACACAAAACGTAAAATTCCACAGAATTATTCCCAAAATTTCGAGTCAGCGAGAGGATGCCTCCGAACAAAACTACTACCTAACCTCGCAACTGACAACTGACTGACGTAAGCCGAAATTATGATGACGGATGTTTAAAAGTATTTCCGTATCCTGTCTCTCAGTGTAATTAAAGTATTGCCACCAGATGTCAGACACTTTGCTGATTTTCGCGAATTATTCACTCGATTATTTCCATCATCTGTCAAATTTACATAAACAACCAATCAAATGCAAACTCTCAACCAACGAGGTTTATCTCGGATAAATTTTATTGTACTCTGGGGTCGTCATAGCAACGGAACGACATTGATTAAATTCTGACGTTGCTCTTGACTGTCAGAGCAAAAAAAGGTTACGTAACATTTCAGTGAATTCTGCAAAAAAGCAATATTTTTACATCTTTAACTTAACATTTTCAACTGTGTAATTTAGAAAATATCAAAGAAATAGTTTTATTCACTCGATTATTTCCATCATCTGTCAAATTTACATAAACAACCAATCAAATGCAAACTCTCAACCAATGAACGAGGTTTATCTCGGATAAATTTTATTGTCCTCTGGGGTCGTTATAGCGACGGGACGACACTGATTGAATTCTGACATTTCTCTTGACTGTCAAAGCAAAAAAAGGTTACGTAACATTTAAGTTAAAGCAAAAAAGCAATATTTTTACATCTTTAAGTTAACATTTGTAAATTACTCGAAATTATGCTCGCTTTTGCATATACCTTACATCCATTGTGAAAATTGTAAGTTTTTTCAGGGCAAGCGATTATTAATGCGTCCTCCTTCAGATCATCAAACTATATGGTGGATCGGGTTGAAGATTTTGAGTTCAAGCGATGAACTTTCGATATTTACTTACCTATTGATCATTCGTCTGGCTAAGTGTATGGAAAACTAAACCCTTAGCAAAATATAAATAAACTCAAGCCGTTAAAAATTATCAAAGCAGTTAACTATACGATTATATTATGCATAAATGCATGTAAATGCAGGTAAATGTAGATGTCAAAATGAAGAAAAAAACAAACGGGATTCTGGAAATAATCTTAGCAAATATAACGCGACCATTGATTTTTTATCGGCAAAATTTTCCAAAGTCAGACTCTAAATTTCCGTTTTAGGTAATTTTGCTCATTGAATTTGGACATTTATATTCGGAGATTAAAAGTTTTAAAAAACAAAATTGTATGTTAGTCGGAGACGACTAGTTTCAATAAATCTTCAAATTAAAAAAAAATAACTTTTGCTTTGGTCAACGATACTTCATGGCTCTCATCACTACTTCTGCGGCGGACAGGTGACACGAGTTGACTGAATGGACCTATTTCTTGAGTGACGTCACGCGACGGCCATTTGGCGGCTCAAGATATATTTCTCCCTCTCCCGCCCATTAAAGAAAGGAATATCGGTCTCTGTCGATCGCCTCCAATTGCGCGCGAATCATATTGTCATCCTTTTTTAACGCATTCAGATTTGAATATAATGTGTACTCTTTTCTCTCAAGAAATACCGGGATTGTGAAAATGACAAGTAGATTAATTAAAAATTAAACAAGTGGCGAAAAAGCATAATACCTATTATACTCGCGATTATGGCCATCAATAATGGCTAATCATAATCTCTCATATAATTATATACTTAGGTACTATAAGGTACAATTCAGTTCAAAGATTATGGTTTATAAATCACGATTTCTGATTTAGGTAAAATTATTAACCTTTTGTAAATTTCACCTTATATTTTCTAAATAACAGTAGTAAGTTGAATACTTCTCATCGCGACTGGGTAGGTACTTATACCTACTGAAGGTAGGTGAACAATGTTATTTTTGTTTCCTGTAATCTATCTTCCTTCTTATCAAACGATTTATCTGACATATTTTGATTGAAAGCCTGTTTCACTTATGTATTTTATTCATTTTTGTCTGTGATTGTAGAAAACTAAGATGAAAGCAGAGATGAAAAATGGCTGGAAAATATCTACCTAAATCAGTTAGTTGACAGTAAATTGAAAACTCAAATAAACCGAAATAAAAGACGGTTTCCTTTTACACATTTATCTGAGGAGCCTCAGTTAATCTCAGCAATATTGCTGAGATTAACTGAGGCGACTGAGTGATTTCAATTTACACATTTATCTGAGTAGCCTCAGTTAATCTCAGCAATTTGATTTTAAAAGAAAAGCGCCTATTATGAAACATGTTTTTCTATGGCGACTATACAGAATTACAGAAAGAAGAAAGAACCACTACGGTATAAAAATGAATACCTACAGGGTGTAACAGAAACATACGACGAAAATTCCCGAGAAAGTTTTTCCTAGGGTCATTAATAACGGAGGTAGGGGTGGCCACAGTGGAGGAATATGATGGATAACGGGTTAGGGCCTCGCACGTACCACATTGAAGGCGATTTGAAAGGAAAGGAGTACCCAAAATGAAAAAAAACTAAGAGACAGAAAAGTTTCCAAATGAAATGTGCTACCTGAAAACACCATCAATTTTAGTGAGAATTCAAACGCTGTATCTTTTCTAATTGAATTTAACAGTAGCTGCAGATGGAAAACCATTTTCCTCTTTGCCGTTTTTGGTGAAATTTGTATTTGTTGTGTCTAAGAATAAGATAAACGTATAGCCAAAAAATAATTTATTAATTAAAATAATTTTCGGAGTTAGGTAGGTATTCTAAAAAAACAGTTATCCATCCCTCCACCTTGGCCAGCCCTACCGCCGTTATTATTGACCTTAGGAAAAACTTTCTCGGGAATTTTCATTTTGTATTTTTGCGGACAATACGTGGTTAAAATATTGCCGTATATGTTTCTGTTACACCCTGTATAGTTTCTTTAAAATATATTACCGGATATTACTGTTCTGTCTGCATGTGCTCTAAATATGACGAACAGTGGTGGAGGCGCCGGGATAACTCAATCATAATATTATATTGCTATAATATAATCATTAGTAATATACAGGGTTAGTACCTGGTACAAAGTCCTGGGACGGTCAGTTATCTCCGTTATTTCTTAAGATTTTACTCTGAAACTTGGTAGCCAGGCACAATTAGATACAGAAAATCTAAAACTGTTTTTAAAAATTTTCTTGGACTTCCGGTTAAACCGGAAGTGACCCTGAAAATCATTTTTTTTAAATGGAATGATACTTTTTTCTCAACGGATTATAAATCTAGGAATTTTTTAAAGCTGAAAACACGTATCATACTTGACCAGAAGTCAAGTCGCGGCCACCCTGGATTTGCAAAAACATCGAAGAAATCGGTCAAAAAGCACGATTTTTCAAAACCGGAAGTACTCGTCAGCCTTATTTTTTTAATACAAATTCAACTGCGCAATTAATTGTGCCCGGTTACTAAGTTTCAAAGTAAAATTTTAGGAAATAACGGAGATAACTGACCGTCCCAGGACTTTGTACTGACCCTGTGTATTGATAAGTCATTTCTTGATTGCCGTGGGTTTTGACGTCCGAATGGTTGAACTACGAGTCAAAATAATAGATTTTTTAGGTCTTTGAACGAAAAAAAAATTACCGTTGACGAGTAGTGAATCCATGAACTCTCAATAAGGCAATCAAGAGATGACGAATCATATTTTAAAAATTAAAAATATTGAAGTATGGTTTTTTACTATCAAGATGTGGTTTCTTCACCATCAAATTGGGCACGCTTATGACGAAGGGCATGGGCCCGTCCCTGCAAAAATTAGGAAACAATCGTGCGATTTGGTTTTGAGAAAATTTTGTTTTTCGTCGATTATACTGGAAACGTCACATTCTTGAGATGCAATTATCACTCGAAAGCTTACGTTTCCAGGACTGCGTCATTTGCTAGGCAACACGCACTAGCTGTACAGGAATAACGCTTTTTTCGACCTAGTCCGGAAAAATATTCCTGTACTCTTAAACAATAATTACAAATTTCTAGTCTAGTTGCGCGATCGACGAAAAAATAGTCTGTGCAACACGAAGGAAAATATGTATTCCGGGACTCTGAGGGTTGCTGGACTTGGTTGCCCTCGTCCATCAATCTTCCAATATCGTCCCGGAATATAATATTTTTCCTACTAGTTACACAATATACTATTTCGAATCTGGGCCGATCTTTAAACTGTTTTTTTTCGGTTTTATGTATTGAAATACAAACTTGCATTTGAAAGCATAGGAAATAATCTTGTTTTGTATTGAAATACCTTCAATATATTGTCAGATTTGAATCGTCCTTCCGAGAAAAATTCGAAACTGACGGCAAAAGTGACAGTATTTCAATACAAATTTTAAAAAATAGTAAGCTGACCAATCATGAGAGCTCATTCGTACTAATTTGTATTGAAAAACATGAAATCGAGAAAATACGCCTTTTGTTTACCAACTTCCATTCAGGTCTGTCATGTTAGGTTTGTTTTTAATTTAAACTAATTCTCAAATGCGTTATTTTTGTCGTCATAATTAATAACATGCGCTGCTTCTGCTCCATACGCCGAATTGGAGTCAGTGGAGTTCCTGTTATCACAAATTGTTGTCACAAATTTAATGTGTATAAAAGCTAAAGGGAAGAATGCTACAGGCAAATATGAAATCATCAAAGAGAGAAGGGCGATGAGCGCACGGAGCGTCCAAATCGAATATAAAGTCCGTTCATTTACTATAGCAAAACTAAATTTTTTCTGGAACTGTACAACCCTAATTTATAAGGGAGTGTACTTTTGACAATTTGATCGAAATTTGGCGGGAAAGCAAAAACATGACATAAACCAAATCTTCTAGGGTTTATTTTTATTGTTATAGCAGCAGTGTCACAGATAAGCGTATACCTGAGGCTTTTTCGCGAATATTTTTCTCTGTACTGTGCTCAAAACTGGACCCACACAAAGGTCCTTTTGAACCAACCTAAAATTCAAATTTTGACGTTCTGTCATGTCTATAGTAACTGAAGGGACTTTAGCTTTAATGTGACATCTGGGAATGTGACATCTGGGAATGTGACATATGCACTATTTTCTAGCTAACAAAGATGCAACACTATAATAATACCTATAAATAAATTTTCATTGATAGAATCTTCTTACCTGGGAAATGTGCCTCTACTCTAACATAATGAAACACTCTAACATTAAATTGAAGAGTGGAAGTTACAAAGTAAGTGCCAAAATTTTTGATTTGGAGTTCTTGCTCCAGAATGGTGTTAAACGCCATGCAAAATGTACTATCAAAGGTAGAATAGATGCCAAACCTCATACTAAACTTTGTAGGTTAATTTAAATTTAAAAATACGGCCGCCAATACCTAAGTAGGTACAATGCAAATTTCAATACATTTTTTTTCAATATCTCGGATACCTGGTTTTGGCACTTACCACCTTTGAAACTTCCAGTCTTCAATTCCCTTATGAAGCAATTCAGAGATGAAATCTGATTGGTCCTCTTAAGTGTCTTACGACCGATGGAGAACTATTTATATTGGTCCATGGAAATTTTCAAAAAAAACACGGATCGACTCAGAATTAAAAGGAAGTGGGAGCATTTTGGGATATCGGATATCCTGATGTACATGCCGAGTACACTCGAGTGCAAGTGAATATTTACAATTTGTCAAAATTAGTAGGCAATGCGATGACGATGGCATTGTCTACTAATTTTGACAAATTGTTAACATTCACTTTAGTGTACGTATACATTACGCTTTTCTTTCGAATTTGCATTGCATTACAAGAAATAATTTAGAGACGCTCGGGCGCCGCCGCCGCGTCGCGTAGACAGACTTACTCCATTAAAAATAATATGTATTACAACATAATGGAATCGCCGGGATACATAACTGAACTAAATTAACCTTATAGAAGATAATATCCTCTTATTGAAACTTTCTTTTATTTTCAAACGTCACATAACAATTATTTAAATAGACTGTGTTGTCAAGGTATAACCGTCATTTTTATGACACCATTTTTAGCGGTGTGTTAACTCCGGAGGAGTTTAAATTCATCATTATTTGCAATTTTGCAAAGTGTCAAAGTGACGCGCAACAGACGTGAGTAGAAAATTTTCGTTTGAAAATAAAATATTGTATTTTATTCAGAGTATGGATTTAATTCGCCTCGGTCCGCTCGACGTTTAAATTAAACTTCCATGCTGCGTGACATAATGACTTACTTAAACTCCTAATAAAATAAATATCTATTATTAGAGGACACTTTTCGTGAATACTTTCCAAATATAGACAACCAACATTATCAAGTAGTAGTGAATTGGGTGCTGTGCGGCGTGCCGATCTTGCAGTTTTCAATTCAATTTCACGAAAAAAGCATTCCTCCGACTTCCGACTATGGATTATAAAATATTCATATACTTACCTAGTCATAAAAGGTTGACTGAATCAAAACTATTATCTTCAGGGAAATCCCAACTAAATTACAAAACACTGTTTCGTTGCGCGTATTGCAAAACCATTAATCAATGCAGTACTGAATGAAAGGACGGCGGCGCCAGTTCGTCATTTGGGCGTCTTTCAACTTCGGCGTTACTCATAAAATGTAATGAGATCGTAGTTAATTGCGCACGGCTGTGTGTATCAACTCTGGTATTAATTCAGCCTAGTCTCCCCCGTAGATAATCAATGTCAAAGGAAGTTATTATCACCGTCATATAGATCCTGTTACACAAAAACCTTAATTTTAGTCACACGTCTGAAATATTGATCAAAAATCCAATAATTCACACCTACAAATTGATGGTTAAAGATACGCCAAGAAAAGTGTTGGGTTTCGGTGACATTAACGAACTTGTTTTGGACCGGAATATAAAAAATTACAGCTTTCGGGCATTTCTTCCCTATTTTATTGTTTATTGTAGGTGGAGAGATACTTTAATTTTGTTCGTAAAAAATGGTAAATAATGATGTGGAAATTGAACGATCAGTTCAGCCATTTAGATATTTTCACAATATTATCATCAGACACCGGGCTTGTATGGATGACAGTGACAAAGCGACCAGAACGACGGAAATTAAGATGAATTATCTCGTCCTGGAATGTCACCAGCAAACAAACAGCGAGCTTTGGCTATATTTCCAAAGTATCTACAACGAAGGAAATACGTTTTGTTATCTGCAAAAATCACTGGAAATGGCACCGATAATAATGTCGTTGAATAAGCGTAGGTTGATTTTTGTTGCAAAGGAAATAATTGTTAGTACTCTATGATCGATCACATACATAGCATAAGCATGGACATCATGGACAGCCCCGTATTTTCCGCCGCCTCTATAGTAGCAACTACACTGAAAGAAATACATGGCTAGGGTGAACAAAAAAATTGTAATGACAACAAATAATATACCTTAAAATAGCGACAGCGAAAAATGTTGTCGCAACAGCAAATTTTTTTTGCTCCAAAATTTATTTTGCCACAGCAAATTATTATTTGCTCGTGTAACAAATATGTTTGTACTAAAGAAAATAATTATTTGTTGCATTTGATTATACTATTTGTACTCATAACAAAACTATTATCGCCGGCAACCAAGCCATTTTGCAAAAAGGACAAATATTTTTGGCATACAAAAACGATGACATTTGTCCTTCAAAATAATAAATTTTTGCTTCACAGCAAATGATTATTTGCTCGTAGGGCAAATAAGTTTGCCCTAAATAATGAAATTCGATTGGTATCTCTGGGTTGTTTTATTTGTATTCGTGGCAAAACAATTCTCTTCTACAACTAAATGATTTAATGAATGGAGCAATTATTTTTGGTCGTCAAAAGTAATAAATATAATTGGTATACAAAATTTTTATTATTACGCATAGGTACATATAGGTATAATTACTGAGTAAAAAAATTATAGATTACAGCATCTGTCTTAGTGTTGCATAGGGATTCACATCTGCACATACAGAACACATCACCGGTTCCTCTGGGTTCCTCCTCTTTACACGACGAGTTACCACCAGTTGCAGCGGCACGCGCATCGTAGATTGCATCAGACGCTGCAACAAATGGAAAAAAACACTTCAATAGTCAATAAAGAACAATAATTGACAAAATATGTAGTATGCTTACATTTTGATTCTGACTGGAATGATGGAGTAATATTCGGTGGTAATTCCTCTTTATCCTCTCTTAAATCCACATCAGCATCAGATAACACATGTCGACTAGATTATCATCCAACCCCATCTCCATTTTAGGCAGGAACAAAACACAAAAATAAAAGAATTTATGTGTGGAAACAGAAAATCAAAATATCAAAATCGAACAATGATGGATGAGAGCACACTACCAAGCCAACAGCCGACCAAGAATCAACTAAATGTTAAAACTTAAAATTACTGAGTCGCTGAAGAATATTTTGTTAGGTACAAAAGTGAAAATAGTCCCAGAAACCAGAAAGCCAGATGTTAGAGCTTGGGTGATTTATGATGGGATTTCGGAAGTTTTGGGAGGCATATAGTTTTATGGTGCTTTACAAACACTTCCTATCAAATCTCAATTCAAAAACATGTCAAGACCATGAAAAGAACAGGAAAAAATAATAAATAGGTACTTACCTATCTGAGGCTGTTTACGCGACAGATGCAATTGATTTGCAATTGCAACAGAATCCACAGGTCGAAAAAATACGTTTACACAAACTAATAAAACATCTGCAGAGGCCTAATAAAGTCATAAACCAAAATGGTTTATGCCAGGGCTCTCTGTTTACCATGCCGTTATATTTTGAAGGCAATATCTAAAGTGATTTCAATTCCCAGAAAAGGAACTTAAGTTATGAAACGGACATCAAAGAACATAGGTATATGCTTGGTATATGTATTTGCTTATTATTTTACATAATATGCAAATCGCCAAAATACTGTTCTGTTGCACATGTTTAACCCGAGGCTTAACCCTATACTATATACCTATACATGATCTATATATTGTTAAAATAATAGTTTAAAAGTTATAATAATGCCACCATGTACTTGATTGTTTACTGAAGTTTGCTTTTAGAGCAAAATCCTAAAAACAAAACACTATTCGTTCAGCTGACAGATGTAAATTTGCTACTAGTGTTAAGGCGGCTGTGATATTTGTCTTCAGAGCAAAAACTTGGCTTTTAGAGCAGGGAATGACTGAAAAATATTCTTCACATAATTGGCACATTTGGATTTGCTGTAAGTGCGAAATTTTTGTGCGTGTTTCTAATGTTGACAAATACTTTACTATCTGCAACACATATTCAGCAGCAATTTTTTTTTTGTTAGGAAAGTCTAGACATTTCTTTCAGTGTAAATTTTAACAAAGATGAATGGTGACAGTTTTGTAGTGGCTCTATTAATTGGTACTATTTCACGTGTCAGCCCCTTGATGTATTGTTAAATGTTGTGTGTAAGCCAATCTTTCGAAAACCGGTACGATCTTCCTACAAATTTTTACTTAGGAAATGTAAGTGAGACATATTTCTTCACTCTTGTCTGCTATTTTAAGACTAATTAACTTGTGTCTCGTACTTTTTCGTTGCTATTTCTAGGCGCTATGTAAATAAATAGAGGACGCTTAATTGTTGTAAATAATGACCACAGCTTCCTAGAAATTAATAAGATTAAAAAGTAGTGACAAGCAACAAAAGAATTGCCTGCCTAAATCTGGTACCTGAAATGTTGTTATGAGGTTTAACACAGCTGTCGGGGAAGGATTAGTCTTTATAATTCTGGCAATGACATCTCGCACTGAATAATGTGAACATTTGCAGGGATTTGGCACCACCATCATATAATTGACCGTGTAAATAATGAGGTAATTGCTTTGTTTTTACGAGAATATTGTAATTATCTACTCTCTAAACAGAATCTGTCTTAGGTGCGGAGAGTTAATCAGGGATTTTACCACTGATTATTTTATACATTCAAAGCTAGATTTTGTTTACAGTAACCAACCAATTCTAGATTACAGTGATTATTTTATAAATTAAGTATTGAACCAATCCAAAGCAACATTTTGTATACCATTAACCAATCAAATTCTGATTACAGTGCGATAATACTACAACACTTCTTACTCAATACTTTAATTTATAAAATAATCTGCAAAATACGATTCGTAATCTCTTGGTTGCCTCGTTGAGTCCTCATGGATGCACTACTGGTCAAATGGTAGATTTTTTTCGGCCTAAAAAAATCTACCATTTTGACTCGTAGTTGACAACCATTCGGACGTCAAAACCCGCGGCAATCAAGAGACTACTCGTCGTATTACTATTGATAAGATTACAGTCATAGTTCAAATCAACTGGTAATACAATTTTAAACTGTGGGGTATCTTGTTACAATTACAACAAAGTCACTCGCCAGAATGTATTTGTAGCAGTTTATAATATTCCCCTAAAAATCACGAGCGAACAACAGGAACTTAACATTATTTCAAACACTGATGGATATAGTCAGGTCCTCCTCTTTTTCAACTATTAATTATTTTTTCAATTTATCAACTTTTGAAATGCAAATCTCTCCCCGGTGTCCTTCGGTCTTCCTGTGTCTCCGAACAAGAGTTCACCTAGTAAGTACCCCATTGTAAAGTTTTAGCCATTCTACCAATTTCATACCAAGAATGTTAAAATGCGGTTAAAATAAAATTCAACCGCCGTAATCACCCGTAGGTATATACAAGGTGTCCCAATTGTCAGTATTCGGTCGATAACTTCATTGCTGTTAGAGATAAGCGAAAAACTGTTAAATACAAAGTTGCAGAGGGTCAAACAAGGCACATTTTAAAAATACAATCCTGTATATAGGCTGTCTCACTAAGGAATAACAATACAAACATATTTTTTTTTAATTGCAACACCCTGTATTTTAATTTTTTATTGGATTCTGTGATGAATTCCCGTAACATTATGAACCTTAAAAAATGTAGAGGTTAATATTTCGAAATTTTTAAATGGCACCACTATCAAATGTTATAGCCATAGGTTGTAAAATTAAATTTGCTTTCGTTTAATATAAAATGTTCGTATATCCAAGTTTAGTATTTTTCGATTTATTCAGCAAAACACAATTTTCATCTTTTTCTTCTTGATGTTTTTAAACGGTTGGCTCTGACTACATTTCATTGTAAGTGTCAAATGTGTTATCAGTCAAATTACAATTTCTATAGATCTAATATTTAAGGTTGCGTTTCATGGTTTGCTCAATTGTCTTTGGGCTACAAACAGGATCTGTAATAAATTCTGTGTCTGTAAAAACAAAGCGTAATTATTATAACTATCGCCAGAAACGCCTACTACACCGAAAAGGTTTATTTCAACAGCTAACATGTTTCGAACACAAACTGCTCATCACCAAAGCCAAATCATTGGCATTATAATCACTTTATTTTAACAGAGTACCTAGCTGTTGTTTTTTAAATAACAGAAAATAAAAAAAAAATTAAGTCGGTAAGTAAGTAATTAAAAAAGTGCCTCACTGAAAGAAAAGTCGACGCATATTCAATGTAAACTTTCGTTAATTTTATGATTTTTAACCTCCCCAATCCACCTCACTACTTATAAAAAAAGGGAGGTTACTGCAATCACTAAAATTTTCGAATTTGAGATAGCACCAGATCTTCACGTTTCGAGGTCTCAGGAACCCAAAAAAGTGGTTTTAAAAATGTGTCTGTGTGTATGTGCGTACGTACGTACGTGCGTACGTTTGTAAACACGCCACAGCCAAAACTACTAGACCGATTTGGCTGAAATTTGGTACGTGTGCATGTGATAACCCAACTTAGCCAATCGTGCAATTATAAATGCCATTTTGGCACATCAACTTTTAAATTTTAAATGCAAACCCCCATTTTTCACGTCACGATAGGAAAGGCCTTCAAATTCTGCTTCTAAAAATGCATTCATTCTTAGTGCCCTTTTGACCAAAAATAAAAAAAAAATTGATTTTTATCGGACTTTATAATCGCGGTACAGCCCAAGCCCCTGAACCGATTTGGCTGAAATTTTGCACATGGGGATTGTATTACACGTCGAAGAGCTGAACAAATTTTGGATTCAATCGGCCCACGGAAAGTGCCGTTTTGACACACCAATTTCCAACTTTAAAATTATTCACTCATTTAACCATCCAAAACAAGTTTTTGAAAGATTTATTGTCACCATCAGAAAGGTCTTCAAATTCTGGTTTTAAATAAGACAAAATTCAATCGCATTTAGTGCTCTTTGGGTCAAAAAATCGAAATTTTAACTTCTACGCTCAAGGCGGAGCAGTATATAAAATCGATCAAAAATTCGAAATTGAACTGACATCAAATCTTTACGTTTCGGGGTCCCAGGAACCCAAAAAACCTATTTTTGAAAAATGTGTGTCTGTGTGTCTGTCCGTGTGTCTGTCCGTGTGTCTGTCCGTGTGTCTGTCCGTGTGTCTGTGGACACGCTACAGCCGAAACTACTGAACTGATTTTGATGAAATTTGGCACACATATTCAGTGGGAGATTTGTAGGTGCTGATTAGAATCTGGGCTACACCGGCTCACGGAAAGTGCCTTTTTGGCACATCAACTTTAAAAATTTAAATGCAAACCCCCATTTTTCGCATTACCATATGAATGCTCTTCAAATTCTGCTTCTAAAAATGTATTCACACTTGGGCCCTTTTGACCAAAAAATGGTGCCGTGAAAAAAAACTATGCATAAATGTGTATTTTTATTACCGGATTTGATAACTGATTTTTTTTCAAGCCGAAAACCTTAGTGCCATTTTTTCGAAAAATGTCATTTTCGTGGCAATTTATTTTATTGTCTGTGCGGGAGAGGAGCTGATTAGATTTTGAAGCCGATCAGTCAACCCGAACCCGAAGTGCCCTTTTGGCATAGCAACTTTCTTATTTTAAATATTTAAAAATTTAATAAATGCTGCTGTTATTAATCCAATGCAGTGCGGCGTAGAAGTTCCTGCCGTCTCCGAGACCGCCTTTTTTTTTAATAACAGTAAAAATACATTATAACCCAAATTAGTGAATCGATTTAGCTGAAATTTGGTACATGGAGATTGGGTGACCCGTTGAAGACCCGAAAGGCTTTTGGAAGCAATTGGTGCACGGGAAGTGCCATTTAAGCATATCAACTTTAAATTTTAAATACAAGGCCTCCTTTTTTATGTTGCCATTAGAAAGACGATCAAATTCTGGTTCTAAAAATGAAAACATTATTTTTCATTAAAAGAGAGCGGGCTGACAGTGGATGACATAAAGTATCAGTTATTGTCAAAAGGGTGGCAAACTATTAACCTTAAAAGGAACATATTGTCAAATGTGATGGGTGATGTCGGTATTTGTCAGAAAATTGCGAAATTAGTCACAGTCGATAAGCATAAAAAAATTCTGTTGAATTGACTACTATCTACACAGAATGCAAAGATCCACGCGATGGGGAGGTTCCAGCCGCTTCTCTGCTGCATTTTTTTTATTAAAATTTGTCCGATGTAGGGCTTCATTCGCGCAATGTACATGAGTTCATCAATATAATGTAAGTGATGTTCTTTGGATTCATGGCTTTTTTCATTAGTCCAATGTATTAGATTCACTGAAATAGTACCCGAAATACATTAATCTCATGTACCATTTAACATTAACATAATGATATTGATTTAATGTTCGGTCCATTAATATTTTATACCTTACCTATACGTTATTTCAGTGTTATTAAGTTGTTGAAGACAATGTATTCTGTACATTAATACCAAGTACTACGTACATTTATTATTTATTAAAATAACGTATTCTGTACGTTAATATAACGCATTCAATGCATTGCAATTTTGTAAATATAGCATTTTATGTAGATTTTCTAAAATATAGAGGAAAGCAGGGTAAACTAAAAAATATTGCAAACAGATCGATTAGGTATACATTTTTATTCAAATAACCATTAATAGTACATTCCTAATAATTATTAGTGAAAAAGGAGAAGGTTTAAAAATAAAACAAAGCAGACTGTCTCTTGAAAAATTACAGGATAGGTTATACATAATACGTATAAAAAATTATAAAAGTAAACAAACATAACATCAAATCTACTTTGATAAAATAAAACTTAACAAATAAAATACCTAAAACACATCATCAAGTTACAATAAGAGCCAACTGAATTTACAGATTTTAAAGGTTCAAATGAAATGTGAACTTCTGACAAATTATTTGTTTATTTGATCGCAAGATTGATTGTCTTATAAAAACCGCCGTAAACAAACAAAAATTAGTTAGCTCACGCCTTCCAGTCCAGAATCCTTTTCCTCATCAGAGTCAAACAATTCCTGGTCAATGGTTAATAGTATCTGGGCAGGGCCAAACTGGCCTTTGGGTTAACAAACAAGTCAAAACTGGTGGTAAGAAGACGGTCCAAATTTCCAAAGATCGAAGTCCAAAAATGCAAAAATTAAAATTCGTAAATGTTCATAACTATAATCAGGTGAAAACTTAGGCTCGGAATTTATTTCGACTAATCGACTAGTCGACTAGTCGATTAGTCGACTAGTCGATAACCGCGGTTATTGAAAAATTATTAACCGACTAACCGATTAGTCGAATATTCGACTAGTCGACTAGTCAAAATGGTCGACTATTCGACTAGTCGACCAGTCGAAATGTTCGAATAGTCGACTAGTCGAAATGTCCGAATATTCGACTAATCGACTAATCGCATTTATTCGACTAGCCGAATATTTGATTAGTCTGCACGGTAATTTTAAGGGGTTCCTTAAAGATAAGTGACGTTTAATTCCGTAGATAGGTACGTTTGTTAACACAATGGTTTTAAAGCACTTTAAGGATCACTTAAGGAACCCCTTAAAATTACGGTGCAATCGGCCATAAATCATTGGATTATTATTTGTCACTATGGGATGGGCAGATGGGATTTCTCAACTTAAACACTCTCTCCCCATGGATGAAGACAACCGACCGGTCACGATTAGGCGACAATTTGTTTAGTCGATTAATCGAGAAATTGATCGCGGTTGGCTATTCGATTAATCGATTAACCGACTAGTCGACTAACAGGCTAATCGACTAGTCAACTATTCGACTAATCGACTAGTCGACTATTCGACTATTCGACTAGTCGATTAATCGAATAGTCGACTAATCGAATAGTCGATTAATTCTCGATAGTCGATTAATCGGTTTATTCGACTATCGGATATTTTACTAGTCGACTAGTCGACTAACGGTTTTGGCAAAAATTCCGAGCCTTAGTGAAAACCATCCGACCTTATACCTTTGACTTTACCTTTAGAGGGATCCTTGGGGCTTGGTTCATTATTCTGAAAACTAAAAGCTTCCTAAAAATAACGAAATTCTGTCATTAAATTCATGTAAAGTAAACATGAAATTGGTTGAAAGCTTGGTCCATTTTTCAAAGAGGAACTGATGTTTGATTACACAAGGTAGTTTCACAGTCTCGTTCCACAAAATTTTTACTTACTGTTTAGGACGCGTTTCGGAGTGTTAGTCCATCTTCAGCTATAAAAGAAATTAACACAAAATACAAAACAGTTGCCTGGAAAATGAAAAAACGTTTGGGTCAAAGAAAAATAACAGCTTTTGGGTCGCACTGTAAATCGATCGAAAGACGCTCAAACATGAATGTTTTTTCATTTTCCAGGCAACTGTTTTGTATTTTGTGTTAATTTCTTTTATAGCTGAAGATGGAGTAACACTCCGAAACGCGTCCTAAACAGTAAGTAAAAATTTTGTGGAACGAGACTGTGAAACTACCTTGTGTAATTAAACATGAAATATACAAAAAATTTGTTGACCCAATGAAATTCGTACTTTAAATTGTACAAGAGGTATTTTGTTGATTCAGTGTACAGGGTTTTATTAAATAGATGAATTACATTTAATGTTCAACATCAACTTTATGTTTCTTTACATCTTGACAATGAAAAAGTCATTGGCGTAATGAATTGGCAGTTAATAACGCCTTTACATTTATATTAAAACCGTAATTTTTTTCTGTGTACCTATTCTAAAAGTGCAATTGTTATCTATTTATTTCATTTTGGTAAGTACCTAAGTGCTGAAAATGCTGCAACTTTTTTGAGTAGGTACATTCTTGCGTTCCATAAATGAACATTAAAAAAAACACTTGATCACAAATTTATGGTTAATTAACGCAGGATATAACATTTGATAGTGGTACCATTTAAAAATTTCGAAATTTAAACCTCTACGTTTTTGAAGGTTCATAATGTTGCTGATGGAGACGAAATTAAGAAGCCAAGACCGTTTTCAAGCGCTTGAAAGGTAGCCCAAAGCTACTTTAATGACATGCTAAATTTACAAAACCAAAGGTTGAAAATTGGTTGTGGGGCGATTCTTCAAAACAAGTACAGTAAAAGTAATTTTTCTCCCACAAAATTAAAAATATCTTCTAAACCGTTCGCTTCAGATGAAAACATGATTAATGAATGTTACTTGGAATTCATCATAGAATCCAATAAAAAATTAAAATACAGGATGTTCCATTTAAAAAAACTATGTTTGTGTTCTTACTCCTTAGTGGGACAGCCGGTATACAGGATTGTAGTTTTGAAATGTGCCTCTGCAACTTTATATTTAACAATTTTTCGCTATCTCTAACAGCAATGGAGTTATCGACCGAATACAGACAACTGGGACATCCTGTATAAATGTTTAAATCTTTTTGAAAATAAGTAATTTCACTTGTATTTTGTGAGGTGACAGTCAGTTGACAAGTAACTGACAACTGACAGCGATGATCCAACATTTTTAAACTACCTAGATACGAACGTAGGTACTTTGGAGCTACTTCAATACTTTTAATTTATAAATGAATTTGTAGAATATTATTCGTCGTCTCTTGAGTGCCTTGCTGAGTCCTCATGGGTTCACTACTCGTCAATGGTAGATTTTTTTTCGGTCAAAGACAACTCGAGCAAGCTCATGTCGTCTTTTTGACCTAAAAAAAGTCTATCATTTTGACTCGTAGTTCTACCATTCGGACGTCAAACCTGCGGCTTATCATATTACTAATGATAATCTGTGACAGCAGTAGATAGAAAGTATGTATTGTTGCTATTAGAATCGGTTCAAATGCCCCTTAATGTCTTGTTCTCGTTGCATATTTTCCACGCCACACCCAGACACTCACCCAGGAAGGTGGGATGAGAACTCGGTCGTTTAATGCATCGTGACAGATTTAGAATTTAAAATAACTGATTTTCATGGCGGATTTAAACTATGGATATGTATTCTTTAAGTATCATGTAAATCTACTGCACCTGGAAAATAACACAATTAATGCGAAGGAGTACGTGTTCAACTGCAACTTGCAACCTCGATGGTCGTCTTGAATGAAGAAATACAGTGAATTTTTACGTCTTCTTCTGATATTAAGTGGTTTCCAATCGTGATTTTTATCATTATTTCGAATTTTGACCACATTTTTGCATGGACTGGTAGTGGAGGTCAAAAATGGAAAACCTGAAACGATTTCATTTCTTGTATAAAATTGTAGACTAGATTGCAAATGCAGTTTTTGGATTACCGGATTATTCATTTATGCTAAAGGAAGCCGAGACAAGTCATATGCAAAGCTGAAGACATTCTAATGAAATTCCAATTAAGGAATATGGGCAATACGATCATCCTAAATTAGAATTCAATCAAAATTTCCAACCCCACATGGCGTTGTAACATGAACATGTCACATGTGACTGTAGGCGACTTGTTTGTGCATTTGTGGATGCCATATGCCACCATACAGTGACACCACATTTGAAACCGGTTGATAATGATAATGATTTGCGCAGAAAATATTTATGCAAAGCACTTTCGCGAAAGACAAAAAACGTTATTAATGGTCAGCTTTTGTAGTCTACTCAGTTCCAACTTTTCGCAAAAAAATCGTGAGCAGAAAATGAAAAATTGATGTTTTTGACGCATGAATGGATCAATTAATTAGGTAGGCAGGCATATCAAATGGTGGAGGTGTTGGAGCAGCATTTATATGCTGTCATTTTGCTGGTAGTTACGGCGTCTGAAATAGCAGGTTGGGCGTGTAATCGACCCGTTACCAACTTGCTCAGGTGACACAGGCCTCGACTTGGGATCATATTTCACCGTGAGATTGAAATTGAAATTACAGTTTGATATTCTTCCTAGAAATATTTTTCTTAGGTTTTTATCCACATTGGCTTGTAGATGTCACATTTGCTTTACCTTATAATTTTTTATCATAAAATATGACTTAACGCTATGGAAGAATATCTTTAATGTCCCTATAGTACAGGCTGTCCCAATTGTCTGTATTCGGTCGATAACTCCCTTTCTGCTAAAGATAGCGAACAATTGTTAAATACAAAGTTGCCGAGGGTCAAACAAGGCACATTTTTAAAATACAATCCTGTATACAGGTTGTCCCACTAAGGAGTAAGCACACAAACATAGGTTTTTTTAAATGGAACACCCTGTATTTTAGTTTTTTATTTGAATTCCAAGTAACATTCATTAATCATGTTTTCATCTGAAGCGAATGGTTTAGAAGATATTGGTAATTTTGTGGGAAAAATTACTTTTGCAATACTTGTTTTGAAAATCACCCCACAACCAATTTTCAACCTTTGGTTTTGTAAATTTAGCATGTCATTAAGGTAGCTTTGGGCTATCTTTCAAGCGCTTGAAAAGGGTCTTAGCTTCTTAAGTTCGTCTCCAGTAACATCATGAACCTTCAAAAACGTGATGGAGGTTTAAATTTCGAAATTTTTGAATGGAACCACTATCAAATATTATAGCACTTATAGCCATAAGCTGTAACATTAAATTTGCTTTCGTTTGATATAAAATGTCCCTATATCCAAGTCTCGAATTTTTCGTTTTATTCAGTAAAATATGATTTTTATAGGAATTTCCATTTTTAGCTTACAATAATGTTTTTGAAAGGCTGCTCGGACACATGTCATAATATGTGTCACAAATTCTGTCAGCCGCAATCCTGCTTTAATTAACCAAAAATTGTGATCAAGTGTTTTTTTTTTAAATGTACATTTATAAAACGCAAGAATGTACTTACTCAAAAAATTTGCAGCATTTTCAGCACTTACGTACCTACCAAAATGAAATAAATAGATAACAATTGCACTTTTATAATAGGTAGGTACTTTTTAAGTTATTTACTTAACGACTTAATTTTTTTTTATTTTCTGTTATTTAAAAAACAACAGGTAGGTACTCTGTTAAAATAAAGTGATTATAATGCCAATGATTTGGCTTTGATGATGAGCAGTTTGTGTTCGAAACATGTTAGCTGTTGAAATAAACCTTTTCTGTATAGTGGGCGTTTCTGGTGATAGTTATAATAATTACGCTTTGTTTTTAGACACAGAATTTATTGCAGGTCCTGTTTGTAGCCCAAAGACAATTGGGCAAATTATGAAACGCAACCTTAAATATTAGATCTATAGAAATTGTAATTCGACTGATAACACATTTGACACCTACAATGGAATGTAGTCAGAGCCGATCGTCTAAAAACATCAGGAAGAAAAAGATGAAAATTGTGTTTTACTGAATAAATTATATTATTATAAATTATATTAAACGAAAGCAAATTTAATGTTACAACCTATGGCTATAACATTTGATAGTGGTGCCATTTAAAAATTTCGAAATATTAACCTCTAAATTTTCGAAGGTTCACAATGTTGCTGGGGACGAACTTGAGAAGCTAAGACCGTTTTCAAGAGTTCTAAGTATAGCCCAAACCTTCCTTAATCACATGCTAAATTTCCAAAACCAAAGGTTGAAAATTGGTTGTGGGGTAATTTTTCAAAATAAGTACTGCAAAAGTAATTTTTCCCGCAAAATTACCAATATCTTCTAAACCATTCGCTTCAGATGAAAACATGATTAAAGAATGTTACTTGGAATTCATCATAGAATCCAATAAAAAATTAAAATACAAGCTGTTCCGTTTAAAAAAAGCTATGGTTGTATTGTTATTCCTTAGTGGGACAGCCTATATACAGGATTGTATTTTTGAAGTGTGCCTTGTTTGACCCTTTGCAACTTTGTGTTTTAGCAATTTTTCGCCATCTCTAATAGTAATACAGACAATTGGAACAGCCTGTATACTGTATATCGTGTTATTTATTACTTATTCATTCTCGAACTCCCCCCAACCCTCCCACAAGTTCGGAAAACAAAGCTTTGTGTATATTCTTTGAAAAATAAAGGTAAATTGCATTGATATACAAATAACGAAGGAATACAGTTACACAACTGCACTAGCTAACCCACACTGTAGATATAGAATTTCCACTTGAATGCTGTGGGGGTAGCACAATGCAAGTTGTAAATTTTCAGCTTAAATTGACAAACAGAACCAGTTTTACCAAATTTAGAAACATGAATAATCTAAATACGTCTCAATCGATAAAATATCTATAATTGTGCCATTATTTAAATCGAGGGATCAAAATATTTCCCAACAGTACTTTATGAACCATTAGTTTTTTATTCTTTTTGATAAAATCTGTAAAAATAGTAAGGTTTTATCTTTCAGAGCTTCTTTTGTAACTTGACTTGTGTTGTCATACATAAATGAATATTTTTAAACCCCTCCTTGATCTTGTCTTGTACTCATATTTATGTGTGGAACTGGATGACTTGGCGTTATGAGATTTCGATATCTTGATGGGTTGATGTTTGTACTCATCAAAAGATGACTACAATTATTTATCCCGGTTATTTCATTTCTTCGAATGAAGTAGCGAAAATACAGCTATTAATCTGAATTGGTTATCTATATTCTTGCGTTATTGATGAATAATTATTATGTGACAGAAGAAAAGATAAAATTTTATCCATTATGAATGCGACATCTAGAGTTAGAGCTGATGGGAGATAAAATTAAGTGGTTAATGGTTGGAGTTTTTTGGTATGGTGTCAGTCCAGGCAACTACCATGGGTGGCACTGTGACACTTGGTGATTTATTAGAAAGATTGTACCAGAAAACGCCAGAAACAAGACCAAAGAGATTGATGACTGATTATTCTTCGTTTAACAATGGAATGCGTCCTAAAATAATATTAATCTCGAAGAGTCACAAGCTTTATAACTTAATCTCTGCAGCAATTTCAGTTTTAAGAAAAAAGCCAAGAGTAAACTTGGGATTTGCATTAATTACAGTCAAGTAAGAATTCCCTGGCGAATTTCCAGTCACATTATTCCTGTTAAGTATTTCGGGGAAAGATAAAATTTTAGGCTAAAATATTTATAACCCACGCTCAATAATCCTCAACCTTGATCCATCGAAAGTAAAACTAAATATTGATGTATCGGATTATTGTTTAGTAAGCTTGCTAGTCTTGAGACTTCCACATTGAGAGTTGAAAAAGAAACACGAAATGACTTTCTTAATCTCCAAAGAGGATTAAGTAGTGGCCGAGACGAGGTCCAAACTCAATCACGGCAGCGTATCCTTCAGTGTTTTTCATGGGAATTAAAGTGGCAACTCCGGACAATTAAATTCAATTAATTACCTACACCCCACCTCTTTAGGCCAGCGTTGATTTTATTTGGCAGGGCTTCAGGCTTCAGGGCTAAAAGGCTGACATATGTCGAACAGATGTGGTGTCGATTTCTGTACGTGTACCTTTATAAAAAATGTTTCCGGCAAAGAAATTTTATCAGGTTGATAAATGAATAAACTGATTTACTGAATGAGGCCGTGAACTTGGCACATAAATTTTGATAGTAGTAATAAATATAACTTAACTATAAGTGATATTTCCACAATATTGCTTTGGATAACGAAATTGTACGTCGATAATGTAAAAATATCACCATTGATAGTCTTATTTTTATTCCAGGAAAAACCTAGCAGAGCCAAATGAAATATCTTCGCAAAAATGTAAGTATAGTCCATTATTATTATTCTGTCATACGTATACGGATGTTCGGTGTTCATAAAATAATGCTCGCTATAATTTGAGAATATTGGAAATGCAAAAAGACTTGTAGAGAATATACTGTAGTCTACGCGTCGAGCATCTCTGAGACACTGTGGTCTGTGGTCCATTGTCCATTGAAAAGGGGTCTTCCAGATTTTATCCTTTCTTTTTTTTTGGAGGGGGACACTTAAATACCGTGCTTTGTGAAATTTTACAACGCATCCCCTAACTCCGCTAACCCCAACTTTGATTTTTCAATTATGATACATCGTTTGAAAGCTAATTTCATTACCAACACACCACTTACGATATTTCATTTAAAAGCTAAATTTCATGACCAAACCAATGCTGTGAATATTTTTTATATTCTTTCACCCTCTAGCGTCCTCTATGAGCAAATTTTGAAAGGAATTAAATCCTCTGAAAGCTGATGCAAGAATTTTTGAAATCCAGTGACAACTACAAAAGTTAAAACAAAAGCAAATAATTATTTCTTGACTCAGAATCAGTGTAACTTTTGATCGAGTTAATGGATTTTGTTAATTTTTGCACCAGCTTTTAGAGGATTTTATACTGTTCAAAAATGTACATCAAAAGCGGCCTTAATGTAATTTTCAATTTGCCTCCAGTAATCTAGAATAGAAATAATCCGAAAGACTATTTTCCTTTTGATAAGAAAAATGTAATCTTTCGCTTTTTTTTGGAATATTAGCAATTAGCATTGAGCATTTGAATTTAATTGAATTTATCACAACAAAACTGTAGGAGGTGAAAAAACAAAGGTAAAGTAGAAATGCCCAGAAAAAGTTGAAAAATATATAATCATGAAATTATATTTTTCAATTTTTCGTGAAAATTTTGACTTTACCTTTGTTTTTTCACCATGAACAACTTCCACTTCACCCTCTACCTCTACAACTATTCTCAATCCTCATAAGGTAATCCGTACAGTGCCAACGCTGATTCTGCAGTCAGAAATTTTTTCGCACTTCCGGTTTATCCGGAAATGACTAAGTTTGTTTTCTCAAATAGAATAACACTTTTTCACCTCCCGACTACCAATATAAAAATCGGAGGTTACTGCAATCACTCCAAAATTCGAAATTGAGATAACACCAGATCTTTACGTTTCAAAGTCTCAGGATCACGAAAAAGTGGTTTTTAAAAAATGGCTGTATGATGCATACGTATGTATGTAGGTTAGTGTTGGCCTTGTGGTGAGCCCAGCTATATTTATTGACAGTACGCAAACGCGTACTGATGAACACACATTTTTTTATCAACACATGAAAGGTCTTCAAATTCTGTATTCACACAGAGCGCCAAACTACTGTATCGATTTGGCTGAAATTTGGTAGGTAGACATGTCATAGTCTGTCAAAGAGTTGAATTAATTTTGGTAGCGATCGGCCAACGAAATAAGTGCCTTTTTGGCATGCTAACTTTGAAATGTGAAAGCTGAGCTGACCATTATTTGTTTTCAAATCTGTTTCCAAAAATGCATTCAAACTTACTGCCCTTTTTAATAAAAAAATATTCCTTTTCATTTAAGAATTTTGTTATTGACTCATGCCCGGGTTTTTGAAGCGCGTTTTTTGAAACAGTCGGAGAAAATGACAAGGATTCCTTTGAATGGAGGCTTCCACGGGTCAAATTGATTGTTTGATTTTGGATTCCGGATGGCTCCCCTGTCAAATGGTTTGGTCTTACCGACGTTTCGTACGCCGTTGCAGGTGACATCTTCAGGGCTGGATTGGCGCGGAGTTCATCACGTAACATGCCCCTAAAATTTGTTCCTTCCGATCTTATTTTTCAAATATTCAGCAGAATCAGGAAATTAAAAATAACCAAAGTAGTTAACTATACGATTATATTATGTATATTGAGCAGCTAAATGTAAATATCAAAATGAAGAAAAAAATAAACGGGATTCTGGCAATAATCTTTGCAAATATAACGCGTCCATTGATTTTTTATCGGCAAAATTTTCCAAAATCAGACTCTAAACTTCCGTTTTAGATGATTTTGCGAGTTGAATTGGCCCTCGAGCTAGCTCTAATCAGAATATAAATGCCCAATTCAACTCGCAAAATCATCTAAAACGGAAGTTTTAGAGTCTGACTTTGGAAAATTTTGCCGATAAAAAATCAAGATCTCGTTATACAGGGTGTCTCAGAACGCTCGCACCAAATTCTAATGGAGTATTCAGAATTAAATTCTGAGTCGATTCGTGTTTTTGAAAATTTGTAGGGTCCAATAGTTTTTGAGTTATAAGAAATTTAAGAGGACCAATCAGATTTCAGCTCTGAATTGGTTTATAAGGTAATTTAATGTTAGAAGCACAATTTCCTAGGTAACAAGATACAACAGTATAAATTTTCATTGATAGTATCTTGTTACCTAGGAAATAGTGCATCTAGCATTAAATTACCTTATGAAGCAACTCAAAGCTGAAATCTGATTGGTCCTCTTAAATCTCTTATAACTTGAGAACTATTGCACCCTGGAAATTTTTAAAAACGCCGATCGACTCAGAATTTAATCCTGAATGGCCATTAGAATTTGGTGCGAGCGTTCTGAGACACCCTGTATTAATGTTGAAAAAATCGCAGATTCCATATTTTAGCAGCAATGACCCAAGAATTTTTTATTTGGAATATTCCACAGCCAACATTCGCACGGTATATTTTATTTTTAAAATGCACACAAGCATTGGCAGAAAACGAAGTTTTTATGGATTATTGGCATTTTTACTGCCACATATCGCAAATTGTTCCCCCGATGAAGCGGCCATTTTTCAATGTAAGCTGAAGATTGCGACTCACTAACTTACTGCATGGAATTATATGTATTATGTTATTAAACTGAAGGTTTCAAGTTTTCCTGTGTGATTTAAAGAAAGAGATCTTTATTCTTTTAAATTCAGAGAGAAGGAAGCTTTCAATTAATCGATATATTAGGCGAGAAGTTCTGAAGAGCTGCGTCACTTTGACCCATTTAAGTAAGTGGTTTCAGCAGAAAAGATGGAGCTGATAATATTATAAGATGTCCACGATTCTCCCTTGACATTAAGGGGATGTTTTACCTCAGCAAGTAAAACGGATCGCTCCATAAGGATGGATCGAAAAATCGAGAGGCCAAACATAAAATTTTTACGTTTTAGGGAATCCGAAAAAGTGGTTTTTGAAAAATGTCTGTGTGTCTGTGCTGCAACTTAAACCATTAACGCATCGAGATGAAATTTGGCACACATATTCTGTGGGCAACATATCGTGCAAACAGAAATTTAAATGTTAAATGCAAACTCCCATTTTTTACGTCACCATAAGAAATGCCTTCAAATTCTGCTTCCAAAGATGTATTCACTCTCAGTGCCCTTTTGACCAAAAGCTAAAAAATTGGTAATTTTTATCGGACCTTAAAATCGCGGTACAGGCCCATCAAGCCCCTGAACCAATTTAGCTCAAATTTTGCACATTTTACACGTCGAAGAGCTGAAAATTTTTTGGACTCAATCGACTCACGGAAAGTGCCGTTTGGCACACCAATTTCCAAAATTCTTTGGGTAGAAAACTCGAAATTTTGTAATGACACAAAAACTTTCGAAACCGAGATAACACCAGATCTATACGTTTTGAGGTCTGAGGAATCCGAAAAAGTGGTTTTTAAAATGTTTGTCTGTATATGATACGTGCGTACGTATGTTTGTAGGTAGCCATTTCATGATCTAACTTGATCTGAAAAGCTTTTAGAGCTTTTAGGCTTTGAAATTCTGCTTCCAAAGATGCATTCACTATTAGTGCCCTTTTGACAAAAAGCTGAAAATTGGAGATTCTTTAAGGTACTTTTAAAACACGATACAGCCCAAGTCCCTGGACAAAATTTTAAGTTCTCTCATTATTTAACCATCCGAAACAAGTTTTTCACCATCAGAAAGGTCTTCATTTTCCGGTTTTAAATAAGACAAAATGCATTCACATTTGGGTAAAAAAAATCGAAAGAACATTAAAAACACTAAAGATTGCTTATTAGGCGAGTTCAAGAAGTGATGAGGTGAACGGATTTAGAAAAGCTTGTCAGAAAAAATGATGTATCAGTATCACCGGTTGAAATTTTAAAGTTGGGATTTAGGGGGTGTGTTATGAAATAGCACCCTTCAGTCCCACCACGGATTAATGTGTTAAAATGAAATAAAAATCGACCTGCCCGAACATCTTTTTGAAAAACGACTCTAAATGGGAAAAACCGTCTGTTTCGTGTTCGTTTGACCACCCGTATATAAAAATGGAACTTGCTTACGTGGGAAAATGTTGCAAACTTTAGGAGCAAAAGCAAGCATCTGAGTCATGCAAGGCACGTGACGTTATCGAACGAAAATTTTGATTGATTTGGCTCGTGGGTGTTTTGGAAAGTTAATGCAAATAAAACCAGATTAGTATACATACGGCTATAGGATATTGTGAAATTCTTAATTGAAATTTGCATAAGTGTTTAATGATTTTCAGTAAAACAGGCGCCACCAGTTAGCCTTTCTTTTGTATTATTGACCAGCCATATTCTTAAACCTTATATAGCAGAAAAGGGTAGTCATTTATCTTCTGTATTGCATTTAATCCTGCTGTCACTTATAACAGCTGCGGTTCCAGGCTAGGGCACGCTAGGGAGGATAACGCGAGAACGTTAACTATAGTAATAAGTTGATAAATTTATATCGCGTTCGTTATATATTGAAGTTCACAACCATTAGAACTACAGATTAGGAAAAATTGCTGAAAAAGTATTCTATAAATAGCAAGTAGTATGTAGTTATTCTTTGCCTCTTTGCTCGGATTGCAATAAAAAGTGTACACTACACGTAGCGTGGGTTACGTTACGATGGGATTCAACATAACAAGAACGAGGACTCTTGCACTTTGTGCTGTTAAGGAATGAAGAATTGTCACTTGGTGTCATTTATTTAACATTATCACGATATGACTAATGCCCCCCACAGCAGGGAACAACATACATCAGTATATCCGACACCCGCCCCCTGTGTCTGTATGAACACGTATAAGCACTGCTGGAGTCAAAAGTTTTTTACCATAACCTGTTCCTCGTTAAGCCGGAATATGCAAGTTTCTTGTTCGATTTAATTACAATTTCCATAAAATTCTATTTTAAACTAATTTTCGGTATACTACCCCAATTAATTGGAGGCGTTCTTTCGGAAATTAACGCTCCTGCGGAGACAGCTAATTAATGATCTGGGTCTTGTTCTTGTCCATGAAGCGAAGGAGTTGCCGTTTATATTAATTTCTTTCTCGTCGAATTTGTAAAGAAAATTATGCAGAAATTTAAAATAAAATCGATATAACTTAGTGGGCAATTTACCAGAAGGTCTAGTAGATCCTGAGAAAACCATTTGCATGATGATAATTATCAATAATTTACGATTTTGGATTCGTGTTTTGAGAAACTTTTTCACTTTTTGCCTGGTCATTTGGGAATAAATTTTGCCACTCGACGGGTGGCATTTGCGTTCAGTACAGGATCGCATTATTAAACAGGCATATTTATAAGTATATTTTACAACACAACGTGGAACGTGCAAATATGACAAGTTGTTTAACTGGAATTCAGGCACCGGACCTCGATGCTAAATTCGAACTTTTTATGGAAGTACTGTATCTGATGGTCAAGAGAAAATGTTACAATTAATTTGAAGCTGAATAACATGTAAGGAATTACCATAACTTCATTTATATGCCTGGCACTGGTAGTTAGTATTCAAATAAGTTTATGTCTCAATAAAATGCAACGGTGTATGCGAAAATAATCTGAATACGCCCACACGTTGCTCTTTTTTACCAGAAACGAAGATTTACAGACAGACTTTGTCTTGTTGGGATCATTTCTGTGTTATGGTTGCGTTTAATATGTATAGTAATGTCCAAGAATAGATTTGAACACCTTTATAATTGGAGCGGATAAAATAGACCGAAGTTGTGCATTTAAATCATTTTGGTTTTGGCATTCCTGTTTCTTTAACTTTGCGGGTCTTTTCAGAACTATTGCAGACAGTATTACAGTTTAGTTTTCTCGGGAAGTAGGTATACTTTTCTTTTTTCACATTTATTTTATGCTCGCCTCAATGTGGCTGCAACCTCCCCATCGCGTGGGTTTTTGATTTCCATGATTGTATGTAAAATTATAAATATATGCCTAAATGGCACTTTCCGTTCACCAACTGTTTTCAAAAGCCTTTCGGCTCGTCAACTGGTCACCCAATCTCCATGTATAAAATTTCAGCCAAATCGATCCAGTAGTTTGGGCTATAATGTGTTTTTAGTGTAGTTACAAAATTTCGTTTTTTTACCCAAAGGGCATACATGGAATGAATTTCGTCTTATTTAAACCAGAATTTGAAAACCTTTCTAGTGACAATAAATTTTTCACAACCTTGTTTTAGATGGTTAAATGAGTATGATTTTAAATTTGAAAATTGATGTCCCAAAACGGCACTTGCCGTTTGTCGATTGCCTCCAAAAAAATGTATGCTCTTCGACGTGCAACACCATCTAGATGTGCAAAATTTCAAATCATCATGTATCATCATGTATCATGTTTGAAAGTGCGTTAAAAATCTCGAATATTTGAGTTTTTGTCAAAAAAGCATTAAGAGTGAATACATCTTTAGAAGCAGCGGCGTAAAAAATAGGGGTTTGTATTTAAAATTTAAAAGTTGATGTGCCAATAAAATGGCACTTCCGGTTGCACAATTGGCGCCAAAAGCTTTTCAGGTTTAAGTTAGCTTATCAGTTGCCCACGTACCAAATTTCAGGCAAATCGGTCAAGTAGTTTAGGCTGTAGCGTGTTTTTATGACAGGTTTATAATGGATTTACAGAAGTCAGCAGTTTTATAAAAGTTGTCTTAAATAGCGTTAATACTGTAGTAAGACAAAAATGTTTTATAAATAAGTTTTATCTGCATCCCTAAGAATGAATTATAAAAACTACATGGTCTCAACGCCGACTGCTCTTAATGCTGTTTTATTGTTGCTACCTAAAATACCTCGTTAAATGTATTTCATCTTAAGAGATTCTTGAAGTCAAAATGGACTTGTTAAATTAATAAATAAGAGCTTAACTTTATGGCTACTTTATTAGAGAGTTTTATAAATGGTTTAAAAACTGTTTTTTAAATGTAACAGCTCTACAGGTTATTTACTCTCAGACAACGGTCTTTGCCCTTAAGATAGCAGTTAGCAAATCTGTTTCAATTACAAATCGTTTTAATATTTCTAAATATAAGTTTTTACAAAACAAACTAGACTTATTAAAACATAATTCAGTAGTTAATAGTTTTATGAACAAATACGTGATTGCAACCGAAATAGTCAGCCGCCATATTGATGAAATGCAATGTGGAAAAAATATAATTTATTTATTTTCTCTGAATTTGAGCGATAGATAAAAAAAATGTGCTCGACTTACAAAGCTTCTCAATCTGCAACAGAATAAGTAAAGTTTTGGACAACATTTAGCATTTATATAAAAATTAAATGGATCCTTATTTTCAGGGCGCGTCAGTTTTTTATGCTTGTTTTGTAGAATTTTGTCAGTAAACAACCCTTTGTTTACGTTTTTTGGATTCGAAGACAACGAATCCGTAATTATATAGGTAGATATCATTCTAAACAGGATTCATGATGCAAGCAGACGACATTATTTATTATAAAACTTTAAAAGGAATCATTGAAGATACAAAAGAATCAAAACGGCAAAAGTTAAAATCTTAATAAAGGTACGAAGAATTGTAGATGCTATTTTCAAAACCTTTTTCTCTGCGTGGAACTATTTTAAGTAATATAGGTACGGTTTTATTGAATTCAATTTAAAGATCTTATTAAGACTCGAAGGTTTTATTAAAGTTTTAAGCAAGGTTTTATGGATTACTTGACAATGTTAGCAACACTGTTGCATTAAGATGGAAAGGTTTTAAGAAGTTTTAAAAATTATACTGGAAGAACCTCATAGGATTCTCCTTTTTTACTTTATAACTGATTTATTACAGTGTTCAATACTGCTTCAAGGGAGAGTAGCTTTAAAGGAACTCTTATTAGTAAGTTTTATAGCTGTCTCGTAGATTAAAATAAAACTTAAATTGTTACTTACTTACACAGACACATTTTAAAAGCCACTTTTGTGGGTTCCCGAGACCTTAAAACGTACAGATTTTGAGTTTCTAAAGTTAGTTGGAAATCATTTTAAAATGAGATATTGCATACAGGGTGGGTAATTTTTCGATGCTCACCATTAGTATCTCGGAAACCATAATAGATAGAGAGTAGTTCCAATTGGAGGAAAGTTGCGCTGTTTTTTGGTGATTAAGATTCTTAAGAGAATTTTCCGATATTTTGATTCGTTCCTGAGTTATCACAAAAAAACTGAAAGCCAATTTAAAGAAAAATTAATATGTTCCTAACGTTTGATGTTATTTAAATGAAACTTGGAACTTTTATATTTTAGACATCTGTCAATTGAATGGAATTAACAGAAATTTTCTAGGCCTTCTAGTTTTTGAATAACGACGGTCAACTTTTGATTTTTTTTATGACCGCCATATAGAATTTTGATACCATCAAATGCACAAAAAAATTTGCTTTTCAAAAAATGCAGCAGAGAAGCGGCTGGAACCTCCCCATCGCGTGGATCTTTGTATTCTGTGTAGATAGTAGTCAATTCAACAGATTTTTTTTTATCCTTATCGTCTGACGTCAGTGACTAATTTCGCAATTTTCTGACAAATACCGACATCACCTCGTACATCACCCATCACATTTGACAATATGTTCCTTTTAAGGTTAATCTTTTGCCACCTTTTTGACAATAACTGCCACTTTATGTCATCCACTGTCAGCCTGCTCCCTTTTAATGAGAAAGAATTTTTTCTCTATTTTCCACTGAAATGGCAGAAACTGTGAGTACATTTTTAGAACCAGAATTTGATCGTCTTTCTAATGGCGACATAAAAAAGAGGCCTTGTATTTAAAATTTTAAGTTGATATGCTTAAATGGCAGTTCGCGTGGGCCAATTGCTCCCAAAAGCCTTTCAGGTCTTCAACGGGTCACCTAATCTCCATGTACCAAATTTCAGCCAAATCGATTCAGTAATTTGGGCTATAATGTATTTTTACTGTTATTATAAAATTTCGATTTTTTGAACCAAACAGCGCTAAATGCGAATTAATTTTGTCCTATTTGAAACCAGAATTTGAAGACCTTTCTGATGGTGACAATAAATCTTTCAAAAACCTGTTTTTAATGGTCAAATGAGAGAATAATTTTAAATTTGGAAATTGGTATGCCAAAACAGCACTTTCCGTGAGTCGATTGAATTCAAAATTTGTTCAGCTCTTCGACGTGTAATACAATCTCCATATGCAAAATTTCGGCCAAATCGGTTCAGGGGCTTGGGCTGTACCGCGATTTTAAAGTCCGATAAAAATCAATTTTTTTTTAATTTTTGGTCAAAAGGGCACTAAGAATGAATACATTTTTAGAAGCAGAATTTGAAGGTCTTTCTTATGGTGACGTGAAAAATGGGGGTTTGCATTTAAAATTTAAAAGTTGATGTGCCAAAATGGCATTTCCGGTTGCACGATTGGCTCCAAAAGCTTTTCAGATCTAAGTTGGGTTATGAGATGCCTACGTACCAAATTACAGCCAAATCGGCCCAGTAGTTTTGGCTGTGGCGTGTTTACAAATGTACGTACGTACGTACGTACGAACGTACGTACGAACGTACGTACGAACATACACACAGACACATTTTAAAAACCACTTTTCTGGGTTCCTGAGACCTCAAAACGTGGAGATCTGGTGCTATCTCAAATTCGAAAATTTTAGTGATTGCAGTAACCTCCCATTTTTTTAAAATTGTGATGGGGTTGGGGAGGTTAAAATGTAGTCAACAAGAACTTTTTTGACAGACGTCAGAATTTGATTAATTTGTAAAATCAGCCTAAACTTAGATGAAAAACAATTAGACTAGACTAGACTGGACAAAAACAGGCTAGACTGGACTAAAGCAGGCTAGACTGGACTAAAGCGGACTAGCCTGGGACTAATTGAACTAAATTGGGCTAAATCGAACTAAACCGCACCCATCTCTGAAATTTGGACGCGGTAGAGTTCACATTTCGGGAGCCGCATGAGGCAATTTAGTCCTGTTTAGTCCAATTCAGTTCACTGCAGTGCAATTTAGTTCAATATGTCCCAGGCTAGTCCGCTTTAGTTCAATTTAGTCTGATTTAGTCCAGTCTAGTTTAATTTAGCCCATAGTCCTGCTAGTCCTTGAATAGTCTGGCCTAGTCCTAGTCCGTGGTACATTTTTTTTGTGAGTGATTGCCCCCTCGCTTATGATAAATAATGTAATAAGTATGTATCAAACGATTCAAAAAAACGCATACTCAGTGGGCTTTGGACATGACTTTCAGTTCCAAAGCTAACTGAGGATGAGTTTTTTTTTAACACTTGATATACTTATGTATGTATGCATAGGTACATACCTACTTATAACTTTCTTCTTACTACTTCTACTGGTCACCAAAGCCAAAATTTATTAAAAATAATCTATTTAGGTATGTATTGATTTGATACAGACTAGTACTGTACCTACTAAATTTATTCCTTGAATTAACGCAAATAGTCGCAAATCAAGTTGAATTATTGTTTGAAGGCAATTAGCGACTCTGCGGCTATTGGTATACGTGCTGGGACGGTCAGGAATATCGAGAGCCCGGTTTTCTTATAATTACAGTTAAATAATTAATAATTAAGTTGCGGTCAAAGAATTTAATAAAACCAACACAGTCATGAGCTTGTTAGTAAGAGTAGTACAGCAATTTATGACCGGTACGTGTTTTGACTACTCACCTCCGAACATAATTGAAGATGCTAACGAAAGTAAAAAATAATGAAACGACACTTCCAAGTCCTCGAGATCAGATAAGAGGGAAGTGTTGGGTTATAAAATATGATGGCCGACGACCGAATACGTGGGACCATTTTGACTGTCATAGAAGATTGACGTATTTAACCATTGTTATCGCGTCATCTCGTTTATTTACTTAGTTCTACCTGGCTTAACACGGCAGACCAACTTTTTCCCCATAGCTTCGTGCCTCAATTTTAAAACATTTTCCACCCAGCCACAGCCGTGTTTATTGAATTAGTCAGCGAGATCCGACAAAAATAATGAAAGAATTAGAGAAATGCGACAGTTGAGAATATTTGAAATTCTTAATGGGACTTTTTGGCAAGAGTTTGCAACGTTTTCTTGTTCATTTCGTTGGAGGGAAGGTCGAAGTTGTACAATAAATAAAAGTTAGGAACTAAGGGCATTGTGAAATATCCGGGTCAGTACCCCCCTAGACATCTATATCAATTGTTTGCAAACTCTGCAGTGGACTAAAGAAAGCAGCTGACTTTTGCCTCCCAGGGTGCTTCATAATACGGAGATTTATGAAAATTTATGGCGTCTTAAGTGAATGGTTTGAGACTTCTAACCAACTACAAAACACATTTATAATTTTATTAAAACAAGGTAAAAGTGACATATTTATGGCTTTTAGACCACTGGGTTTAATCCTAATCCGGAAGTTATTAGGACCACTTCCACTTTTAAAAGTGTAAAAGCTTAGAAACATTAACTGGAAATACCTAATGACCATTTGTAAAAGCTTAAGATAATGCGGATACCGGAAATACATTAGGCTTATTCTTGAACCCTGGAACAAAAATAATGCATTCTCGTTTCTGATTGCACAGCGATTTAAATAAACATCGTTTTATCCAAAAACAACATGCCATCAGTTCCTCGGGGAAAAGCTTTTAATACCTATGGCCACCTACTGTTTACGTTTTGCGAAAGATTTTTTTCGAGGAATTTAAGTCCCGTAAGAGCCGAGGTGGCATCCTTGAAAATGTACAAAAGAAGAGAAAAGACCACAAATGTTGTGACGTGGGTCGGTTCCTAGGACAGCCATCACCGTGAAACAGCACGAAGCTAAACAAACTGGACATGGGAGGGTTTTACGTTAACATCTTTCTCTAAACAATTGGTCATGGTGACTTCTCGTTCGTAAGCCTAAAGACGCATTATGTTAAATTCCTAGTTGGTACTGAGACACTGTTGTCTACTTCCTTTTCTTGAATGATTTATGGCCATGCCGGGGATTTATAGACTCGAATCTCGGTGCCATGCCATCCGCGGACACACATTACGTCCAAATCGAGTTCCAAATTTATTCAAAAGTCTATACTTAGACTTTTTCCATAATTTCAGCAATTTGACTTCAGTGAGTAAAGTAAATGAAATACGTGTTCCAGTAGAAACAAAAACCAGATCTATAAAATCTTTCAAATGTGACAAGTTATGATTTTCACAATTTTACCTCTGTAATATAAATATAGATTTTGACAAGATTTTCACAATTTTGCCTCTGTAATATAAATATTTTTGACAAGTTCATTATTTTCACAATTTTACCTCTGTAATATAATATTTATTTACGCAATTAGTTATGAAAAGTCCTATATTGTTTAACGAGCCGTAATATTTGTGAAAACGAGCGATAGCGAGTTTTGCAAAATTATGCGAGTCAAACAATTTAGGCTTTTCATAACGTATTAAGTACAGCATTTTACCTAATTGCGTAAAATCCATTTTTTCAAAACGCAATTCGGTAAATATATAGATTTCAGGCTTTCAATTTGACAATTTTTGTGCCTTTCCTTTTTTTGCATAGAAACAGAAATCATTTTTCGATCTTTCAAAACCGCTTCTGCTTCTTATAGCATATTAATTAACTCTCTATTCCAACAGTTCGAAATTTCTTTCAATCCGTTCAAAAATCTTCTCAATTTGAAGACTTTCTTATCGTTTTTCAAACTTTCTACTAGTACTTTGAGGTAATACTTAATTTTTTTTAAAATGCCGTGTTAACATCTAATTGCCTTTTACCTTCATGTCTAATTATCCAGCCTATGTTAACTGCTAACTGCGGCTAACGATAGGACAATAGCAACATTCTCACTGTTGGTAGTCTAACGGGGGAATCAGTGATGTGAATTGTAAGTAATTTACCGCGTAAATTAACAAATTCATTAAGTACGGTAATTACAATTACCGTGTATGTAAATTATTACCGTTAATTTAAATTATAGGTATAATTAAAACGGGTCCAAAGGTAAAATGCCGAGCTAAATTGCCAAAGATGGTCAATAGTCATGGTAAATTACCACATTATAGGGTAAAAACCATCGTACTATGGTGGTAAATTACCATCAAAATAAAAAACAAGGGAATTAAAATTGGTAGTAAAAAGCCCCCGGAAGACGTATATCAATGCGATGTGTATCCCTGTAGATGTTTATCACGTTAATGTGTATGTAGGAGCGGCTGTACTTACTGGTGGAATCGGGTGCAGATTTTTTCAATCAAGTAGTGCCTCCGCATACGCACAGATGTGTCAAAAAGGCCATATGTTAAAAAATTGTTGTTACAGAATTAAAGAGTAGAAACTGAACAGAAAATACACAAAAATTTTGTGGGTTGAAAAGTAAAAAGAATGACAATATGAAACAAATGAGTAATTGAAAAGAATTGCCGAAATTAAAACAAAATTTGGCGAATTTTCAAGAATTAACACTCGGAGCTGAAAAATTGCGAAAGGGGATGAAAAATCAAGAGGAATGAAAATTTAGTGTGATTAAGTACGATTACGAAATATAACACGAAAATAACCAAATTATGCAATTAAAACTTTTGTGGGGGTTGAAATACATACAGCGAAGGAAACTGGAAAATTGTAAAAGGTTACTGAATGAATACCAAATGAGTTCAATTTTATTACCGACGAAAAACGAAATTATGCGAATTTTGAAAAATTAGCGCTTAGGGGGTTGAAAAATCGTAAAGCTGGATGGATATAGTCAATAATTATGAGGATTAACCGTGGTTAAGTAAAATTGTGGAAAATAACACCAAAATAACCCAATTATGTAAATTTAGCGTTTGAAGAGTTGAAATATTGCGACGGGGGATGAAAAAAGTGAAAAATCATCCAAATGAGTTCAATTTATTACCGAAGTAAAACGAAATTACGCAAATTTTGCCAAATTAGCATCTAGGGGGTGGAAAAGTCGTAAAGGGTTATGAAAAGTCAAAGGAGAAAATTAATCGTAATTAAACAGAATTGCAGAAAGCACGAAAATAACCCAATTATGCAAATTTGGCTTTTGGGGGTTGAAATATTGCGAAGGTGGTCGAAAAAGTGAAAAAGGCAAGAACAATCCATATGAGTAAAATTTATTTCCGAAAAAAGGCAAAATTATTAAGGGGATGAAAAGTCAAGAGGGGTGAAAATGAACTGTAGTTAAGCAGAACTAGCGAAAGCCACACAAAAAAGAAACGGACTTGGTAAATTTTGCATTTTGAGGGTTCACATATCATGAAAGGGGTTGAAAAATTGTGGATGGGGTAAAAATTAATGAAAATAACTTTGACTTATCGAAAAATCAGAAGAAAGCTTGCTGGATTTTAGGGGTTGTTAGTAGCGTACGTAGGGGTTGATGATGGTTTTAGGTTGAAGACTCGTAAAACTTTTTTTCAATGGTTGACCGAAATCTATATCGAACCCCATAATTTTATTCTTTTTAGATCATAAAGAAAATTTGCCCATCCACCTACAGTGGCGCTGTAAATTACCACATCAAATCCATGTCTCCTAAAATACACTCTTTTTTTCTCGAAGATGCAGTGTGTAACATATCATAGTTTCGCAAGAGATATTGCTTCTGTGTCAAATTACAGACAGGGCTTAATGGACGTTTGGACCCCTAAACTCCAACCTCCTATTTCACCACCCCCACATGCCCTAAAAGAAGTTGTATTTTCAATTTCACCACCCTAATCCAATTTGTTGAAAAATTGCGGTGATTTGTAGATTCATGTTTTCAACCCCTCATGATTTCACCCCTTTGAAATTATCATATTTTTTGTGATTTTCATCCCCTAACTTTCATCCCCCGAAATTAGCACCCCTTCACCTTCAACAGACTTGAGGGTTGAACGTGCATACCAAGTTTCAGCAAGATACCTCCGCTAGTTCTCGAGTTATTGCAATTAATAGTTTTTCGATTTTTCACCCCATAACTCCCACTCCTTGGTTCGATATGGCCCAAAAGCAATCCCCGCCTTACTTTTCGGGAGACGAAGCCGCCTACCAAGTTTCAGCTCGATATCTCAATCAGTTCTCAAGTTATGCGAAGAACAGACTGAGGAGCGAACGAGCGAACGAATAAGCTAAAACAAGAGTGCCTCGCATTTTGCTACGGCGCTAAAATTACAAGAGATTCTGTATTCCAATAATCTAAATAAGTGACCAAAATTTGGTTGTCGCAGCTTAAACGGTTTAGAAGTTATCCTCAAATAACTCAAACACTTTCAGGCTGCAGCTCCCTTAGGAAGCGGAAATCGAAAGATTTTATAGGTGTTGTTAATTTTATTTTTGACCAAAGAATATGCCCATAAAGGACCCTAGTCATTAGTGACTGCTTGGGAGAATTTTCTCTTTTTTTGTACTTTTGGAAAGAGGAATGCTCAATTAATGAATCCTTGAAAAATAAAAGAAGAGTAATTTTTAGTTAAGAAAATATAAATTTTCAAAAATCAGTAATTTTAAGTATATTATCCTATGCAATTTGGTTCAAAACCAAGCTGATTTCTTGCCGTGTAGTACGAACAGATAACCATAATGTGAATTTGCAGATAATTCACATCATGCTATTTCATATAAGACACATAACAATCTGATTTAAGCAACAATATAGGCCCATCCTGGATTCCTATTCATATTACATAATTTTGACGTCGCCATCTTGAAATGCAGGTTCAATTTAAAGTGTGACTGCTTGGGCCAATTTTTTTGCATTTAGTCTTAATCGATTCAGGAGATTATAATTCATGCCCATAAAAAAAATTAATAAAGAGTAATTTTTCGTTTTCAAGATATACAGGTTTTTTTTTTAAATCTTTGCTTCTTGAATATCTTCGGACGTAAAAAAGATATTGAAATGAAATAAACGCTGATCAGCTCCGCATGTACAGGGGGATACCTTCGCGCTTGTATTTTTGTAAAAACGATAGCTTCAAAATGAAGGGTCATGAATACGTTGCACATCGGTGTTGGGGCACCCTGTATTGTTACTCTCGACTTATAATATTACTTTAGCAAACGTCTGGTCCCACTTACACTAAAAAAAAATAATTTGGTCATTTTCGGCCGAGAATTCGCCCTTAACGTATAGGGTCCTTTTCGTGGTCTAAGTCGAGGACACCCTGTATAATGTATAATTACATTATTTTTATCACTTTGGCAATATAGGATATTAGGTATGAACATAAACTTAATTAATTAGGTATATTTGAATAGTTCTCGCCTCATTTAGGTTACTTCTCTGCGGCTGATATCTCGATTAATCTGCATGTTAATTTGAAGCTTGAAATATACAATTTTAATATTAACGCAATTCGATCATTGTGATTGATGGTATAGCTGTAATTTCGCAGCGATCAGGTAGCGAGATAAAGGCCAGCTGAATGGTTCTCGTTCAGATTTTGCATAATTGAATTGGTTTGTTTTATGGCGCTAATAATTTAATGATTTCTTTTTGTTTGTAAAAATGCAAATGGGAATAAACGGTCGTCCTTGTGAATCGCTCCCCCGTCAGGCCCGATTTGTGTAGTATTACGGTACCTACCTACCCAAGGTACATACAACATATGGACTCTAAAAGCATCATTGTTTCCCAATCTGACATCAAAAAAGCCATAAACCACTCAATTTATATTGTGTATTTCCTATTTATGGCGTGCCATAAATCATAGCTGAAAAATCCGAAGAGCTCCTCCACAAGCCAAAAGTTAATATTATTCCACCTGTGTGAAACGAAAATGAGGCTCGTTATTGGTCGTGGAGCGTCGGAAAGGATCGCGCCTGTTTCACAATGGAAACTGGCTCGGTCAGCGCTTATGTGCTCTGTGGAGCTGGCTTCGCTCTTCGCTTCATCAGTTCGAAAATAGAAGTTGAGGGAGTTGAGTGCGTGGAATAGTAGAAGTAAACAAAATTCGCGAATATATCCCTCGTCACCTAACGAATTTGTGTGGTGTAAATATTTAAGCTTAAACATCATATGGATTGATGTAGTGTGAATTAAATTTTGAAATGTTGCTGAGTGCAGTGCAAATTTAGATTATGTGGTCCAGGATATATTCAGGAACTTAGAATGAAAATACCGCAGCAGTGCTCAAGGTAAGGGACCTATTTAGAATCTTTGACTTTTTCAAAGTGGGTGCTCCCGGTTAAATTCCAAACGACTTTCTTATGATTGGTTTTGTTTCGTAGTATACAATCGCAGTATAATAACCCGTGATTCTGATTGGTCATTTGCACGTGCTCACTGTTTTCGGCAATTAAATGAATCAGAGGACATACCTGCATATTGTGAAAGGTCGCGTTCGACTTTATTTTTAGACAAAATATGGAATAAGAAATAACACATTGTTTTCCCCACGACTCTCGACAGCCAGTTTGCTTATTTCACGATGTCCCCTCGACATGTAACCAAATATCCTAGAGAAATAATCTCTTCAGCATCTGCAGCAGTATTTCAGTGAGTCACTCTAACAACATTTTTCAAGAATATATTGATGTTGGTCTCTGTCAAAATGTCCTTTATTCCATTTTTTCCTGTTCGGTGCTGGGAACTTGTTTTCCGGTTATGAATTTTTTAGGAGCGTTGGAATTTGTCCTAAAATATATTGTTAATCTGTTGAATTAAAATTATTCAAATTGCGGGACAGGCCCATTTGTTCGAAGAATTACAACTACATACCCGATACTACCCCTAAGGTTTACCTAGAAACTTATAGGCTTGTGCCTAGGCTAAAATTTTGCAGTTAACAAAGCACCTACGTATTAAAATCTGCAATAGCACTCAATATTTTGTTCTATGCTTATATAATTAAAATATAATGCGTTATAATCGAAGAGGTACACCATGTCATGTATAGCTCTCGATGTAGGTAGGTAGATATACCGATTACCGCAACCGAGTTCCGAGTACCTACAATCCAAAAAAGAAAATCAAGTCAAAATTCCCACGATTATTTTAAACTGTTTTATACATTAAAACCTCATTCACAACCACTTTACGTATGTGACATAACATAGCAAAGTTTAACAATCATCAACAATTACTGGAAAAGTCAGAAGTTGTCATTAGTAATTGTTGACCATTGTTAAAATTTGTTATGTTACGTATGTAAAGTGGTTGTGAATAACCTCGTAAGTATTGAATCAATCCAAAGTAGCATTTAGTATACCAGTAACCAATCAAATCCTGATTACAGTGATAATACTAACGTCAACTTGACACTACTTACTCAATACTTTAATTTATAAATAATCTGCAAAATACGACTCGTAGTTTCTTGGTTGCCTTGTTGAGTCCTCATGGATGCACTACTTGTCAAATGATGGTAGATTTTTTTCGGCCTAAAAAGTTACCATTTTGACTCGTAGTTGACAACCATTCGGACGTCAAAACCCGCGGCAATCAAGAGACTACTGGTCGTATTTCGTATTACTATTGAGCAGTCCAATTTCCCATTTTCCCCACTAATAAAAAACGGCTAAAACAGTAAAACTCGAGGTAAAACCTCTCATCATACGGGAAATTTACCACGATCTAGCATCACTGACGGGTATAATCGAGGGTATAATGCAAAAATTTTGGATGTTTCTGATGTTATTTATTCGGACCAAACCGAAAAATTTTCAGTTTATATAAGGTTCTTTTCATAACAGCTCATTTTCTTTAAGTTTTGCAAAAATACAACCTAATATGAGAAATTCGGTGAAGAAGAAAAACTCTTTTCTCTCTTCTTCCCTAGTACGGGCTCGGCACCCTCTGGCATCACTCGGTCAGGCCTGTAGCTAGAACACCTACCTAGCTACAGGCCTGACCGAGTACCGGTACCGACGAGGGGTTGACAACTTGGAAATTTTGGTGTACAAGCACGAGAAATTTGTACAATTTTTTCAGGAATTTTGGAAATGGATATTTTTACATGATTTTGGACATTTGCTGGAAATTTTTTAGAAATTATGGAAATTTTGGTGTACAGATTTTTATCCAGTTGTCAACCCCTCGGGTACCGAGAGGAATTTAGGTTCCAATTACCAATGGGACCATTTATTGATGAATCATATGCATGAATCGAGGGGTAAGCCGCAAGGGAAAATTTTGTACACTTCTTCCTCGGATTTCCCCGAGATTTCCGACACCAGGTTTCCTCTGCGGCTCACCCCTCGATTTGGTTTGACGGAAATTTCAATTTATTGTTTCAAGCACAATTTTCAAGGTCACCGTTTGGATTTAACTTCATCTGATATTAACAGCATAAGAAGGTGGCTACTCTAGTTACCTAATCGTATCTTTTAAAAAAAATTTAAAGTTTAAATATGAATCGAAATAATAATAATTATGTTCTAAGGTGGTGCGCCGGCCCATAAAGTGAAATTTGGCACCCCTGTATATTGAAAGGAATGAGTTTACCAGAACTTTAAATATGCGCTCAAGTCGAGGCCCAAGTATACAAATGATTTGTAGTATCTGCATATATGCAGTTTTGTCAAAAAATAGAATTTTGGTGGTCCGCTTGAAATGGAATTGCCTCGGGAATTGCTCATAGAACAAAGTGAAAATTCAAAATTCAATCGATCTTCGAGGTCATTATTTTTAATAATAATTTGTTTTACATTTTAGAGTGATGTAAAAATGTAAAAAATAAACTTGGGGTATATTATATTTGGCACAAAGATTTGATCCATGAATCAAGTCGAGGCTGTTTTATGCATTGAAAGGTGTGAAAAATAGACCGTTGATATCAGGCCGCCCAATTTTTTATTCCCAAAATATCCGACACCGGAAATCACTTCGTTTACACAATATTGAGACTAAAATATCCTAAAAAATACTATTTCCGTTACAAATATTTTAAAGCCTACAAATAAAATATTATTTATTTGGGTAGGTAATAAATTTAAGAATGATATAGGCTGACTTTTAGGTACTTTTCCGCAAAGATATTACATTTTGTAGCCCACTCCTCATTGTAGCCATTCGTTTTCGGAAGAAATTTCGAAAACTGGAGGATTGATGTTTTTTGACATTGGCGCCCGTTTGCACCGACGCCGACGGTGTTTAACTCTTAAGCAATCACACTTAAAATCGAGAATCACAAGAATAACGTTTGTCCCTTAGATTAATAGGTAATTACCTCGGTAATTACTGATGTAATTATTGGATATATTATGTATCTCACTCATGCATCTCACACATGTAATGCTTTCGCCGAGGGGTCATCCACCACTTTCAAATTTGTACACCAAATGCCGATAATACCGATTTTGGTATTATGGCATTATTGAGCAATTCCTTTATTTTCAAGGCATAATGCTTAATAATGTCCGAAATACTATCATACACTACCTGTTTACTGCTAAATATTGCCACTAATGTCTGTTATTGATTATTAATGGCCACTTCTGCCGAGGCTACTGCTAGGATACTACATGTAATGCGTAATGACGGTAATGCTCGTAATGCCTTTAAAATGTACACGTACTCGCAAAAATATCGGGACAACCGAAAAAAATTTCAACCCCACAACTCACCCCTTTTAGCCCCCAAACTCAAAAAATGGACATAGAGGAACTTGAGAGTCCCGATTGTTTTGAGGGTAAGTGTACACCTAATGCCACTGGTGGATGACCTCTCGGCTTTCGCATAAATAAGTGTACTCGTAAATGTATAGAAATTTTTAGCGTTTCTAGGGGAGGAATTACAATTTTGTGATTAGACAACCACTAACAGTCGTCGTGCATATGGACTCATTTTATTACGAATCGCTAAATAACCATATCTTTTTTTGATACGGATATAAATTTTTCATAGTTGCTAAGCCCTAACTAGGTATGTACCTATGTCATATAAATTTATCATAGTTGCTAAGCCCTAACTAGGTATGTACCTATGTCTCACCGCGGTCTTACGTCTGACGTCGGTAGCGGAAAAGTATTGATTGTACAGTCAGGAGATAAAATATTGACCCTCGACCGCGAACAATGTCGACAGATTCTGAGAAAAGGCACTCAAAATAGGTTTGTGAAGACTTGTATCCGTATCCCACTCGAGTCGTTTTAATAAAGAGGTTTTCACATTCCATTAGAATTTTTTGATAAAGGTTATGAGAATCTCCACATTGTGAACGGTCCAGGACCATTATTTTATCTCCTGAGTGTACCTCGGATTTTATTTTGAACAAAATATTAATTAAATTCAGGTTCAAAGGTGCGTTAACAAGTCATTTGTATTTAAATGTTTGGTTTTGTTTTGAACGAGGGATTCATCATGGCCACGTGCACAGAAAGCAGTACTTCATTATGCTTATGCAGAAGCTCGTGCAGAACAGGCAGTATGGCTCAGTATCAAGCAGTATAGGACAGTACCGAGGACAGTACTATAGTAGCATCCAGTGGTATTGGCAGTACCATAGTAGTATCGAGTAGAATAGGTAAAAGCAGTACCCAGCGGTACGAAACAGTATTTGGAAGCATGGCTCCATTGCAGCAGTACTTTGTACCAAAGAGTTTTGTACACTACAATCCTCGTGGCTAACCCCTCGGTTTTGAACTGATGTTAAGCTGTATTCGTCGCTGATTTGCTGCTATTACTTGACTAGTAGACGATCAATTAATGGGTATAATATAGGCTTATCCTCGGGCTTATCTTTGCAATGTCAATGCCCAATTCCCAATTCGTAAAATTAATTGTCCAATCTCGTGTCCATCATATGCTTGTCATATGCATGACGGTGGGAATTCTTATAGGTACCTAGTTTGTACTTTGTAGTTATTTTATTGTCATAGAGACATACCGAGCAACCGAGCCTAACGCATACAAACTGATGGAGTCCAAATTGCAACTTCCTTTATCCATTTGGTGAAGATTTACTTTTTAATTATTTGCCTTTTACGCGCAAGAACTTATTAAAATTGCTCAAAAACCAAGAGGCTGATACACTGGGAATTCCGAAGAAAGTTTTTGCTCATATGGTCGAGTTCTTGATGGACAATCCTAGGTAATCAGCGGGAATTTTAGGGTACCTAGTAGTACCTAGGTAGGTATTTATCGACGTATTTATACTTGGGTACTCCTTGGAGATTCCTTAGTACTCCCGAGGGTAGTCCTTGGATATTTCTCTATACTCCCGAGGGTATTTCTTGGAGATTCCTTAGTACTCCCGAGGGTAGTCCTTGGAGATTTCTTTGTACTCCCGAGGGTAGTCCTTGGAGATTCCTTAGTACTCCCGAGGGTAGTCCTTGGAGATTTCTTAGTACTCCCGAAGGTAGTCCTTGGAGATTCCTTAGTACTCCCGAGGGTAGTCCTTGGAGATTCCTTAGTACTCCGTGGAAATTTTTGGATAGTCTTTAGGTGGTGTTTTAGGTATTCTTCGGGAAGTCCTGCATTCGATTAACAAAATGTCTAAAGTAACGTTAGACGTTACCGGCCGGAGTACCGTCGGATGTGTCACAACAGAGGATTATAGAAATACCTACTGGTTTTACGCGCATGCAACCAAAGCGTTCATGGAAGTGTGGTATAAGAGATTGGGTAGGAGATGTTACTTGTAGAATCCAATCCATTAGGTACTTGTTTTGCTGCTGATGGGTTCGAAATCCCGAAGGATAATTCTTCAAATTCGTTTTTTTTTGACTTCCATTCAAAGTCTGTTTTTAACTAAAACCGAGGGGTCACCCACCACTGACATTAGGTGTACATTTTAAAGGCATTACGAGCATTATTCTAGCATTACCGGCATTACGTATTACCTCGCGTATTACAGGTAGTATCCAGCAGTAGCCTCGGCAGTAGTGGCATTAATATGCAATAACAGGCATTAGTGGCAATATCTAGCAGTAAACAGGCAGTATATGGCCGTATTTCGGGCATTATTAAGCATTATGCCTTAAAACTACAGGAATTGCTCAATTTGGTGTACAAATTTGAAGGTAGTGGATGACCCCTCGACTAAAACCATATTTTTCAAGTTCTACTTTTTCATCTAAACCCGAGCCTAAACTTTAAAATTAAATCGACCTAACGGTCGACGGGACCGCGACCGGTAACGTTTCGAGGCATTTTTCAAGAGGCAACAGACGTCGTCACAACCCCTCGTAAAAAAAATTAATATCTATTGGAAAAGTCGAAGTGTCTTATCTACATTCTACAAGCCTACAGCCCAAACCGAGGGGTCAACCATCAGTGGTCAAAATTGCGTAGTATCTGCATATACAGTAGAATTTTGGTGGTCCGCTTGAAACGGAATTACTCATGTGTATTACGCTGCATGTAAATATAAAAAATAACATTATGTACATACCTTGCAGTAAAACAGAAAATTTACAATCCAGCACCAGGTTCTTATTTATTTATCCAACGTGTTTGCTCAGTGCGTGTATGTTTTAAATTCGATTACAGTTATTATTCTTGTAATATTGTACTGTATAAATTATACGTTTAATAACTTTTGAAACAAACTGTCATTGTGATGGACAGCGGAACAATATGGCATTTTTGTTTGTACCGACACCATATAATGATGCCTTTAAGAAAATAAATAATCCATCAGTTGGCTTTTTACTACTTGCTAAGATTAGAACCAGCAACAATGAAAATCATAATTTACATTCACGAAATTTTTTCAAATTAACTCGTGTCTCTAACGGTTCTTTAATTTTCCCAAAGTGGCTTCAACAATTGGAGATAGTTGATATTCCGATTGCGTTCCGAAGACAAGGCGCGTACAGGATATATCAAATTAATAAAATTTTAATTTTAACCTCTTCTTGCATGTTTATTGGCCTGTCCTTGGTCAAATTTGCATATTTATATTATTCACCCACAGACGTGATGGTGGATGATGGTGACTTTGATTGATTGATCGACTCATCACAAAGAATAATGATCAATATCACAATACTTAGAACCAGCATACAGAGCGTTATAAAACAAAACGATAAACTGTCCATAAAGTTTTGTACGTACTTTCGTTTTGAATAATGTTTCAATTTTCCTTCGCAAATATTTACTTTTCCATCAATCTTCCCTGTATAATTACGTAATTAATTATACACCTGTTCTTCAGAAATCGGTAACGTTATTTAACGAAATTACACCTTTCCCCGGTTAAAAACAGGTCTACAAAGCTGGGCGTTCAATGACCATTCGAAAAGCTAACAAGGGTTGGGTAGAGGCCGGACCCTCCTGCCACTGGCTTTGCTGCATAAAACTACCTGAAGTTGGTGATTGCTTTTGCATCGTAGTAGAAAGTTTCGAATGACAAACGTCTGCTGAATATGCATGCCAAGAGCAACCCAACATCGTAAAGCATTGAATAATTTCCTTTGTGACTTTAAAAATAAATCGATGATAAATTGCCGCATTAATGCTTTCCAACCTTATTTGGGTGACACCGACTGCCAGGCAATTAACAATATTTTCTATAAAAATTTTTCATGCCGTATTCGCTTTAATTGAAGAGTAAAAGGAGCAAGAAGAAAATACCAGCAGATTTGTTAATTAGATGCGTAACTAAATGGAGATTAATGATGATTTAGCTGAAAACATCTGGGGGTTCAGCTTGGAATATTTTTAACAGCCTGTGAAATTCGATACCTTTTAATATCCACGATGAAATTGTCTTACAAACAAAATATTTCTTGCGTTTTCCAGCCATCAGCTACCTAAAATTAGCTCTCAACCCGGAACTTGGCAATAACGGCAATCAAATAATGCTTACTCTATCGAGCAATTTATATTTCGTGGTGGAATGAACCAGAACCAAGTTTTAAAAAATGAGCAGCTACGGAAGCGGCGTAAACCTCCCCACTAGGTGAATGATCCAGTCCTACCACCTATAAATTGCAATCTACAGACTGTTTCGGGAGTTTCGTTTTTACTGCCAAAAGGGCACTAAGTTTGATTGCATTTTTGGAAACAGAATTTGAAGACCTTTTCTACCTGATATACGTAAATTTTACTTTACCAATCTTAAAGCGCTTTCTAGGGTTTTTCATTTCATGTGCTTTATAAAGAAAATGGGAGTTTAATATTCAAATTTCAAAGTTGATATGCTAAAATGGCATTTGCCGTTCGCCGATTGCCACCAAAATCAAATCAGCTCTTCGGCGGGTAATGGTAATTTTATATCTACCAAATTTTAGCCAAATCGATGTAGTAGTTTGGGCTATAGCGTGTTATTTAATGTTTTTTAGAAATAAATTTTTATTTTATTTTATGACAAAATGTCCGCTGAAAAATACATTTTGGGATGTGTTTTGCTAAGAAAAAATTGTGTTCATCAGTCAAATTTTATAGTTGATAAGTGAGTCAAAAACGCACTTGGCTGTTGCTTATAGGGATGGCAATCCGGGGGATCCCGGACTAAATTCAGTCCCGAAAATCCCGAGAAGTCAATCCCGGGATTATCGGGATTTCGGAGCAAAAATCAGCTGCTCCAATTACTGCAAAATCCCGACAGGAACTAATCAATAGCACTTTGGTGTAAATTGATATTTGTGGAACCATTTTCGGGCCTATTGAGTCACGCTAATGAATGCGTATTAGCCAGCACAAACTGTTCTGCTTCATTTTTCCTATATTCTACACAAAAATAATAGTTTCTGGTAAAGAATTTAGATGGTTTTGCATGGCATTTTGCGCAATAAGGGCAATACTAACTTATCCGTTTATATTTAGTCATTCAAGCAGATTACTTTAAGCACAATATACCTGTATTTTTGTATCATTTATATTCATTATTCTAATCATATAAAATTTTCTGTTCCCGCATTTCCATTTTATTTGTATTGGCATAATTTGAAAACAGAATCCACCGCTCAATAATTTTGCGATGAGCAATCCCGGGATTGAATTTATAGAATCCCGAAATCCCGAAAGTTCCAATCCCGTGCGGGATTCTAATCCCGAAATCCCGAAAATCCCAATCCCGTCCGGGATGACCATCCCTAGTTGCGGATTGGCAACAAAATTAACTCGGTTCACCAGAAGGCCAACAGTCCAACACCTCGGCCATCACTAACCCCCATTCCAAATTTCATTAAAATTTTCGAAAAACTTGCTCACATACGTATGTGTATGTATATATGTGTATGTGTATGTACACAGATATTTTCTAAAAACCATCACTTATTCGTTTAAATTGGTTTTACATATCTCGGTTATTGCTGACATTTCTAGCATTTCTACTTTTTGTTCCCAAGTCAATTTTAACATTTCTACAGAATCCCTCGCAAAATCACCAGGCGATCTTTCTCGATTTTATGTTTTTCAATACAAAAATGGGCTCTCGTGATTGGTCAGCTTACAATTTTTTAAAATTCGTATGAAAATATTAGGCGCTTTCGATTCACACATTTAACTGAGGAGTAGGGATCGACCGATACCGATATGTACCCCCTAGCCCCCAGTCCTCCACCAACCCCCACTTCAAAATTTCAAATGGCAACCCCCCATGTGTGATACATTATTTAAAAGCTAATTTTGTTGCGAATTTAATTTTTGCAAAAAACTTTGATATGCGTTTACCTCGACTTTGAAAATTGCATTAGGGCCCTTTGTTTTGAAAGGTTATAATGGATTAAAATGGTTATAAAATTCTCTGTAAAATCATGCAAGGATTTTTGAAATCGATTGACTCCTTCAAAAGTTACAGCATAAACTAGAAGGCCTTTAAGCGAGATTTTTAGGTGCAGAGACAGTTCATATTCTTCAGTGTAACTTCTGAAGGAGACGATGGATTTCAAAAATCTTTGCATCGGTTTACAGTGAATTTTACAGTTTCAAGTGATGTAGGTATCACAAAGGGCACTAATGCAATTTTAAAATTTGACCACACCATAGATGGGCGCTTAAGGTCAACGAATATCAATTTTTTTTGCAAAATTGAACTCGCAACAAAATTAGCATTCAGATTGAAATTTTAAAGTGGTGATTGATGGGGGGTAGGGGGTGTGTTTGAAAATTTCGCCAAGTACGGATTTAGGTGTCCCGCTCCAAATCAAATCGACCTGTTTCAGCGTTCTTCCCTCAAATCACCGTTCTAGGAGTTATTTAGGGTGTCTAGCAATACCTTGAACCCTCGAACAATACAAATTTTACATTGTTAACTTAGAAAATAGTTCATCTAACTTTGAACTACTTTAAAATGCATAATAACTCTCAGCACTAAAATCTTATTGGCCCACTTAATCTCTTTTAATTTGAGAACCTCGTGAGACCCGCAGGAAGTTTTCAAAGCAACGTTTTGTCCGCTCAGAATTTCTTGTCGTTTTGGATAAAATTAACATTGGTCGTCTCGTTGGTCGTTGACTAATTGTTGTTCCCGAATTGCTGCTGGAACAAGTCTCATATTTAAATTTCTTGGCTTGTTATTGCCAAATGTATATTTGAAAAGTTTGTGAAACTGTGGGCGGTAAATCACATGTTTTCATGCACAGGTACTTAACGCTTTCATCAAATTGCGTTTTGGGCAATTTAGCTTTTAAGGTGCTAAGTTTCAAGTTGGGTGCGATTTGGGAAATTGTTTTAAGGAATTCTATTAATACCGGAGACATTATCGGTTCCAAGAATTCCGAACTCGAGGTCACAGTACTGTCTTCAGAGTCGTGCTGCTAGCTTATGGCCAAACGATTCCTCTATCTGTCTACCATCAGAAACGTAAAACGTCCGGACAAGGGCCTGGCGAAACCATCTTGCATCATTATTTACCTTCGCCTGTAGATGTCTAGTTAAAACCCCATGTAGTCTCTCGCCAACAGTAACGTACTAATAGATTATTCATCGGGCTCTTTGAATCATCGAATCCGATCAGAAAAAAAAATTAAAAAACTTACCAAAATTCTTAGCAGACAAAGCAAAAAGCTTCAAGAATTAATTAAATTGTACCTACATGCAGTGTTTGTTTTTGTAAATGATGGTTAAGGTCTTGAGTGAAACATGACAAGCCGGACCTGATTTTCAATCTTATTTACATTAAAGTCAGTTCTTTATTTTGTCCAGCACGCCCAACAAAGTGTCTGTCAGGATTAAGTGGGTGAATCTGCAGAATCGTTATGGCATATGAACGACGGATGGAGGCTTTGTATTTCATAAGTAGGCACTTATGCATTCGTGATCAAACGAGTTGGATATTTTTTTAAGTCTTCACCGAACAGCTGTCATAATTTCAATTTTTTCCACTTCACTATTGTTACAAGTGCATACGTACATGGGAGCCCAGTTGTACCAGAACTTTTCGTTTTGTGTCTCTGGCTGCGACTTGCTCTTGTAGATGGGAGATACATATGGGACACGTAGGCGTCCTGTCCTAGAAGGTGGTAAACGACCGAGGTCAAAAAAAGCTCTCAACTAATATAATTTACGAGGGGTTAGCCACGGTCTGAGGACAAAAAAATCCCTCTAAATTGCCATAAAATGCCAAAATTCCACGAAAAGTTTCTCGAAGTTCGTTAAAAATGCCAAAAAAAATCTCAAAAATGACAACAAATTCCTCAAAAATGCCTTCACATTCCTCAAAATGAAGATAATAAACAAGAAACTCGTGCTTAGATAAATACTGATATACATATTTCGAAACATTTATTAGGTACAGTCGGGGACTTTGTAAGGGCCCACCCCACAGCAACGATTCATTTGGTCGACTGCATCGCTGCATTATGATTGATGTTTGTCGGACTGGTCAGCAAACATTAACAGCGTTCCAGCGATACAGTCGGCCAAGTGATTCGTCGCTGTGGTGTAGGCATTTTCAAAGTCCCCGACTATACCTCGGTATGTACATATTTAGGTATACAGATTGCGAGATAATAATAACGCTATAATTTTGTTACGAGCTTTGTTATTTGTGGTCCGATCTTAATGAACCAAAAACCAGATGAAATTGGTCATAAAACACTACAAGCCCAAGGTAGTTTTGATTTTTATCAACTTCAACTTGAATGTCAACCGAATGTCAACTTTTCATTTTCAAAAAGACTTATCCGATTTTTTTACTCAGTCTAAATAAAAGGTCATTTTTTTCCGCATCTTTTGATTTGCAATTAGGCGAGTTTGGTTTATAATTAGTTCTGAAAATAATTATAACTTTTTGTCAAGATTTGAATTTTCGAATGTGCTGTGGATCTGGTAGAAACTTGTCAAAAATGTTGTTTTCTAACACGCAAAATGCATTTTAAGAATTTTTTTCACGGAACACTCGAAAATTTAGGATTAAAAGATGGAAATGTTGACAATACTTTAAATATTTTCAGAATTATAAACCAAGCTCAAGTTATTGCACATCAAAGGATGCAGAAAAAAAATTAGCTTTTAGACTGAGTAAAAAAAGCCGGATATGTCCAGTTGAAAAGTTGACAGCCAGTTGACATTCAAGTTGAAGTTGATAAAAATACCTTGGGTTTATAGTGTTTTATGAGCAATTTCATCTGGTTTTGGTTCACTAGGATCGGACTACAAATAACAAAGCGATAGCGTTGTGGAGTTTTAATCTCGCACCCTGTATGTATATGTAGTATGTAGGTTGTACATACTATTCATAGAAAAATACTAATAGGTGTATCATATATAAATTGATAAATTTGTATTATCTATCAAAAAAATAAAAGTAAAACCAAAAAGTCTGAAAGAAACTTTCGAATTTTTAATATTTTGGCTTCTCTGAAACATTTTTTTTATATTTGCTTGATCAGCCCGACTAATTACAAAATGTTCGTTTCCAATCAAGGAAATTGGCCCATATACAGGGTGGGTAACTTCTCGATGCTCACCATTGGGATCTCCTAAACGGTAAAAGATACGGGATCGGTTAAACTAGAGAAAGGTTGCGCTATTTCTTGGCGATTAAGAATCTGAAGAGAATTCCCCGATATTTTGATTCGTTCCTGAGTTATCACAAAAAATCTGAGAATTGACAATTGACATATTGAATTTTAACACCGCCGGATACACAGAAAAATTAGATTCTCAAAAATGTAACCAACATTGACGTTTTTGAAAAAATATGTGAAAGCCCGAATCACACGACCGCAAGACGTAATTTATTACTGTTGAAGATTGAAGAAGTTGGCGTATTTTTTTGCAATTGTTTTCATCTAAGTTTAAGTTGATTTTAAAAATTATACCAATTTTCAAATTACGACATCTGTCAAAAAAATTCATGGTGACTACATTTTTGAAAAGCAACTTTTTTGTGTATTTGATGGTGTCAAAATTTAATGTGGCGGCCATAAAATAATGAAAAGTTGACTGTCGTTATTCAAAATCAGGAACGCCTAGAAAATTTCTGTTAATGCCATTCAATGACAGCTGTCAAATATATAAAAGTTACAAGTTTCATTTAAATAATGGCCGGTATGAATAAACTGTAACAAAGCTTTTGCTTATAGTTCTATCCTTTTCTCGTACACGAAAAACTTATATTTGCATCCTTTGTTAATGGGAGTATGAGCATCTTGTAACACTTTATTCATACCAGCCAATATCAAACGTTAGGAAGATTTTTTTCTTTAAATTGGCAATTTTCAGATTTTTTGTGATAACTCAGGAACGGATCAAAATATGGGAAAATTCTCTTCAGAATCTTAATCACCAAGAAATAGTGCAACTTTTCTCCAATTTAAACTACTCTCCATCTACTACGGTTTCCGAGATACTTATGATGAGCATCGAAAAATTACCCATCCTGTATAATGTAGTCGGATTGCACTAGCTGTACGTCATCCTGATGAGACCATTCAAATCTCTCAAATTCTTCTTTAAAATTTTTTTAACGATATTCCATGATTCTCATCATCGGACTCTTTTTCTGATATGTTGGTTGTATCATGTAAACTCATATTCGCAGATGCAGAATCAGATGAGGTATAATTATTTTCTAATAAGGCCTATCCCGAGGTCTATCCTTTACAATTATAAATATAATATATAATAATAATAATATAATATAATGTATAAAAGGATAAAGAATAACACACGAACGAGACGATGTTTCCACGAGCTTATGCGATCCCGTTACAGCGAAGTTGCAAATGCCTCACAAATTCCTCGAAAATTCCTCTAAATTCCTCATAATTACCTTGCAAATTCCACAATTTCCTCAAAAAGGCAATCAAATTCCATTGTAAATTCCAGAAAATTCCTCAAAATTCCTCTGCGAGGGACAAAAAATTCCTCGTGTATCTATCACCTCGACAATTTATCTCCCAAGACTTCGTGGAATTAGCTTTCAAAGTCTGGTAAATTAAATTAAATCAAATAAATTGGGTCCCCATTCCACCGTTTCAAACTTACAGGCATCGAAAATCTATTGTGAATTATAAAAATCCAAGGGATCATGACTTTGTCACGAAGTGCTAGCAAACACGCTGCTATTGCCCATATTCTTATAACAAAGCAACGAATTGAAGTTTTTTTTCAATCCAGCTAACGGTAGTACAAGATGAGATTGTGTGGCTTTCGACTCTATTTATCTCGTTAACTTTATATAGAATTAAACGTAATTGGAATAAATTTCTCGTTTCACGCCCATTCTGGATCTTTGATCTTCCCGCCGAATTATCTCCTAAATCACATCCTAATTTATCACGAATGACAATTTTCTATAAATAGTTTTACGAGTGATCATTTGAAGAGATAAACAGTAGTAATATGGGTGTAAACTCCACCCAGAAAAAATAATCAAACCACAAAAACCAAATATCCCATTACTGGGGTGTTTCAAAACACACAACCAGCATTTAAAAACAAAACCTTTAGACATGTGCGTTTCAAAACATACACGTGCATAAATACAATCGTAAAACTGGGTGCTCGTTTCCTTTTGCAGTAAATATTTCCACGTATACACATACGTTCTCAGCTTTCCGCTGACATTATCCCAATCGATGCAGGTTTTGCCCTACAGTAATAGCATTTCTAATCCCTCGCCCGTCTCTCGAAAATTGCCGGAAATAGTATTTCGCCATAGGGCAAGATTCTCATTTTTATGTGCATGTTCATAAAACGAAGAAAACTGAATTTAAACGCTGTTTATATCCGAAAATATATCTTTGTATAGTTAGAAAAGTAATAAAAGATGTTGTTTGACTTTCAAAACAGACAGAAATTGCTGCGGTAAGTAAACGATAACTGCAGTTTACCAGTTTGTTTTAGGATCACCGCGTTTTTTCCATTATCTGCTTTTCAAATTGAAATTCACGACCAATTTGAGGTTTCATCACCATTCCTGATGGTTTATTCTGCCGAGAACTCCCACCCAGCAGCACACTTACCCTTTTCAAGATATCTCGAAAATTACGGTTGGTAACTATTCACTTGGCAACAATGTGGAAGCAGGAATGTTGAGACCTATTCCTGCTTGTGCTACTGTATTTTTGTATTGTTATCCGAGGAGTTTTATCACTCAAAAAAATAGGGTCCCAAAAACTACATTTAGCGTAAACTGCATGAGACTTCAACAAGAAAGAATACATTTAGCATAAACTACATGGGACTTCCACAAGACTACATCTTGACTACATGGGACTACACAGTGACTACATAAGACTACAGAGTGACTACATAGGTAGAATAGTAGAATAGGACTTATCGAAACAGCAGGACTACTACGATAACTACAACATGGCTACACCATGACTACATCATGACTACATAATGACTACATGAGACTACATGAGACTACATCATTGCTACACGACACTACATCATTACTACACGACACTACATCATGACAACACGAGACTACATCATGACCACACGAGACTACATCATGATCACACGAGACTACATCATGATCACACGAGACTACATTATGACTACATGAAGAAGACCTATCCAACTGACAACACACTCCACAAATAGTGTTCCAAAGACTACATTTAGCATAAACTTCATGAGACTTCAACAAGACTACATTTAACATAAACTACATGAGACTTGAACAAGACTACATCTTGACTACATGGGACTACACAGTGACTACATAGGTATAATAGTAGAATAGGACTTATCGAAACAGCATGACTACACGATAACTACAACATGACTACACGATAACTACATAATGACTACATGAAACTATCGGGTGTCCCAAAAAAAACCGGGCAAAATATTTTTGGGAATAAGTCTGCCATTTCTTAACCGATTTGGATGAGCGTGGTCTTAAATTAAAGCCAAAGATCCAGGCTTTCGACTGTATGAGAAACTACGGCAGATGGCGCTGGCGTAGTAGTCCTATTGATACTTGCTTTGAAGGTTTATTTTAGCTGCATGGGGATTGGTCAGTCAACGACCAATCGGTATGACATTCGAATAGCCTTGAAGACCTTTCTTTCTTGTTCAAAAATCCTTTTTCAGAAGTCGATTTGGCTTAAGCATTAATTTTCTGTAATTTTTTTAAAAAATGTGTTTTTGCGTATTTTCACGCATTAATGACCATGACCAAAGAACAGTAATGCAATTAAATCTTAATTTTCAGTTATAAATGAGCGAATATGGTGAAAACAGTGGCGCAGATGCCAGTGGGGGGCAACTGAACAGTAATCATTGAAAATTAAGCCCTATGTGCATCAATGTTACTTCAGTCATGGTTATGGAAGCATGAAAATACGCAAAAACACTTTTTTTAGAAAAATCACAGAAAAGATTTTTGAAGAAAAAAGAAAGATTTTCAAGGCTATTTGGGTCTCACTAGTTGTAGAGGCCTCTTCAAAGAACTGAAAATACTCACGGTTATATCAGTTTACGTACTTGAGTGTGTTACGTACTTACACAGGCATAAGACTCAATATAGACTTAACGGTGATTTCCACAAATATGCTACTCGGGGTTCAAATAGCATCTCCATCCTGTACCATAGGCTAGGATCTACTCAGCTTGGAATCAACTACTGGGGGATAAAACTCTACAATAAATTACCCCAAGCAGTGAGAGACTCAAGTGAACACAAATTCTGTGCACTGTCAAAAAAATTTTGGTTGATAAGACTCTTTACTCAATGGACGAATTTTTAATGTGTTAATAGCACTAAACTTTGTCGGCCTAGCGCACAATAAATCGGACTAAACTGGTCTAAATGAGACTAAATCGGACTAATGGACTAAAAGCGGACTAAATCGAACTAAAAGCGGACTAAATCCAAGGTTGTACCGCGGACTAACGCAGTAGTTGGCCCCTGATCCCGACATTCACCCTTCCTCTTGGTTGCTAAGAGTGACGTCAACTATACCAACGTCAGTTTTTGAAATAAGTTGAAAGGAGTTGATATTGTTAAGTTGGCTTTCACTTTAGGCAGGATAATACAGGATTGTAGGGAACAGGTTTCGACATTCCTGCTTCCACATTGTTGCCATTTTGCCAAGGGTGAAGTTGGCAATCATAATATTTTTTCGAAATAAGTGTCTTGAAAACGGTTAGAGTTACTGGGATAAAGCAGGAATGTAGCAGCAAAAAATAGATCCCAACATTCCTGCTTATCTTGTTGCTGATTTCACTCAGATTGAGGTTCGGTCGCAGTCGTTGGGTTTCAGTCGAGGGGTGATCCGCAGGCCGGAATCAGTGTACATTTTTCGGGAATACACCGGGAATAGATCGGAATACGTCGGAATACATGGGAATACGTCGGAATACATAGGAATAGATGGGAATGCCCGGAATACTCTGGAATAGTTGGGAATAATTGAAAATTTCCCTGCGATATATTAAAATTTATTGATTGGATGCGTGTACTTTAAAATAAATCAAAACAATTGGAGAATAATTTGTAGGAATAGGTAGAATTACCCTGAATACATCAGAATAACGCGGGGTAGCTTCGGAAGCGCCTGCGCCTCTTAAGGTTAGGAAATCTCGGAATACTTGGGACTCGACTTGGAAATACACCGGAATACATGGGAATACCCCGGAATACATGGGAATACACCGGAATACATGGGAATACTAGGAATACACCGGAATACTCCGGAATATTGATGGAGAAAATTGCCGATTATCTACATCGGAATACCGGAATAGCTTTAAATCCAGTTTCGGAATAGCTTCGGAATACATCGGAATACTGGGAATACTTGGATATTCCCGGAATCAGTGTACGTTTTTTAGTCTGCGGATCACCCCTCGGTTTCAGTAGTTCAATACCAAATTACAAAATTTTCTTGGACGTACATATTTCATTGGTGTATCCAAAATATTGGGCCCATTTTGAAACCGAATGTTGTCTTGTTTCATTGGCTGCGCATTGGTCGCTCAGCTCAGAGTAGAAAGTAGAACTAATCAAATAAAAAAAAAATTGCCGGTAGAAGTTATAAGCAGACTTATACCTACACAAGGCTTTTATATTTTTCATGGAAAATATTGTAGGTATGTGCTGTCTGTCACTCAACTCATATTTAATGAAACTGCGCCCCATATATAATTTTTCCAAGGTAAAGATAGTAAATATAAGCGTATACACATACCTACCTACCTCTACACAGTAAATCAAAACACATCCACACGTAAACACCTAATTGTCTTATTTACATGAACGTTTTAAGACCTTCCTTAATATAAATAGATAAGAAAACGATTACTACTTTGTTCACGACTTAATGCAAACATTAAATTATAATCAGACAGAATGGAAGTGAGGACATTAAGTTTAAAGTCTAATACTATGCTAATGTGCATGCATGGCAGTTGCGTGTCGCATTTCTAGAAAGTATAAAAGGCTTTCCTTCTTTTGGCACTGTTATTTTCAGTCAATAACGTCCGTTAAAAGAAGCCTTCTGGTACATTTCTGTGCAAATACACAATTAAAATTCTTTTGATCGTAAAAAACGAATCGTGTCGAGGTAAAACGTGAATCTAATAACGTCAGATGCCACGTTGACACAACAATCTCAACTTTCAATCAAGCAATGTGCTAAGTAATAATAAGAAAACGACAAGAGTTTACTGACTCGAAAATTATTATCATACTGGTTAGAACCCACTATCTAATTCAATATCTTAATTGAACTAAGGTGTTGTATAAACACAGTCCCAAGGAAAAAATCCCAACAAGCTCTGCTTCTCTGAATCGAACTTGAGAGCAACAAAACTTTTGTATTGTTAGGTTCTCTTAGTCTTCGTCTCGTTTTGTGCTGGAAGGCTTGCGGTAGGATTGTCTTTGTCACGTTGCCTGATGGCCGGTTGTGTGGATGAAGGAGCAGGCTGTCTTTTTCTAGGGACTTTAATTTAAATAAATATTTATTCAGTGTGTGTGTAACACATCATTCGAATATAATTAAATCACTACTTGGGCCTGCTTTGGTATGCTTGACTATTTAAAATATCGTGTTGGTTTTGTCTCCGAATAGCTAACTACTAATAAGTACACACGTTTTTCGGATTCTGTGTTTTACATTATGAAAATGATTAAGTGGAATTCGAAAAATTACTCTAACACTTTATCTGAACTATGGGAGATTTGGGATAGATAAAAAAGTAAGAAGGCCTGGATTTCCCGATGATTTAATAGATTCCTCAATAGATTCCAATTTTGAGAAATTGCACTGTGAAGAGAATTAATTGTAACTATGAATAATCTTCTCAAATACTACGCGAGCAAAGAATTTTTTTGGAAAATGTTACATACCTATAATTTTGCAAAATGTTGTGTACACAATTTCTATATTTCAAATGTATTTCCATATTTTAAACACACTTTCATATTTCAGACATTTTCCAATACATTTTCGTTATTTTCATATTTCCATTATATTTCCATATTTTCATTTTAATTCCATATTTGCACCGTATTTCTTTCCCGTTGATAGGAAGCAATACAATACCTACGTGCAAAGGGATACGAGGCAGGTACATAATAAAGAATCTATAAAGTACGCTTTAAGTTTGTTATTAATTTTTCTAAACAAAATAAAGAAATCTGACCACTAACCTTAGTATATTATTCAATAAGGGTGTAATAATGAATTTTATTGCTCCCGAGGATGACGTTTATGGTACAAGCCGCAGGCCAGTGCCATAAATCACCCGAGGGAGCAATAATCATTACACACGAATAGAATACTATGCTTTATCCACGGGTTTTAAAGCGAAAAAATCTCTCATCCATTGTATAATGATTAATGACTCCATTCTGCAACACCCGTGGATAAAAACTTTTTACAATTCATTATATTTTAACTTCTACGCATCGCGGAACAGTGACTGGAATCGATCGAAAAATCAAATCACCAAAAAGATCATATCTTTACGTTTAGGGAACTGGGAAGCAAAAAAAGTAGTTTTTGAAAAATGTCTTATCTTTGTGTCAATAAACACGCTACAGAGCAAACTACTGGACCGATCTGGCCGAAATTTGGTTTGTGCATATTGTACCTATGATTTAAGGAAGAACTGATTAGACTGAGCCAAATCTACTCACGGAAAGTGGCATTTTGGCACAACTTCAAAACTTTAAATGCAAACCCTGATTTTTCATGTTAGAATAGGATAGCTCTTCAAATTTGCTTCCAAAAATGTATTAACACTTAGTGTCCTTTGGCAAATAATTATCAAAGACACGCTACAGCCGAAAGCTACTGAAGATATCGAGATGAAATTTTACGCATACGTTTAGTGAGCATGTAGGAGAAGATGCGATTTTGTGCCAAATCGGTCGATTACATTATATCCATTACATTACATTATATACCATACGTTTACATGGAGTGCCTCCAATAAATCAGGAGAAGAAATGCGTTTCTTTTGCGAACGCTTCCTAAAAAAATCACCACGTCTAATATCATCCTTAGATAAGAATTAAAACAGATTCATAATAACTTTTGTAAGCTTCCGGAAAATTAGCAATTTTTTTCAGTATAGTTCTTTCATATTTCCAATAAATTTCCCTCTAAATTTCCCATATTTCCAGTATATTTCTCATATTTTCGCGTATATTTTCATATTTTCGCGTATATTTTCATATTTTCGATATTATTTTCGTATTTCCAGAATATTTTCAATATATTGTCTGGCCCTCGTACACCATATTTTCGCCATTGTTGACTACCTAATAAAAAATTTTGTAAAATAAATAAGGAAGTTGTATAAAAACCATAATCAATATAAGAAATTTAGGATAGATATTCTCAGTTTTTTGTGAAATTTTAGTTAACTTTCATTTATTTAACGCACCTTTAATTAAAGCGCTAGAATGTAATCAAATTTCCGCCTTGCAGTGTTGCTGCAGTATTTCAATTCCTAGAATTTTGTGTCAGACGGACGTTCGCATTCAACAAAACAAAATAGCTCATTCGGTTTATTGCTGTAATTCTGTGTGTAATTCATTTAACTATTTGTGAGTTTATGTTAGAGGTCATTTGACCTAGTAATCCAAAATGTTTAGCATTGCAAACATTTCACACTTGATTGAACTGAGATGAGATGATCTAAATAAGGAATGTATACCTACCACTCGCCACTTTCTTTTATACATAAAAATAGTTGGCTCCAGGATGTATTTAGTCCCATTTAGTGCATGAGATTATTCATATTCATGTGTTATTATTCATAAATATGAATGGTGTTTGTTATTGGTAGAGAATAATATTTATTTTTTCGAGACGACACAACGTTTGTGTACTTATCATTTAGCGCAGTTTCTCATGTTTCCAAGGGAATCATAAATCTCACACGAATAATTTTAAATCTGTGAGACGCGAGAATTCCGGAAGGCGCAAACAGTGATAGAATCGTGCCCAGCGTTTCATAAAAAGCATCACCCCTGAACGATTATCAAATCGCTTCCAGTGTCACACCCTCTTACTTGTGCGTATGCTGTCTCTTGAGCAAGACCCTCAAGTCAAACAAGCTTTGACATCCAATAACTGCATTTCTATGCACTTTGATACTCACCGAACAGGGCATGACTAATGCTGATGGCGGATATTTCCCCCAAATAAATTTCGACCTAATTGACATCCGTCCCAAAAGGGGAGCAGTAATAGATCAAAGTCTGACGTCACACACCTCAAATTTCAATTAGTCGCAGCAAAAGATGCCTAGACTTAATCATGAATCTTTTGACCTATTCTAAGGATGTGGTTAGTTCTTGACGTGTGAAACCCCTCGCATGTAATGAAGATTGACTGTTTCAATTATGTAAATAGTTGACATTGTCCTTTTTTTTCTAATTGTATTAATGACGTGTTTGTTGTTCCAGGGTGACATGGCTCCGTTTTTTCCATCCGTCGAACGTCGTCGTCAGCCACTAGCAGAGATGCTGACAAGAGTGAATAAATAGTGTCGCAGTTAAAACGGCTTCTGTACAAACATTGCTGAAAATAGATGCGTTCTGGTGCGTGTATAAATTAAAGTGCGGCACAGACATGAAGTCCATCAAGAAGTTGATGGTGGTATTTATGGCATTCCTGCTGAAATTTGTGGCGACAAGTTCCTTAGACGATAGCTCCGATGCGGAAGCGCGTTGCGAAGAAATCACAATTCCGATGTGTCTAGGAATAGGTTACAACCATACCCGAATGCCCAACGAACTCAACCACGAGACTCAAGAGGAAGCGGGCTTGGAAGTCCACCAGTTTTGGCCCTTGGTTGAAATTAAATGCTCACCAGATCTTAAATTCTTCCTGTGTTCGATGTACGCCCCAATATGTTTACCGGGCTATAAGAAACCTTTACCGCCCTGCCAGGGACTGTGTCGGAGGGCTCGAATAGGATGCGAGCCCATCATGACGCAATACGGCTTCAAATGGCCGGAACGAATGGACTGTGATCAATTTCCAATATTCGGAGCATCGTCAGAGCAGTTGTGCATGGACGAGAACAATACTAGTAATTCTCCTGCCACAAAACCACCCCCAAGGAAACCCCATCCAAAGTGTAAAGGTTCAAAAAACTGCACAAATCCCCCAGGAGGCACAAAGGGCGTCGGCAGAGAGTGCAACTGCCAGTGTCAACGCCCCCTAGTCTCGCTGGGGAGGGAGTCACCACAATACAACCGAAGCGTCGGAGGCGTCCCAAACTGTGCATACCCCTGCAAGGAGACTTACTTCAATCCGGACGAAAAGGAGTTCGCCGCCGTTTGGATAACTCTCTGGTCGAGTCTGTGCGCGGCTTCAACTTTAATGACACTAACCACGTTCTTCATCGAAACGGAACGTTTCAAGTACCCTGAGAGGCCGATCGTGTTCCTCTCGGCCTGTTATTTCCTAGTGTCAATCGGTTATCTCATCCGCGTTGGCGTGGGACACGAAGAAGTTGCGTGCGATGGCTCCATCATTCGATATTCTGCCACAGGAGCCAGTCTGTGTTCGTTAGTTTTTCTACTGGTGTACTTTTTTGGCATGGCCTCGTCAATCTGGTGGGTTATACTTTCTTTCACGTGGTTTCTAGCCGCTGGCCTAAAATGGGGCAACGAGGCTATTGCTAGTTATGCTCAATACTACCACCTAGCAGCTTGGCTCGTCCCCACGCTCCAAACTGTCGCGGTTCTTATTTCTGGTGCAGTCGATGGCGACCCAGTATCCGGCATTTGCTACGTCGGCAATATGAACATGGAAAACCTACGCGTCTTTGTCCTAGCTCCCCTTTTTATATATTTAGTAGTGGGCACCACGTTTTTGATTGCCGGTTTTATTTCACTTTTTAGAATAAGAAACGTGATAAAGAAACAGGGTGGTGCTGGTGCAGGCTCCAAAGCAGACAAGCTCGAGAAATTGATGATTAGAATCGGGATCTTTAGCGTTTTGTACACGGTCCCGGCTTCGATAGTGATAGGATGCTATTTATACGAAAACGCTTACCATGACGAGTGGATGAGATCTGCGGCTTGTAGCTGTCCAGAGTCACGAATGGTCAACATCAAATCGCGCCCGATTTATTCCGTTTTGATGTTGAAATATTTCATGGCTTTGGCCGTGGGTATTACGTCGGGCGTGTGGATTTGGTCGGGGAAAACTCTCGATTCCTGGAGGAGACTCTGGAGGAGGCTGTTCGGTCACCCTGACCCCACAGGGGCAAACGCTGTGTTAATAAAAAATCGCTCCGGGAAGACACCCCCTCAGTACGTTGTCACAGGACCGGGAAGCGCCTCCCTGTTGGGTCCTCCAGGAAGCGTAGCCTCTGCCAGCCAACACCATCTCCATCATCACGTTCTCAAACAACCTCCCCTAAGTCACGTATGACAAGCGGGCGAGGGGGCCACGCCTGTAGTTGTTTCTCATCCTCCACAATCAGGGCCGTCTTTAAGCAACTATGGGCCTATCTGAGTGACCGCCTTGGCCCCTCGCCACTCGGTCACAGCTCTCTAGTCCTAAACGTGCCATTTTTAAAACATGGACACTCGTTTTATTGTACAGACATATTTTTATTATTTATTCATTTACAGATTCTGTATATTATTTTCACTCAAAATTCCAAAATTTAACAAGCAGCAGACTGTTGCAATTAATGTCAAACCCAATTCGTAGCCCTGCACCATACACTGCCCAAAGATCGTACTTTTCCTCCGTGATTGTGGTGATTGGCCATGTCAAAACAAAAGTGAGATTTTATATACGTAATTAATGTAACTGGATTATAAAATTGGTGGTAAATGTGATTAAATAGAATGAGTGTGTACTCCCGAAGAAATTTCGTCGTTAAAGGAATAAAAAGTGAGTTCACACAGCCATATTATGTGCCATGTATTAATAAAATTGTAGGGACCATCTGATGAAATTTCTCACCGGAGTTTTTATTAAAAAAGTATGCGTCTTCGTATGTAACGGCTTGTAAATTATTTAATATATTCTTGTAGTTTGAAATAGTTGTAGGTTTTTATATTGTAATATAAATGAAATCACTAAGCCCCTCCTACCATAATCTTTTTGTACTTATCTCTGTCTATTTAATCCTGTAAATATATCTGTGCAGTTCAATAAAATAAAACAAACATGGTCTGCTGTTAAGTGTAATATACGGATAAAATCAGTGTCATGTTGTCTTGAGATATCCAGTGATGATTTGCATCCAATAATTCTAGCAATAGCTTTAAGAAGACGACAAATTACCACATATCAAATTTTGTAATAGGGCGTTCTCAAAAAATCTGTGCACAAATTCTTAAATTATGCGTTGGTCACAACCAATCAGAACTACGACTGAGCACAAAACTAATTTTGTATATTATCTTTTTTCTACAAAACATGTACAGCATATTTGTAATTGTGTGTATAGTAGCGATTACTTATGTAAAATGTCTCTGTATGCTTCAAATTGTATACGATTTTAATTATATTTTATTGTTTAATTTTATTTCGTTTTTTTCACGTTCGTGTTTGGTCTTCCTGGCAAGTTTTCACGACAAAACTCGTTAAGTCTGATATCAAATTCATAAATGTCGTTTCGGAGGTCCTTATCGCGCTACTTTACGATCTGTTGGAGATGTTCAACGGGAATGTAATCTTTTCGCACTGCAAGTGGTTGATTGCATGAAACGGTTTTCACTCAAGTCTCTATTTAAAATTGCATTAGAATGCAGAGATTTAATGCTATTGGATAAAGATATGAAACGAGGCAAGTATATAAATTGCTTTTAAGCATCTAACCAGTTCCGGTGTTCGAAAAAATACGCACACGGCGATTGGCGCTGGACTTGATTGCTTTATGGTAGGTAATCGATGGAATTATTCCATTTACAGTTGTAGTTTGTATAAGAGGATATCGGTATCTTTTTTGGCCGTCTTCTCGGAATATTTATTAATTTAATAAGCTGGGGAAAAACAGTTCTCTAATGGCCATTTGCACCGTCGTTGCTTAACTTTAAGCGACACTTAAAATGACAAGAATGACGTTTAAACAATAGGGAAAATGTCATTCTTGTCATTTCGTCGCTTAAATTAAAGCAACGTAAGCGTAAGCGTAAGCAACGTCGGTGCAAACTTGGTGCAAACAGCCGTGAATGGGCTAAGTAAGGGTCGAGTTGACAATGCGAAAGGGTAAATTACCTATTTATTTTAACTAGTTAAAGCGTCCGAGTTGTAGTTGTCAGGCAGTTTGACGTAAAGTTTAGTTTTTTCTTGGGGAATGAACGTTTTCAGTTTTATCCGAGCGGCGCGCGCATTTTGGTTCGCTTGCGTGCTCTCTCATTGGTTGGAGGTCTTTTTTACCTGTGTGTTTCGATGGAAACTTGTAAACCAACCTACGCGTGCATAATATTCTTATTCATGTTGACACATTAGACGCTGTGTTAGCGTCCTCTTTATCTTACAAACTGAAGAATTGTATTAGGCATCCAAAGTCCGTTCATTTACTATAGCAGAACTAAAATTTTCTTTGCACTGTACAACCCTATTTGTAAAGGCGTGTACTTTTGACAATTTAATGAAAATTTAGCGGAAAAGCAAAAACATTACATAATCCAAATCTTCTAGGGTTTATTTTCATTGTTAGCAGCAGTGTCACAGATAAACGTACGTGATGAGGCTTTTTAGCGAATATTTTTCTTTGCACTTTACTCAAAACTGCACGCACACAAAGGCCATTTTGGGCCAATTCAGAGCAATTACAAACTTTTGACATTTGTCATGTTTTCTGACGTATCGCATTGAAATCGCTCCTACCAACTCGCCTGTTAATAAAATTCCTTGCAAAATTTTCTCATACCAACCTAAAATTCAAATTTTGACGTTCTGTCACTTGAATAGAAAATGAATGGAGAGTAGGCTTGGTTCAGAAGCCCAATTTTTGCATTCCGCAAAGGCTGCGCTTAAAAAAAGTAACATTAACTAGAAAATTGTCAAAAGTGTTGCCGAACCGATCAGTTTCCAATATATTTTTTTGAAAATTAAAGTCGGGATCATCTTAGCAAGGTGCCGTATTGATCATCTATGAATACTTACTCGAAACAACGTGATTAAACGAAAATAACGGACGTCAGTCTATAACGGTTGAGGGTTGCCAATTTTGGTGATTAATGCACTACATCTGATGCTTTTGGACGCTCTCATATCATGACATTTTGTGAGAAATTCACAGAGGACGGACAAATTATTTATTTGATAGTCATTATTTGCCGTTCTTGTGTCACAGCAATCTCAAAACTGACAGAGCCGATAATACAAGTGGACTGTTTTACCTACTGCGTAGACTGGCTCCCTTCATGCACTGGAATTATTGAAATCATCAATAGGTAGGTAGGTAAACTCGCGTCGCATATTAACGAACGCGGGGGTTGTGTGTCTCAGGCTTTTTTTCTGTTAGTTTGTAAACGGGATTTCACATCCGTCAAAACTCCCGTCACTCGCTGTCAGTGTCAATAAACGGTAACAATGGGGATTGAAATGGATCTTTGTTGTTAATTATTGTCCATGACAGGAGTTCTGACAGAACTGAAATCCCGTTTACAAACCAACAGAAAAAAAGCCTGAGACACACAACCCCCGCGTTCGTTAATATGAGACGGGACTTTACATTAAGTTTTCCAAAAAGGCTGCTCGTTTGACGTTTGGCAAGAGAGAAAGTATCTAACAAATCTTTACATCAGAGGGTAGGTACCCACACCTTTTCTAGAATAAATTTTCCAGCTCAAGTTCATTTCGTTACAGAGCATCTATTGAAATTTTTTAATCGTGCGATATCTTATAACAATATTTATTTAGGATATAGGTACCTGTGTCAACAAAGTAACTGGATGTTTGCTTTACCAGGCAATCACAGATATTTACTTACATATGTTTCTTGATTTCTGACATGTGGTCTTATAAAAGTCGTTATCTGCTAAGACCCACATCGTCTATCGATCAACATAAAAAACTATCAATGGTTGTTCCAATAATACAAATAAAGATAAGTGGAACAGATCGCATCTCTGTGTGAAGAAAACTGTACCTAACTTTAGGATAAAATTTTAAACAGAACGTTCAATTTCATACACGTAATGACCAAAATCATTTTTTTGCGTTAGCTTAGGTATGAAACATTCAGGATGTACTATAAATTAGCTTACAGACGTCATACAATTGGTTATTTTCTTAAATCGATTCATAAATTTCCGATTTAAATTGTGTGTGTTTATCAACGTTGATACATTAATTATTCAGCTATAAGAGATATGTCGATAACCTAAATAAATTCAGACAAGACTTATGTTGTTTTCGCCAATTATATCAATGTGAAAAACAGTTCATGCAACAACAAAGAAAAAAATGCATTAACATTTAGATAAAATAAATGTGGGGAGCAAAAAATCACATTTAATAATAGACATTGCCGAAGCAATAAATTCAAACGTCGTCTTCCTTGTTTGATATAATTTTTCACACAAGATGTACAGTATGCGTCAGATATTTTGCTCGATCGTTTGTTACGCAACTGAAGACTTTGCGGAACAGACGCGGCCATGACGCCTAAAAACCATAGTTACCTACCTGAAATCCAGTCACTGTCAAATCGTTCAAAGTAATTGTCATGACCGAGTAGGTTCTGTAAAGTTTTCAGTTACGTAACAAACGATCAAGCAGAAGATCTGACGCACACTGTACCCACACCTTACTGAATACTGATATACGGTATGTCTTTCGTCCAAGGTGTCCATAGGGGTTTACGTGGGGATATAGATTTAGTTTTTTTCCTGCTTCCCTAAATTATTTAATAGAAATCTTAGGCTGTCAGGTTTTTGATACTGATAGCCTCTACCAGTGGAAGAATACTGAGCTAAGTTAGTTCATAAACGAAGGTAAAAAAATTGCAGCAGAGAAGCGGCTGGAACCTCCCCAACGCATGGGTCTTTGATTTCCGTGACTTGTGTTTAAGATTTTAAAGTTGATATGCCTAAATGACACTTCCCGTGGACCAATTGCTCCCAAAAGTCTTTCAGCTCTTCAATGGGTTACCTAACCTCCATGTACCAAATTTCGGACAAATCGCTCCAGTAGTTTGGGGCTATAACGTGGTTTCAGTGTTATTACAAAATTTCGATTTTTCTACCCAAAGGGTACTAAATGCGAATAAATTTTATCTCATTTAAAATCAGAATTTGAAGACCTTTCTGATGATAACAATAAATCTTTCAAAAAGTTGTTTTTGATGGGTGAATGAGAGAATAATTTTAAGTTTCGAAATTGGTGTGCCAAAACGGCACTTTCCGTGGGCCGATTGAATCCAAAATTTGTTCAACTCTTCGACGTGTAATACAATCTCCATGTGCAAAATTTCAGACCAATCGGTTGGGATTGGAAATTAACCAGAATAAATCAAAATACATGGTGATGTAGGGCGATGTAGTGATGTAGAAGAAGAGGCAAAAGAATTAAGGATATAAGTCGCCAAATGAGAAGAGTATAGGTTCGAAAATGTAAGCAGTTTCAACTACCTATCTGGGAGTCATAATAGAGGAAAATGGGCACGAAAGCCAAGAACTGAGAGAATAATAGCCAAAGAAAACAAAAAAATTGATAGCTTAACCCTAATAAAATCAAAATTTGTATCGAGAAAATTAAAAATAAGAATCTATAAAACAGTAATCACACCAACGGTAATTTACGCATGCGAGACCTGTGTGTTAAACAAAACAGTAGAAGAGGAGACACTGGACAGATGGGAAAGAAAGATTCTAAGAGGTATTTTTGGATGAAAGAGCACAGAAGAGGGTTGGATAAGGAGGACAAATATGGAACTAAAGGACCTATATAAAGAAGCGCCAATAACAGCATACGTAAAGGCCCAAAGGCTGAGATGGCTCTGGGACACACTGAAAGAATGACCAGCGAAAGAATGCCAAAGTTAGTGCTTAACAGGAAACCAATCGGGAAGAGAAGAAAGGGTAGACCAAGGAAAAGGTGGTACAAGAAGGTGCAGGAAGACCTAAGCAGTGTGGGAATAACGGACTGGCAGCGAACAGCAAGAAATAGAAGCGAATGGAAAAGGATGGTTTATGAATTCATGCAAGAAATTATAATAAATTATATAAAATATAATGTATAAACTAATGGAAATCTGTAAATTAACAGGCCTCCAAGGCCTGTTGAGCGATGTAAATAAATATTGGCTATCTGGTAAACTGGGTAAAACGGGTACCTACCCTAGTTCTGCTACAGCAGAAAGCTAAAATATTTTGTCCGGTTTTTAACTTCTACGCAGCGCGAAGTAGTTACTGGAATCGATCGGAAAATTCAAAAAAATCGAGTCACCAAAACGTGACACCGCTACATATTAGGTAAGTATTCCTTCGTATTGTTCAAAGAGTTTAACTTTTCCGCTAATAAAAACTTTTTTTGTTCCTTTAGAGTTAATTGTGCTACTAGCGTTATAGGTTCCTTATAACAGCAACAACGGGAAGGTAAAACGAGGTAAGTATGATTAGACTTGTGTTTGTTTCTATTTAAGCACAACAAAAAAAACAAACATTTCCTTCCTTTGCCACTTAAAATATGGTGTGAAACCTTACTCCCCAAGTTTATTGCCAATAAAGCTAAAATTGAAAGAAAGTTGATCGGCTGGAAAGTCTGCACATTATGCAGGACCGGTGAAAGGGGTTATTCATTAGAATGTATAGACAATGCCGTATAAAGCAGGAGGCTTTTATGGTCATAGTTTGAAAGCCAGATTCTGTTAATCATCAGTTCATCACGACTTAACGAGCCAAAAGATAAGACCTAAAGTTACTGCATAAAAATACCTGTTTTTTAAAAATAACGTTAATAAAGTGTGGTGCACAATTAGACAGGCATTATAGCAAGCCGGTCCTGTGCTGGCGTTATATGGTACGTACGTAGGTACCTTATGCCTGCCAATACTTGCACGAGTCGTAAATATTTTATGGCATTACTCAGAATTAAGCGAATGATATTAATCCAAAGATTTATAACTTTGCCCAGAGAAACTTTTATTTGTCAAATTAAAAATGTGGATTTCTCGTTATAGGCATGGTATACCTCATAAAAATGTTCGAACAGATAGGTAGGTACGTAGCTTACCCAGGTACCCAAATTTTTATTGTAAACACCCACTTTTGCATTGCAGTGTTTATTATTTTATTAGATTCTAGATGGAAAGAGCATTTTTGCTTATAAAATGGCCAGTTTCAATTCTGTAATTTTAGGCTTCAGCCTAATGTATGTACCTATAAGTATTTATATGTATATTATATTCTAACGGACCCAACCCAAGGTCAGTGCGAGTCAGGCCTTCTTTATCTTCTACGTTTTTTTCTGATGCTGTGATGGGCTCCATTACTCCTATTTACGTCAAAATTCCTGTCTGACAATAAAAGTAGTAACAATTAAGCTTGAATGGAATCATCATCAGCATTATTGATTGTTGTCCATTATTTCTGCTTTGTGACTTTGTCTAACAGTGAAAGGAATTTTGACGTAAATGGAAGCCCGCCGTTTAAACGAAGCAACCTAAGAAAGCCTGACACATTGTCCCTGTAGTCGTTTCGAATTTTGACTTTTGACTATATTTCAACCTCGTAGCTTTTCCGCCGGCCGGCGCCCCCATGCGAAAATCAGTTTTTTGCATTTATTTCAGTTTGGTGCATCATGCGACAAAAATAGTTATTATGAAAAAGAAAGAGCGTACAATTTTCTACAGATGGTTCCATACATTGAATAGTTTCGGCAGTTGATAAAGTTAGTTGACAGGGCCGGATTAAAGAATAGTGAGGCCCGGGGGCTGATCAATAAGAGGGGGCCCCTTGTTTGTGGGCCAGCTAGGGTGTGGTGCGTATTTCGTACTGTCAGGACAGGAGACTCTAAAAAGACTAGCTGTCATTAATTTTTCACGTGAAAAACCGAAAATGCCAATTTTAGCAAGAGGTATACACTGGAAGGTGATTTTTTTAAAAACCGTTAGCGACCTAAAGTGTGACCCATCTTGCTTCCTCAAATTTGAGAGAGAATCAATTGGCGTAAACTTTGAACTTCTCAGAGCCACCCGCTTCGAGAAAAGTAGATTTTCATTGGTTTAAAATTTCAAAATTCAATAAAATCAATAAATCATGGCAAGCCTTAATTAAAACCAGATTTTGTATTATAGGAGATGCTAGTAAATCCATTGCCACCAGTTTTTCTAAGAAAAAATCTTAAAACGCCGGAAATTCCGTAGAAATTACACATTTTTACACTTTCTAAAAGTTTTTTGCGACCGCAAGTGTGACCCATCTCATTTCCCCAAATTTGAAGGAGAATCGATTGGTGCAAATTTCAAACTTCTAGGACTCATACACTTCGAGAAAAGTAGGTTTTCTTTCATTTAAAACTTCAAAATAGAATAAAACTAATAAAAATTGTATTTTGTATTATCAAAGGCTCTAGTGAAACCAATTTTCAGCAATTTTCCTGATAAAAACTTTAAGACGCGAAATTCACTAGAAAGCATCATTTTGTAAAAAAATTTTGCGACCCATCCTATTTCCTCCAATTTGAAGGGGAATCGATTGATACAAATTTAAAACTTCTAGGGCTCATATACTTCGCGAAAAGTAGCTTTTCTTTAATTTAAAATTCCAAAATGCAATAAAACTAATAAATATCGGCAGGTTTTAATTAAACTTACATTTTGTATTATCAAAGAATCTAGTGAAACCAATTGCCAGTAATTTTCCCGATAAAAACTTTAAAACGCGAAATTCACTATGGTCTGTCCGGGATCCACACGACCGAGATTCACCCGATTTCCATTGCGATTCATTGTTGACAACAATGATTCGCCATGGAAACCCTATTTCCATGGCGAATCATTGTTGTCAACAATGAATCGCCATGGAAATCGGGTGAATCTCGGTCGTGTGGATCCCGGACAGATTATAGAAAGCGTACATTTTGATATTTAAAAGCTGGCCACCATTTGTTTTATATCAGCACATCATGAAATGTCTTCAAATTATATGTTTCCAAAAATACATTTAAACTTAGTGACCTTTTGACAAAAAATTGGAAAGGGTTGAAAAAACTCCAATAAACACAGACTCATTTGATGGATTGCAATTTATGAGGTAGGATTGGGTTATTCACCAAGTGGGGAGTCATCAGCCGCTTCCGTAGCTGCCCAATTTTTTTCAATCGTTTTCAGCGGGACGGGCAAGTATTTTAATTAAGCTTTGCAAGGAAAACTTTCTCAATTTGCGCCATACCTATTATCTTGGTATCAAGTAGAAGCATTAATAAACATCATAAAGTATGTAGGTATTATATGCATAATTATAATATTCTACCCTATGACGGTGTGGTAATGAATATTTCAACTTATGCATATATTATGATATTTATTATACGATGATTATACTTAAATGTACCTCTGATATACCAAGATGTCGCAAATTGAGAAAGTTTTCCTCGCACGTTTGTGCTTTTTTTGACGGACGTAAAAAAAGTATTACATATTTTGTAATTTTCCATCGTTTGTAATCTGTTTGTAATAATTATGTAATACTTCTTTTAAGCACACTTTTTCATTCAAAATCGTTCTTAAAGTGTGTGTTTTTTTAAGGACGACAAAACGTGAAAAAAAGTGGCGTAGCGGTTCATTTTTTCACTCTTTTGAAAAAAAAAGAGCAGTTGCTAAGGTTTTGTTGATATTGTTGTTGTAGATTTATCATATGGATTTATACCAAAGCCTCTCATTAGGGGATTTTTTGCGAGTGAAATCGATATTTGCCCAGAATTTTAACTGTACCTACGGTCGTAAAAAAAAATTGTATCATGAGTAAAGTAACTTTTTTTTCAGTCGTCGGAAAAAGTTACACTTTACTCACTATTTCTTGATAAAACTGACAATGCTGAACAATCTGACGAGCGCCAATGTTATGCGGGGCTGGGCTTCCATTATTGTCTCGATGTTTGGTCTTCACGACGTTTCGAATTTTTAATAACCAATCGTCCTCAGGTGAAGATTCAATTGACGATTGGTGATTGAAATAATGGAAAAACCCCGGAAGCCAAAAATTAAGATACGGGAAATTCGCAAAATCGGGGTTGACAAAATTACCTATGTACATATTCAGCCCTATTCTGTAACTTAGTTGATTTTAGTCATCATTGAGATTAATTGAGGGAGCTGATTGGAGAATGTGACCATTGTTTACGTTGTTCCCTAGGAGATATCCCAACCCACCCACACTTGTTTAAAATGTTGACAAATTTCAAGAAAACATTTATATTTATTGATATCTCCAAGACAACAACGTAAACAATGGTCAAATTCTCCAATCAGCTCTCTCAATTCATTTCAATGTTGACTAAAATCAACCAAAGTTACAGAATAGGGCTGATTGTCAACAATGTCAACCACGCATTCAAACCAACTATAAACCTTATCCACTACCACTAGGCCAAAACCATTCAATTTTCGTCAAAAACGCACAGCACCAAATCTGCAGAAAATTGTAGGCGCTTTCTTTTTCATAATAACTATTTTTGTGGCAACCGAGGTTGCTACATCAAAATGAGTACCTATATACAGTTGAAACGCAACCTATAAATCGTCCAAAACGCTCAGGCTGTGTAAGGGACTGACTGTCATTTAGGATTTAGTGTCTATGATTTAGGTTAGAAATCCGTCAAATGTTTGTCAAAAGGGTTGTCGCAAGTCGCGCGTAATTTTTTTGTAAAGTCAAAAAAGATATATAGGTAATTGAGTTCTGTGTATACGGCCAATCGGCATTTCTATTTCTCATGAAAATTTTTAACAGCAAAATGTTTGGCAGACACATAATTTGACATTGTCGTCAAATTTGAATAAATATAAATACAAACTTGCATTTGGAAGCATATATGATAAACTCTTGTTTTGAATTAATATTCTGTCACTTTGTTGTCAGTTTCAAATTTATTTCGGAAGTGTATTCAAAACTGACATTATTTTGACACTGTTTTAATACAAAATAGGCGTTCGCCTTACGTCTTCAAATGCAAGTTTGTATTCAAAAATATAGCGACCGCCAGAAAACGGCTAAGGCACCTCTAAACCTACAAGATCACCAAATTTGAAAACTTTCGGATTTTTCTTTATAAGGACCGTTTTCTCGCTTTGGCTACTGAACTGGACTATCCATAAGTAGAAAAGTGAGGATGCAAATTGACTGAAAATCAAAGTATTTGCATTTCTGTTTTAGCATAACTTGCGCATGCGCCAAACCTACCTGCCATTACTTATTGACACTTTTGAAAGAGGCAAATCGTAACCCCTTTCGCCTTTGACCATGTTATTCCGTCTTCCGATTCTCCTTCCATGTTGTTTAGTCAAATTAATGTATAAAAACACGCGCAAACAAGCATCATTACAAGCACAACATGACATGAGCAAGAAGTGCCAGTTGGCCGGTAAAATAGATAACTTTATTCGACCGAAATTCTAGTTTTTTATTGGTCAGACGTAAGAAATTCTTTGTAATGCCACCTTACCTTTATGCTCCTGTTGGACTGCACGACTCTGATTGGTCATCTGCAAGCTGCAAGGCATCTTTGTGAAGAGACCAATCACCGTTCATCAATTTTACTACACCGCATAGTGCAGTACAGGCCGAATCCAGGTATTTCTTGAGAGAAAAGAGTACACATTATGCTCAAATCTGAATGCGTTAAAAAAGGATGACAATATGATTCGCGCGCAATTGGAGGCGATCGACAGAGACCGATATTCCTTTCTTTAATGGGCGAGAGAGGGAGAAATATATTTTGAGCCTCCAAATGGTGGTCGCGACTCGCGTGACGTCACTCAAGAAATAGAGCCGTTTTCTGGCGATCGCTAAGTTTTTGAAAACAAACTTGCATTTGAAAACATACGGTGAACGCGTATTTTGTATTCGCGAAAATCAGCTGCTAATAGATGGCATTGCTAAACCACAAAATGGCGATCTCACCCCACTGGGGAGTCGGAGGTGAGAATTCTAGCGTGACATGCCTGACAGTGTCAGTTGGTGACATCAGTGACATCGATACGTGGATTTTTTAAAAGCCAAGTTTTCCTGGATTTACAATGTTTCCACTTAAGTACACAAAACGTAAAATTCCACAGAATTATTCCCAAAATTTCGAGTCAGCGAGAGGATGTCTCCGAACAAAACTACTACCTAACAGTATACCTAACCTCGCAACTGACAACTGACTGAAGTAAGCCGAAATTATGATGACGGACGTTTAAAAGTATTTCCGTATCCTGTCTCTGAGTGTAATTAAAGTATTGCCACCAGATGTCAGACACTTTGCTGATTTTCGCGAAGTTTTGAAAAAATTTTCGAGATGAATTTGAAACTGACAACAAAGTGACAGTATATTAATTCAAAACAAGAGTTTATCCTATGCTTCCAAATGCAAGTTTGTATTTGAAAACATAGCCACCACCAGAAAGCGGCTTAGGTCCATTACCGAAAGCGGTATATCCTCACATAATTAAATATATAACAAGGATTAGATTTCTAATAGCATTATGCAACTAACAATTCAGCGGCTAGTATATTTGGTTAGCAGTTGAAAACGTTAAATAAGAAAATAAGTCTTGGCTTAATAAGTCAATCGCATTGAAATTTTAAAACATTTTTGATCTGAGAGCCAAACCAAAGACAATTTGACAACGTCGAATATGACCAAGGTTGAATGTGACGTCCTTCCCCCACCTCCATCAACGTCAACCACCTGTCAAAATGACAAATAAATTGGTTGAGGTTAGATTTTTGTCTTTAATTATCATTTCATGTGTAATGATAAATTCTTAGTATTACAACATGCATGTAATTAACACCAGCGCGGTAAATTAATGTCCTAATCTTTACAGCCATTTAGCTAAACGTTTCTAAAAATAAACTTTGAAATCTTGTTTGCACTATCACCTTGTTTTTATTTACAGTCAGTTATGGATTTGCATACAAAGCAGAGACAGTTTTCTGGCCAACTTTACAAGTACACGAATGTCATGAAGGGCTGGCAGTACCGATATTTCATGGTTGATGCAAATGCTGGACTTTTACATTATTATTTGTGCGAAGGAGAAAAACCTGATGGAACTGTTCCGAGAGGCTCTCTACATTTAGCTGGAGCAGTAATTTGCCCAAGTGATGAAGATTCAAAGACTTTTACAGTGAATTGTGCCTCAGGCGATATGTTAAAATTAAGGGCGACTGATGCTAGAGCTAGACAGGAATGGGTAAATGGATTGCGGTCTGTAGCAGAGTCACACACTAAAGTAATTTGTTTTCTCTTAGATTTAAAAACTAAATGTGTTGCAATTTTAGGCAATAAGTGCAAATAGTCCTCCGTTACCTCCACGAGAACATTTGGCTGTTTTAGATGCAATGGGGTGTGCTAGGTCACAAATAGCACAAACTGAACAAGCAGATTTAGCTTTATGTCGAATAGTAGAGTCTTCTGGAAGTAAAAACTTCGTAGATCCAAACTTATTACTTTTAAAAGCTACTTCGGCTGCTGCTTTACATTGTTTGAACCAATGTCTAAGTATTTTACAGAGGAATCAACATGCCCAACAGGCAAGGACTGGTTTTGTTATTGATGAAGATTAGTGCTTACATTCCATTAAATCTAATTAAGATGTGGTTCAATTATTTATCCAACTTCCAAGTATTATTATGAAAGTCATTGGGTTTCAATATTTCAGACCACAGTTAAATGAGTTTTATTACTTAAAATACTTTATCATGATACTGTTTAGAAAGTAACAGAATGTTGGTTTACTTCTTAGCAAAGGAAATTTTCATGGCATGCGTCGGAGTGATTTTGAAACCCTGTAGGGCATCTTTGGCAGCTCCTGATTGCATTTCAGTTTCAAATTCAACAAAAGCAATGTCATGTCGGTTGGGAACAAGACGAACCTCTTTGAAACCCGGGAATCTGTAAAAATGCCTGATAGAAAAAACAACTCTAAAACTGAACTCACTGATTGAAGAGCATCGACAACATCATTTCGTTAGTTTCATCAGGCAGATTTGTAAGGAAAAGAATTTGATTTGGTGGTTGCTCTGCATTACTCGATCTGTTTTCCTTGTTCTTCTTTTTCTTCTTGGGAGCTTCATCTTCTTTTGAAGGTGGTGGGCGGATCTTCTTTGGCCTTTCCTGGAACGTACCCTTCAACTTTGAAACAACATCAGAATCACTTTTAGCATATTGAATTCTCTGAAACAGACGAGAGGTGAGTTTGTGCCTAGTGCAATGCACAACAGTTCATATTTATACAAGGTCAAGAAAAACCCAGCATATAGCTACCATTGGTTTATCGTAGAATGGAAAGCCTTGCATCGACCTTAAGGCGTTGGTGGAGCTTTGGATTTCCTTGAAAATTACGAAAGCCTGGCCCCTCATTTTCAGTGTTTTGAGGGCCACTATGTCGATAATTTGGCCAAATTGTGAGAAAATGGCGTATAACGACTTCTTCAGCTCTTCTTTTTTGATTTTTTCGTTCAAATTATTGATGTAGATCGTGTTGTTGGGGCGTATGTCCATTTTGTGAGGTTAGGTCTAAATCAGCTACAAAAAAACCCGATTTCTGTTCTTATTTGAAACGAAATTCAATTGCTTACCTGAAATGGTAAGTTGAGACTGGGGAAAGTGAAGAAATGCGGTTTCAAATGATTATAAATCAAAAGCTTCACCGGCTGCCGAAATTGTAAACGTAAACGTAAACCAAACCATAACGTAACGACATAACCAGGACATAACCTACACGTATTCTGTGGCGTTTCCTGTCGCTGCGGCGCGGCGGCGGCGGCGGCTCCATCTCCATGCCGTTGGCGCGAAAGCCATTTACGCGAATGATGCGCATACGCGTCATGCTTGACTTTGTTAAAATAGTTATTTAACGAACGATAGTGTTAATGAGAGCGATTAATAATCGAGATTTTTTAATGATAGAGATTATTAATCGCCTATTAAGTACTATTAACACTCGAGTCAGTTACAATATTTTTCCGTGAATTGTAATATTATTAAATTGGCGAAATTTGTTTTTCAAAACTGCGTTTGATAAACGGTTATGCAACCAAACATGCATCCAATTTAAAAAGTGCCGAAGCTCGATGAACAAAACATGAGAAATTAAATGTCAATTGCCTTGCCAAAGTAGGCCAAAAGCATTGATTCTGAGTTCGCAAACTTAAGCTTGCAAGATTTGCACTTTCTAGCATTTCAGGTGGTGTTAATTAAGATCCTGAGTATCCATTGATGGGACTTTTATTTAAATTTGCAGATTTTGAAAATTTGACAGATGGCACTTAAATTCTTGTTTAATGTCAGGACATGTATAGTTGATTGCCTATACTAAAATCGTTGAATAATAGAAAATCGTGCATTAATAGGGTCTATTAATGCACGATTTTGGATACATTAACGAAACCCATAAATGAACAATTCACGGAAAATGTGATTTTTGAGAATGTGGTTTGGGAACAAACAAATATTTTTGAAAAAATTTGGAGTTTACTTACACCACTCTACTTAAAAATTCCCCATTTACACGGGTGCAGTTTTTTTAAGAAAAAAATTTGAAGACCTGGTTCTACAGGCTTTTATAAAGCTCTGCTCTTGTTTTCGTTATTTCTCTATTCATCTCTGTACATCAAGGTGTTCAAAATTAATTTATAAACTTTGTGAACTTTAAACCTATTTTTCTCAATTTTTTCAAATGCAACACCTTGTATATTTTTATTCAGTGTAGTGTAGAATTTGTGAACGAATAATTTTTGTAATACAGACATATGTTAGTTACTTTCATCCGTTCTCGAGTTATTCGCAAATATTACTAATTTTCTTGCTTGCAGACAATATTATTACTTATAAAATTATCAAATAAGCACCCAAACTAAGATGTAAATGTTCAAAATGTCCTCTAGTTTGGTTTATGAACAATTTAATTGGTTCTTCAAAAGACATTTCTTTCTACTACCTTTAACATTTAGAATAAAATATACAGTCTGTCTCATTTTAACTGGAACCACCCAAATATTTCGGTTAATATTGAGCAAATTAATTCGCTTTTTTTTTCTACATGCAGAGCTTCAAAATCTGCATCTGTGTAATGCTTCACCTTTTTTTTGTCCCGAAATCTTGGCCTACTATGCGATTAATTAATTAAAGAGGACAAAAACAGCGAAAGCCTATTAGGCATTTTTTTATCGAAAAATTTTATTAAGAATAGTTGCTCAGGATGACTCCAAATGGGTAATTGCGGAGTTTCAGACAAAAATAAAAATGTTGAATTTCTGGAGGAAAAAATGAAAAATATCGAAAACCTCATTATTTTTGCAAGAAAAGGGTTGCTGTGTAATTAAAAACAATTAAAATGAGTATTTGACAGTTGCTGTTAGCTATGGCTGGGCAAAATTTAACAATCGCAGAAAAAGTTGGAATTATTAATAAGATTATTATTTATTAGCTTGTAATCAAACAAACCTATTTCAAGTGTTTTCTTATTATACAGCAACCCTTTTGTTGCAAAAATATGGAAGTTTTCGATATTTTTGATTCTTTCCGCCAGAAATTCAACATTTTTATTTTGGCCTGAAAGCTCGTTTGGAGTCATCGTGAGCAACTTTTCTTTATAAACTTTTTGGTAAAAAAATGCCTAATACGATTTCGCTATTTTTGGCCTCTTTAATTAATCGCAGTGGGCTGAGATTTCGGGATAACAAAAGGCTTAAGTATTACACAGATGCAGATTCTGGAGCTCTACATGTGCAAAAAAAGAGTGAGTTTATTTGCTCAATATTAACCGAAATATTTGGGTAGTTCCAGTTAAAATGAGACACACTGTATGTGCCTATTCCTACTAAAAAATGTCTCAAGAAATAGTGACTCCTTTTCATTAGGCCATCTTGTACATCCATTTAAACACGATGGACATAAGATATTTATCGAAATATCAACAATCGATGAATTCACATGTTGACATCGTTGAGCGGCCGTGTTGACCGATCGTTTATTTCCGCTCCGTAATGGATAAGCTTCGCGACTCTCAAAACTGCTCCGTGTATAATATGTTGCCTACAACTACGAGTTCGCGTCTGCGTTCTAATCTGTATTTCGCTAGAGCGACCCTCGCTTCAACAACTTTCGCGCGAGTGGACGTCGCGTGAATGGTTTTCGCGCTGTGGCATTTCCGATTTCCTGACAGTGCTGTCAACCAGAACCAGCTGTCAGTCCTGTCTGTTTAAAACGTCAATCTGTCAAACAACTGTTAATTTCTTTTTCGATACCCAAAGAAAAATAAAAACTAATGGCTTCACCTCACAAAAAAAGTAAACACAATTATTATATTTTACATTAAACATCAATTTCTTTTCAGAGAAATTGGAAAACGTGAACGTAATGAAGGGCATCGTAGCAACAAAAAAAAAGCTACAAGATTGTCAAAACTTGGATCAACTCCTGAGAATTGAAAATTTCGAACTTACTGTGAAGTGTAACGTAATGATTATTGATACGTCAAAGTGGGGTTTAAGTGACTTTATTTTCAGCGAATGAAAAATGTGTTGTCCAATATAAACACGATTGAAAAGGCCTTGCCGGGTCAGTTGCTGGACTATACAACTCAAGTGACCCAAATTTTGCGGACCTGTGCCCATGTGGAAAGTTGTGCGCCTTGTGGGTATAACATTGCTTGAATTTTTACAAAAATTAAGTTGCAGATAAAGTACAAAATGGTAAAATAAGTGTGAATAAGCCAAAGGCCGAACTGAATCCACACACAGTGAATGGGCATATACTCTATGTTCCCACCATAAATTTAACCAGGATAAATGAATCACCAAATAATAATTCTAAACGAAAGTTCTCAGAAAGTGACGACTTGGAAGATAGTCAGGTGTCTTCTAGTTCTAGAGTGAACAATTCCATGAGGAGCGACACAGCAACATCCATAAATGCTATGGATTTTATGGGTGATTCTCAGTGAGTATTATTTTAAGTTTTGTAGTGTATGTACTTGATAAATCGTTCAAGGCTGGTAAGCAGTGTGGAGTCACAGCCTTCAACATCTTCACAATCAGCTTCTCATACTCTGTTATCAGGAACATTCCAAGAAGTAAGTACTTATGACAATTTCGGCAGTTGTATTCAATGCACTAATTCAAGGTGAAGATATATTTGAATCCAGTGACTGAGGAAATGCTAAATCGGACAAGAAATGGGGTCATTGATAATTGTTCTAGAAACGTTACCAAACGTACTAGGAGATAATGTTTTTTTTAATGTAATAATAATTATTGATGGTTTCATGAGTTGAATTTTATGGTAGATAATAATAATATAATGTATGTGTCCAAGGTGAAGAAAAATTTTTTATAGCAGAGCTGTCTTATTTCTCCTAATTAACCATTTTTGTTTTTGGTAATACAGGTATCCCAGCAAACACAGAAGGTCTGGCCGTGTTATGGCAACTGTCCGGCAAGTCCGGCACTGGCAATAGAATTACGGCCGTGTACTGGCCAGACGAGAATCGGCCATACGAAAGCAGCCACAACGTGGCCGTACTATGGGCATACGAACAACGGCCAGACAAAGACAGCCATAGCACGGCCGGCCTCTGGCAGCCCTAACCCGGCCGACTCCTGACAGCCTTAGCCCGGCCGGCCTCTGGCTGCCTCATTCTGGCCGTATTGAAAATGTTTCTGTAGTTAAATAATATGATGATAGTGATTAATTTGATAATGTAACCCTTACTATCATACAATTAGCAAAATTAAAGAGTATTACATATTTTTTAAATAATTGCCTGTTAGTTTATGTACAAGATACAAACAAAGTAAGGTATGAGGTGAAGCGGCCTAGTAGCAAGAAACTCGACTATCGTCCGAAGAATCCGGGTTCGGTTCTCGGTGGTGAAGCGGTTTATCACGTTTTTTTTCGTCCCGAGGTAGTTCCGGCCTGAACGTGGCCATAAGAACGCCGTAATGTGGGCCCAAACAGAACCAGACCCGGCCCGTGCCTGGGCAACGTAGATCGGCCGTAACAAAACCAGAGGCACACATGCGGGCCGCGCCAGATAAGGCACTCGCTTCTGGGCCGGTTCCGGCTTGTCCGTGCAGCCTCATTCCGGCCGGCAACCGGCCATAAGATTGAGGTTTGCTGGGATCTCTTGTATACGCCCTCTTAAAGTGTCAGTTAGCGATATTTAGAGAATCTTTTTGAGCAGTTAAACGAAAATTCACACAGGGGTTTCAATTTACTGCCCAGCGAATGAAAAAATGAAAATATTTTCAGCTCTGACGCACTTCCGGTAATACAGGAAGTGGCCGCCATCTTTGTTGACTCTAGATTCGGATTGGCCTCTTAATTGTCAGGTCATTGCACCTCCACTTTGCTTACCTAACTGTCATAGTTTTTGACATGTCAAAATTTGTGTAAAAAAATTGAATTTTATCCGGCAATAGAAAAATATGTGTCTTCCAGACGGTAGGAGATAAAGATATCAAACTTGGAGGCTTGAAAGTACAAGGTTTGAGCTTTCGGCTGATGGCTCACTCGTTCTTGTTGACATAACAATATGGCGGAAATTAATTTTTAAATATGGCGTAACGAAATTGTCCACAACTCAATTTTGCCAAATGCGAGTACAATAATTTTATGTACCAAAAGATGCAAAATTAAATTCTCTTTAGGGTAGTATTAGCATTCCCTATACCTATTTTCAATATTTTTGAAAATATGTGAAATAAATGATCACAGCAAGCTTAATGGTAATACCATGAATGGGTTACCATATTATCAATAATTTTGCTTCGAGCTTCCATCGGTTTTGAATGCGTGTTACGTGTGAGAACTGCACGTTTGCGGTTTTCATCTTAAAACGCATGAAAGATTGACCGAAGCAAAATTATCTTAGAATATGGTATGCACGAGTTGTATATTTCAGATTATTGCACCCGAATCACGTGGCATTTGATAGCCAATAATATGTTCTTATTTTTCAAAAATAAGCCAACCATGCGATCTGGTACTCGAGAATTATCGTTAGAGTGTTACCGATTTGATGTTATCGCTTTAAGTTAGCTCTAGTGCAATCATCATAAGACTGACCGATGCAAAATGTAGAATTACGGTACCTTTGAATTATTATTCTCATCCAAAGACCTTTTAAAATGAGCTCTGGCGTGTTTTTGCATTTTTTAATACAGGCTGGTCGTTTTATCTTGAGACTGGCAAGTATCTCGGAAAGGAAGCATTTTAGAAAAAAAATTTTTGTATAAAACTTTTATGACTTCGAGGGGGAAAATTGATGGCATTGACGCTATTTTGATTCAAGGTCATTTTCAAGGTCAAGTGAAGGTCAACTTAATTTTTTTAAATGGAAACCTACATTTTTTATTACAGATTCTTATTCACCGTAAAAGAACAAACAACTCTCATCTAAACTATTTTTGGATCCAATGGATAGTTTGTCAGATATTTAAATAAAAATTTTAATCTTCTTCGAAATCCATTGCCTTCCCTAGCAACAGTGGCATGGCAAAAACAAAATCTACAACAATTTTTGTGGTTTATCTATCTAGAATTAATCGTTGCTAAGAGTTACAACGGTTGTTCATTTGTTTTGTCTTGCCGCGGTTACTAGAGAAGGCAATGGATTTCGAAAAAGGTTAAAATTTATCCATCGGATCCAAAAATAGTTTAGATGAGAGTTGTTTGTTCTTTTATGGGGAATAAGAATCTGTAATAAAAAATATAGGTTTCCATTTAAAAAAATCAAGTTGACCTTCATTTGACTTTGAAAACGACCTTGAATCAAAATGGCGATGATGCCATCTATTTTCCCCCTCGAAGTACTAGGTCATAGGATCAACCGTTTTCAAGAAAAACGCGATTAAAGCATGTCATGCTATGGTAACAAATTTATAAATGCAACAAAACAAGTTGGCTTGCTTCACAAATGTCGTTAGATTGTCACTAACGACTACAACTTGTTATTCTAGCTCCAACTGGCTACTGTCATCTACATATTCAAAGAAATTCATGAAGGCCGTGACAAATATTTTTATTTTCATCTCTGTAACACAAGACTCTTACCCAGATCTCATTGCCAAATCCATAAGTACCATGCAAAAAGAAAGTCTGTATTACACAGACGAACGCTGCGGGGGCATAGGATCGGGTTTCAACAGTACAAAAACCGGACAAAGTTTATAGAATAATTTATTCTTATATCAATGACAAGCGTACTGACTAGTGTTAATAAGAGCACTTTACTGGTTAGAAAATACTGCCGAAATTACTATAACAAAAATATAAATTTTCGAAAAGATTATTAGGTTAGAATGGTAACTATTTATCACTTTATAATTAAATTATCGAAAAACCTAAAACATGAACACAGGAACTAAATTACTTGACATAATCCCAAAAGAAAGTGTCTTAAGCCATTCTTTTAAAGATTTATATTATTTTTGAAAGGTTTTAACGTTTTAAACAAACAACACCTCACCAATTAATAAGATGAACATTCATTCAACTTTCGTTTATAAATTTTCTATTGTTAATTCTAAACTAACCCTAACCAAATTTAAACTAATAATTTTGTCAATTTGCCCAATATTAGTTCTAATATAAAATTGAAAAACGTTAATTTAAATAAGGACTAACGTTAGTTAAAAAACGACAATCTAATGAACGATCGAATTATCAAGTGGTTATTGGCGAAGTAGGTAACAACCCTAATCGCAGTTAAACTAAACAGTGTTCAAAAAACTTGGCAGATTTTTAAAATTAAAGTCGCAATTTTATTTAAAAAGCTGCACATTATTTTGAATAACAATCATAAATATTCATCTCTAAATCACAAAAAAACCTGTTTAGATGGTGAGTAAATAATGTTTCCATAACAAAAATAAAAAGAATAGGTAACAAAAAATATATCAAAATGCAGTTTTGTAATACATACACAAAGTCTTTTTACCCTTATTTTTGTTTGACAAAGTTAATTTTGTCAAAAACCTACTTTAACCGATAGTCAAAATAAACCGTACTTTAGCAATAAAAATACCATTAAGATACCGTCTGTACCAATTCTTCCTGATTCATTTCTCGGCCGTCGGGAGAGTTATAAAGGATATTCGCCGATATAACAATAGGATATTCTAAATTCTTATCGAGGGTCAATATTTGAACTTCCTCTCCTTTTGTAAGTCCCAGCTTTAATATCTCCGATTGTTTGGAATACACTATTTGTCTCTGTTCGTTTAATTTCACAACGGTCACTCTGAAAAAGGGGATCATATCTTGGAATCAACGAAATTTGAGATCAAGAATAATTACATCTCACTAATAATAGTTTAAGCGGCGCAGAATATAAACTATAGAAGGTTTTTCAATCTCATGAGGTTGCCATTTCCATGGTGACAATTGTTTTCTACAGTTGTATTTCAGAAAGAAACAATTGAATTTCAGAATACGTCAATAAAGGTTTGCAAACTTGTAGGTCTCTCTCTAATTCGTGACGTAATATGGACCCAAAATTTGACAATGACAGACTTTTGCATCGCTTTTTCATATCGGGCTTTGTCAAATTTAGCCTCCATATTGTCTATCTCTTTTAATTGGAAACCTTAATAAAATGTCAGAATTGTCAGTTCAGAATCTGTCAGTTGCAGTTCAAAACGTATTTACAGTAGCGGACACGAAATTTCGTACGACGATGACATTTCATTGTCAAAAGATGTAAAACATGCGTTACACCGGCTCAGGGTTGGCAAAAACCCGGGTTTTTGTGTCAGCGTCATGGGTTTTTGGGTATTTGTTATCATTTTGACAGTTTTGACACTATTTTGATCTGTAATGACATGTTTGAGACACCTAACACCTAACCTAACCCTATTTACTTGCTATTTAGAATTAATTAAGAATAAAGTAAGTACTTAAGGGGCTCTATTATAATTTTTGTAATCATTATTCATTCTGCAAAAGGTCTCTAGTGGAAGAAACCGAAGAGAAATTAATTGTCGAGACGGTAAATGATAGTACGTTTGTGCATTGTGCGTAGCATTCCTCTCTCTTGATTTTACTGCTCCAGGCTAATTATGATTTTCATTTAAAAATATTGGGTTCTTGTGTTTTGAGGTCTGGGTTTTTGTGTCAAAAACCCACCCAAAAACCCAAGTGGGTTTTAACTACTGCCAACCCTGCCGGGGTCTTATCCTGGATAACATTGAAAAAAAGTTGCTATCAATCCGATTGGTGATCTTTTCGGTTGCTACAGCGATTCTTAATAAAATAGCGATTTCAATTGAAAACTCAAGCAACAACTTTTACCTGTTGCCATGATTTTCAATAAGGTTTCCAAACTTGTAGGTCTCTCTCTATTTCGTGACGTAATATGGAGTAAAATTTGACAATGACAGACTTTTGCATACCGGGCTTTATCAAATTTTGCCTCCATATTGTCTATCTCTTAACTGGAAACCCTAATTGAATTAAACATAATTTATCAATCTCCCATGACAACACCTGTAAAGATTGCTAATTAACCCATCGTATGTCTTTGTCTTAGAAGTTTTCAATATTGAGGAGTTTTCAATGTCATCCAGAATAAGACTGAATAAGCATAATTTATATCGAAGGACAGTCAAATGAAGTACGAAATTCCATGTCCGTGACTGTACCTAATGCCGGAGCAACTGAATTAATAATGCATCCTGAAATGCAAATGATGTTGTCTGAACAGAGCTGGGCCAAGTACCGAAAAAAAGTACTTCAAGTATCAAGTACTAAGTACTTGATATATTGAAATATTTTGAATATACTTCAAGTATCAAGTACAAGTACTGGATAAAAGTACTTCAAAATTGCAGTCCAGTACTTTACTAGTGCGCATACGTTAAGTACCCAGTACCAGTACCAATACTTAAAAGTACTGAGTAAAATAAGGGACTGAGTATTTACTAAAGTACTTAGGTACTTCATAAAATACTTAAGCGCTTGACATAGTACTTAAGTAAAATAAAAGACTGAGTATTTAATAAGGTAGGTACACAGTACTCAAGTATCTACTTGTTATTGAGTACTCTTATAGACAGCGGGCTAGCGACAATTTCGGTATATGATTTGCTCCACCACAATAACGATAGGTATTATAGTTTTAGTTAATATAAACCCGCAAATGTAGAAATCATGCTCAGGTGTGGCTGCGTTTTCAAATTGAGGGGGCTTCAAATTTGTAAAAAAGTCGTTCTTGGATTTGCCCCAACTATTCTAAAAACCCCTATTTTTCAGTAAAAGATTCAGTACCGAACTCGATACTTAAGTGCTCGATACTTAAGTACTCGATACTTAAGTACTACCAAGTCCAAATACTTCTCTCGAAGAAATTATTCAAGTACCAGCATCAAGTACTTTTAAGAAGTACTTGAAATACCCAGTACCGGTACCGAATTTTTAAAGTACTTAAGTACCGTTACTTTAAGTACCAAAAGTAATCAGTGCTGCACTTCAAGTACATTTCGATACTGAGTAGCCCAGTTCTGTTCTGAATTACAATAATTTGATTCTGAATTTCAACTGATGCTTTCTGAAAATAAATTGACTAATCTGAAACTCAACTGACGCATTCTGAAATCAATTTGACTATTCTGAAATACAATTGACGCTTTCTGAATTAGAAATGACTAATCTGAACGACAATTGACGTATTCTGAAAGTAATTGACGCTTTCTGAACTGCTACTGGATAAAGTGTAAACCTCATGTTAAGTTTCAGTACCTACATAAGATGGAAAAACCTGCGATAGGTAGTGTAAATCATTGTTAATGAGATGTAACTATGTTAGTATCAGTCTCGACGTGTCACTAAACGCTTAATTTTTTTTGATCAAATAGTAAGAATAACTATCACTAGAAACACCCCACTACACCGAAACTATTGATTTTCACTGCTGACGCGTTTCGAAGCTATACTACCCTACTTCCCAGAAAACTGAAACATATATAGGCCCACCCGCGTAGCTTCACCCCGTTCATAAGCCTATCCCTAGACTTATAAATGCCGATTCTTTCCATCGCATCTAGCATCCGCACCTTGTTAACGCTACAAACTAACTAATTTAAGGACAGTTTTTAGATCTGAAAACAAACTGAAAAACCTTTTAGGCAACCCGAAAGATAAAGTAGGGAATATCGAAAAATCTGGCATATACGAAATCAATTGTCAAAATTGTGATCTACAGTATGTAGGTCAAACACAAAGGTCTCTCAACACCAGATTTAAGGAGCACTTAGCCCACCTTAAATATGGCAGAACTGAGAAATCCAGTGTTGCCCTACATAGCTTACACAAGGACCATAGAATAAGCGATAATGTTAAGTTAGTTTGTAGCGTTAACAAGATGCAGATGCTAGATGCAATGGAAAGTATCGTCATTTATAAGATAGGCTTAGGAACGCCGATACAGGCAAGTAGGGTAGTATAGCTTCGGCTTTGATATTGAGCACATTGTGTTCGAAACGCGTCAGCAGTAAAAATCAAGTGTTTCGGTGTAGTGGGGTGTTTCCAGTGATAGTGCATTTGTCCACCGAAGTTGTCCAGTGTTTCCCTAGTAAGTATAACAATAATTTTACCTTATAGCTATATGTCTTGTAGCCTGAAAACTCAGCAGTTGTTCAAACTCGCAACGGTGATTCCTCTTTACTGAAAGCGTTATTCCATCAGTCATCATCAACAAGTCCATGCCGAAATGGAAGCCCGTCCATCTCCAAACATGCCTCTCGTTAACAGTCAATATCCGTCCACACCTCAAACTAGTGTTGAGGAATACTTCGTCTAAAACTTCACTAGGACCTTTATCGTCATTCTGATTGACCCTCAAAACATGTTTCCACTGCTGAAGGACGACCGGGTTTAACCACGAATGGGGAATAATATTATCGTTAAGGACTAGCTCCACGTCCATCTGGTGGGAGATTAAATTGTCAATTCGGAGACCTTGGAAGACGGCAATATATTCACGCCCTTCCTCACTGACCAAAAACGCAGGCTCGTCTAAGATCAGATAATATTAACCCCCGAAAACAAGTTTCCGAATTTCATACTTTTCCGAGAGCAAAAGAAATTGTTTACTTCTTTATTGGTTGGAGTGTCTTCTTGGTATGGATGGAGCAAAAGGTACACCCAGTATTTTAGCAACGCGTAAAGGGAATATTCGGTTTGCATCACAAATAAATTGGGATGGGCTACAAGTTTTGCCATTAGCGGCGTTGGAATGCTTCTTAAATGCGTAAGCGGATGCATAAAGTAATACGTCATCAGATTGACTTGGAACCATTTGAAACAGACTTCTTGCAACTTTTTGTCCCCATATTGACAGGCTGCGTTGTAGTATTCATGGGAAGTCTAAAAAAATAATCATTGTGAAATGTGCCGACCCTAGGAAACTTTTTACAAATAAATTGGTGATTATGTTTTAGTTATTTACGTAATTAGTTATGAAAAGTCCTATATTTGCCAAAACGAGCGATAGCGAGTTTTGCAACATTATGCGAGTCAAACAATTTAGGTTTTTCATAACGTATTCAGTACAACATTTTACCTAATTGTGTAAAATCCAACTTTTCAAAACGCAATTAGGTAAAATAAGTTAAGAAACTTAGTAATACAGGGTGTCCGGAAATTAGAGGATAATATCTTAAGGGCGTATTTTGTAAAAATTGAAGAAAAGTTGTAATAAACATAGGTCAAAAAATGCCTCCTGCTAAAAATTTTAAAGCTTCGATCATAAGCGTCCTGTACCAGGGGGGTTAGGACTAAATTTGCTCAAATAATTTTTGTGAGTTGTTTTATCTCAAATTTAGCATCAGAATCTGAACGATTGAAGTTTTGTACGTAAAAATGGTGCTCTTGTACGAAATCGCTAGAGTGCACCGTTTTCGAGAGCACGAAACTTTGTCACAGATTTTATTTAGTTATTTACCAAATTATCAAAAATGAGTTCAGGGGTTGATTCCTTGTGTTATTTTAGGAAGAAAAGTTCGTATGGACATATGGCGGAAAACGCTTCCTAACGGAGATATGGGGTACTGAAGAACGTTAGCTTTCCAGGACCCCCATAGGTCCCTTAGGAAGCATTTTCCGCCATATATCCATACGAACTTTTTTCCTAAAATCACGCGTTTTTGATAATTTGGTAAATAAACTAAAATCTTCTGCGACGGTTTTTTGGCACTCTAAAACGACTAGGGTCAATTTATTCGAAAACGGTGCGTCATAGCGTTTTCAAACAAGAGCAACATTTCTACGCAAAAAACTTCAAATGTTCAGATTCTGGTGTCAGATTTGAGAAAAAACGATTTACAAAAATGTTTGGGGGAAGTTAGTCCTAAGCCCCCCTGTATGGAACGCTTATGATTGAAACTTTAAAATTTTCTCCACGGTAATGAATTCAGCATCAAAGACTTACTAAACATACCCAATTTCATGGTGTTATCTTTAACCGTTTTGAAGAAATTAAGAAAAAAACACTTTCAAAGTGTCCCCTTTAAGGGGCCCTAGCTCCCTTAGGGGGCATTTTTCGACCCATGTTTATTAAAACTTTTCTTCGTCTTTTTGATCGTAGAATAGGTCCTTAATATATTATCCTCTAATTTCCGGACACCTGTATACCAGGGTGAGAGGTAAAATTAAATGAATCTCAGTGTCAGCGCCATCTCGTGATTTGTGCACCCAAGTTCGATATCATGAATTATAATAAGGCTCATAATATTTTTCAAAATGAATGTTTACATATTACCAACTGCTAAAATTCGACATCATTGGTAAATTTTTTCGTTTCCTTGGTAGCACTCTGTTCGGTAATTACTGATCAGATTACTTTTCTTGAAAAAGTAATGGGTAATGGCATTATCTCTCTAAGGAATGTAATCGGTAATTGGTAATTTGGGTTTACCGTTGTAATTAAATTACATATAGATTACCCATTCCTCAGAAATTCAGGCAGCTGACAACAATAATTACATCCTTAAACGTTGACTTACTCAGAGCCATATAAGACTTTTGAGTTAATCATAATACCTAATATTAGCCCCGCTTTCATTTCACCATCGTCCGTATATCAGGATCAGATACATTCAGGAAACTAAGTTTTGACTGGTGGTCCCTCACTCTAGGGATGGATTCCCAGAGCATACGCTCAAGAGGTTGTGAAAGATTGTTCCACTCGTAATTCCATAATAATAGCAATAGATGAATAAAAATTGAAGGATATAACTTATTTATTTACCTACAACAAAAGAAATTAAAATTACACTCGAAAAGTAATTTTGATAAAACGAAACGAGTGGGACAACCTTGCATAACCTATTTTGAGTGCCTACTATAAGAATCCATCCGCATCCGGTCAAAACTTAACCTCCTGACTGTACATGGAAATTGCGGTCCATTTAGATGTGGAAATCCGAACAAGTAATTCTCAGAAATGAAACTCCCAATTTTAATTCTGAGCTTGTAGCGTTAGAGAATATAAACAGACACACTTTGTGAAATTTTCTTGTTTCAATATTCCTAAAACTTAAGGTCATAATCTGAAAAGTTCTACATTTATTCGGACTCTTCAATTTATGACTTCAAACATGATTATGTGAAAATGAAAAAATACATTTGCGTACCTACTGATAAACTCTATGCCGCGACAGAGTTGCATTTTCACGAAAAAAAATCATTTCTCGAAAATCAGAGAGAGAAAAACAACCTGACTAGAGAACCCTCTTCAGATTAGTACAGGAGTCCTCTAAAATGCGCATATTGACTAAATACTAAACATTTTCATAAATTTTCTAATGGAAGTTGTTCGTTTTTGGGAAAAAGTGTAAAAATATCGCATTTTCAGATTTCTTTCAATTTTCAATTAAGTATGCTTCCCGTTTGGTACATCCTGTGTATTGACGTCCATTAGAGAAAGGAAGAACCAAATTTTCATTTTAGCTTTAAGAACATGTACTTTTCCATTTAAAATTAACGTAAAATTTGGCTTAGAAAATCAACGTTTCAGTGAAAATAAAGAGTTAACAAAATTAAAAAACGAACAACTTTGCATTAGAAAGTTTATGAAAATGTTCATTATTTAGACAATATGCACATTTTAGAGGATTCCTGTACTACTCTTCAATAATCACTAACTTAAAATGGTAGAAATCACGGCCAATTTGACTAAAAATATTTCGGCCTTCTAACGGCCATCTTTGAAACTTATTGAAGCACTTTTTTGATGATTGTAGAGAAAATTAAAATGTCTTTCGAATTGCGTAAAGAACCTGACCTTGCTATTCAAAATAACAGAGTTCACACCACTTCCGATGAAACCGGAAGTAACAAAAAGTTTGTAAACACGTAAAAATTAGCGTTTTTATATAGGTACATGAAATGAACCCACACAAATTCCAAATTGAAATCAGAAAAAATAAAGAAAGGGCGCTGAGTTACATGGGTTCGTTGACACCCAGTATATAAGTATTGAGGGTCACAGACTATACAACATAATTTTATTATAATCTAAGGCCACTTGATGTATATATTATTTAGGAAGGTAAGGGCACCTCCCGGAAACGGCATCCCCAATTTGAAAAGGATGGAGATAAATTTCAATGAGTGCAAGTGAGATACACTGTCAATTTCTCCAGCTTTTAAATAGGAATACCTCGATTTATCTTTGTCGTTTGCCATACCCATGCTAGCAGAAATCTAGTGACCCTACTAGAACCTTACTGCCAGCGCCATCTCATGAGTAATGCACCCAACTTAATTTATGTCAAGAATTAAAATGAGGCCCACATTGTTTTCTAAATGAATGTTCATTGTCATGGCTCAATATTATTGCGGAATTTGTAACCAATTAATTTTAATAGAATATGTTGATATTTCATAAAGATTAATTATTATTTATAATAGAAGTATGTATGTATGTTCCCAGACTAGACAAAATAACACAATCACCAACATCACTCAATTTGATCGAATTGACTTCTTAGGATTACAAAAAGTAAAAAATTATTACCTTTGGATTTATTGTTTCTAACATCACTTCAGTGCATTTCTCAATAAGGCCATCTAATTGAAACATTGTAGCTGTAGCAAGTGTAGGAACAATCTGTAAAGGGTTTAAAATAATTTCGCTATTATACAGCGATCCAAACACTACTTTCAAAGCTGAAAAATTTACAATTAATTGTACAATTCACCGAAATGTATCAACTCACAATCTATTGTTATAAGGGGATCTACTACATCAATGTCAATGTATTTCTTCGTTGTCTCTAACCAAGAACCCCCAAACATACTAGCAAAATACGGGCTTTGACACAGATACACTTTGTGTAAATAGAATTCCTCGCCCAAAGCACATACGGTAACATCGGAATTCTTTCCTTCTTCGAACAAAGCCTGATAAATGTACTGAGCAGTACTTACTAGTTTCTTCCTGTAAAAAACAGTTTATATTTATATCAAGTGATTCAAAATAAACTCATCCTCAGTGGGCTTGGAACTGAAAGTTGTTGACACATGTCAGAGAAAAATAAACAATCAAAGACAGGAGTTTCATTTCCAAAGCCCACTGAGGATGAGCTTGATAATTTCATTTTAAGAATCGGTGATGGTTATACCTCTTCGGTGTGTGTAGTGCAATATCGATCACTTTGTTCACCTCATCATCATCAGATTCCGAATATTTTCTTTTCCTACCAGATATGTAATTGGTAACGTTGCGTACTATACCGTTGCTGGAATAATTTATCCCCATCGTGAAAAACGCCCGGGAAGTGGTAAAAACAATAATCACTTATTATTCTCTGTCTAACACTAAAAACATTGTCAAACATAAATTAAAGACAATTTACAAAAAACCCTTCCATTCTGTCAAACAAAAAACACCTTTGCCTGAAAGTGGGACAAATTCATCAGTTGTTTACACTACAGCGACTCGTCCGAGGTTATTTTATCGGAATGAAGACGTATTTCTCGACAGCAATTTCAGTGCAGTGTTAATTCCCGCACTTATTATAAATTATCTGCAAAAAGATTAGACTGGAATTTAAGCTATGTTTTTAGAAAAACCTTAATTTATTCACGAAATCGGTTATGTTTGTTACGCCACTGGCTAGAAGCGCAGAGTGCCGACTTTACCGACTGAGCATTAATTTCAAATCTGACAGACATGTGTGCAAGAGGTTATTTACGTATTCAAGTGGTGAAATTATTACGAAAACTTTGTCATCTCCAAAAATAAGCGTAGGAATATTGTGAAGTAACTCCGTTAACATTTCAGCAGCTTACATTCGAAACCAGTTTAGGAAAAATGAGTATTTTGCAACGAACCGCCCGCCTTAATTTTAGGTTATGTCTACTAAAAGAAACCCGGAATTATTTTCCAAAGATAATCATTACTGATAATCTAAAACATGAGCGACAATTTTCTCTGCAAGCTTCGGTAGATTCAGTTGTTCGAACCCAGACGGGAATATTTAAAAGCATATCCGAAAGCACCCCCGTGGAGTACCTCCAAAAGTTTTTGCTTGTGAGTCATGACACGACAGGGCTGCCATGGTGGGCCACCATAGTATCCACGACGATTTTATTACGAACTTGTGTTACTTTACCAGTAGGCATTTATCAAAAATATATCACAGCAAAATTAGAGAATGTTAAAGTGGAATTAGATGAAATTGCTAAGGAATTAAAGAAAGAAACCACAATGGCTGTGAAAATGTTTAATTGGGATGAGAAAACGGCGAAGGCTAGATTCAATATATCAGTAAGTAGCATTGCAGTAAATACTATATTACTCGATCTTTGTTTTAGATTAAAAAACAATGGAAAATTTTAATATTGAGAGAAAATTGCCATCCTTTAAAAACTACAATTTTGTTCTGGTTTCAAATACCCTTATGGATATCATATTCAGTCAGTTTAAGAAATTTGGTGTATATCCTTCCTGAAAAAAGCTTTGACGCTTGTCTCACGTTTAACGAGTTAACAGTGGGAGGATTTGGTTGGATCCCCAATTTAACCCAAGTTGATTCATCTTGGATTTTACCTCTTGCCTATGGTGTGATCAACTTAACAATTATTGAGGTAAAAATTGTTCCAGTGTAGTTTTTTACAATATTTCTTTGCAGATGCAAATATTATCTCGAGTAAAACCACCCTCGAAATTTGATAAATATTTTATTAATTTCCTCAGAGGTGTCAACATAGTAATGATCCCTGTTGCTGCATCAGTACCTTCTGTAAGATTATACAGGATGAGTCTGAAAGACTCCACATCCTTTATACCACAGAATCTACTGTTCAAATGATGAAGCTTGGTGCAAAAATTATTGGTCAATTGTGATTCCTCTTGATGTTATAAGCCGCCAAAGATCTTCATTTTTAAACGTTCTTTTTAAATATCTTTCGAAAGGTGTACCGTAGGATTTTGAATTTTTGCACAGCATTGTTACAGACCAAGATGGTACTTAAGACATTATCCAAAAAGCAGATCCGTGTTATACAGGGTGGCCCGATGTTATTTGCCCTTGAACTTTTTTATGTTTGAAAATATTGCTAATTTGCCTATACGGCCGTTCAAATTCAATTCTAAAACTTTTTTGGCTCATAAAATTTTTCGAAAAAACAGACCACATACGAGCAAAATTAAAAAAACCGAAAACATGATCATCGTGATAAACCTACAATTTCAATAAAAATCAAAGTGTACGTTGACACGCATCACATTTCAACTGTTTTTTTGCATGGAAGGTGTTGTCCTACATCTGTGCCCAGAACCATTGCTCACAACTGAAGAAAAAACATTGATGGTAATTTCACTTTTTTATGAGGTAGACTCATCATTGGTTTTAAGGTGATTACCTGCATCATGTTTTCGGTTTTTTCAATTTTTCTCGTGAGTGGTTAGTTTTTTAGAAAAATTTTAAGAGCCAAAAAAGTTTTAGAATTAAACGGGGAATACGGCCGCGTAGGCAAATTAGCAATATTTTCAAAGATAAAAAAGTTCAAGGGCAAATAACATAGGGGCCACCCTGTATAACAGAGATCCGCTTTTTGGATAATGTCTTAAGTACCATCATCAGTTGCTTCTTGGTCTGTAACAATGCTGTGCAAAAATTCAAAATCCTACGATACACCTTTCGAAAGATATTTAAAAATAACGTTTAAAAATGAAGATCTTTGGCGGCTTATAACATCAAGAGGAATCACAATTGACCAATAATTTTTGCACCAAACTTCATCATTTGAACAGTAAATTTTGTGGTATAAAGGATGTGGAGTCTTTCAGGCTCACACTGTATTTTTGTATGCAATCTCTTAAGATGAAATTTTAGTGTCTTGCCTTGTACTGGACGACTTCTAGTTTGTATGGTTTAGTTCAAAATTTTATTTTATTGTCGCCCAAAGTGAAAAGGGCCTGTAAGATTCCTCAAACTCCGAGCGAAACTCTACAACCGTATCAGTACTTGATAGAAGGCTTGAAATATCGACTGAAGTCTGTTCCTGGTTTGTCTAAAGTTGAAAAATAAAAAGAGATGAATTTTGAATTGAATGCATTTTCCCGCGTAGAAGCTCGACCAATGGGGTGAAAGTTGACTGTCAGAATGCCGTTTTTGACATGACAGCCGATGACAGCTGTCATGAAAATTGAAGAAAAAAATTCTAATTCCGGTTTTGCCTACGTAAACTTTATCGACGTCGACGATTTTGATTTTGAGGACGTGTACGTGGTGCACTCGACAACGTTGCAACCGACAACCATATGCTCGTGGTCAGAAGAACGCCGTAGAGAGCGGTGGCGGTGCTGAAAGTTCGAATGGTGCTGACGTGAACATTGCTTTGGTGGAAATTTTCAAAATTTCAGTGAAACTAATATAATTTGAAGGGATTCAAGTGGACCTTATCCAGATTTTGACACAGGAAGATGGTGAAACCAGTCAGAAAAACCTCCAACAAAAATCCTCCAATCTTAAGCCATGAGTTCATTATTCAGAACCATGCGGACATCGTTTCATGTGTGGCTATGGTTTTTGTTGTAGGGCTTATGGTGCAGGTAGATACATTTTTAAATTTAAATATGTAGCTTGGCTTTATTTTATTTAAATTGTAGGCTACATCCCCTTTGGCCTCGGTGTTTATCGCCCTTCAACACAATGTTACAGAAGCTGGGGAAATTCCGTTGTATAGTCCAGGGGTCAGGGATTGGGCGACTGTATTTTTTTACAGTCTTATTTGCATTGTGATTCACGCAATCATCCAGGAATATGGTCTTGATGTAAGTTTTATACTAAAGATACTCTCTGATTAAAGTGAGGGGTAAGTACCTTATATGTGGTACACATAATAAACATGGAAAAGCTAAAGTTGTACAGTGGACCTACAATACTGAATTGAAAATTAAAAAATGCAAAAAAATGTTTTAAAAATGCTTTAAATTATCCTCAAAATTGAAAATTGATGTGCCAAAACGGCACTTTTCGTGGGTTGACCAAACGTTTTTCAGCTCTTCGACGTATAATACATTAACAATCCCGAATATTTCAATTTTTGTCAAAAAGGCACTAAGAGTGAATACATTTTTAGAAGCAGAATTTAAAGGCCTTTCTTATGGTGACGTGAAAAATCGTGGTTTGCATTTAAAATTTAAAAGTTGATGTGCCAAAATGACATTTCCGGCTGCACGATTGGCTCCAAAACCTTTTCAGATCTAAATTAGGTTATCAGATGCCCACATACCAAATTTCTGCCAAATCAGCGTAGTAGTTTTGGCTGTGGCGTGTTTACGAACGTACACAGACACATTTTAAAAACCACTTTTTTGGGTTCCTGAGATCTCAAAACGCATAGATCCGGTCTTATCTAGAATTCGAAAATTTTAGTGATTGCAGTTACCTCCCATTTTTTTGCATTGTGGGGAGGTTAAAAAAGTCTTGTAAATATTTCAAAAACGCTTTGTGATATTTTGTTGAAATTTTTGTATCAAGGTGGTGTTAGGTTACCATGTGAATGTTTTTTTTCAGATATGAGTTGTATTTATTATTTACTGGTTCAAACTACACAAAATCGTTCTCTTTTGTTTTTCTTTTATGATGGAACGGTTTTTGAGAAAAGAAAGGAAAAAATCATGTTAGCCCCCCCTAAATTTTGTCGGTGTACTAAGGTAACACCCTGTCATATTAAAAATAACTACTCTGCCTTGATCAATATAAGTACATATAACTATTTATTTATTGATTAAAACCAAAATTAACTTTATTTATTTCGACACTACATTATTTTTATTATTCTATTGATGTTCCTATCAGCAAAACTACATTTCTTAATTTACACCAAATAAATTATTAGATTACCTAATAGGAACCGTCGGTTTCAATAACGTGTGATCAAAAACTGTTCCAATCTAGTAGCCTTGGCCGTTTGAGACATAGGGCATAGACTGCTGAAATTATCATTCAGTCTACGCCCTACGTCTCGAACGACAAGGGCTACTAGATCGGAAGAATTTTTTATCGTACTTCATCATGTCATAACATCATTTAAATTTATTTTATGAGTTTAGATAAATAGCTGTAAATAGTTACTGGTAACACTGCGGGGACTGACTACAATTAGATACCGCTATGGAGTATTATTAATCCTGGAATTCTCTAAAGATAATAATAAATAAAATAATAAACACATTTATTGAGCTCAACTATGATGATAATAAAAACAACATACTTCTGTAGTCAATGTTAATCGAGGGGTATTTCGCAGGGGAATTTTGGTGTACAAGCTTTGGGAATTAGTGGGGAATTAGAGGAATTAGTGGGGAATTAGGGGAATTAGAGAGGAATTAGTGGGGAATTAGAGGAATTAGTGGGGAATTAGTAGGAATTAGTGGGGAATTACAAGGAATTAGTGGAAAATTAATAGAAATTGGTAGGCAATTAGCGAGGAATTACAAGAAGAATTATTGTGTACAAACAGCGTGTACAATTCCGGTATAATAAAACAACTAAATCACAATAAATAAATCACCAAACTGGCAACACTGCCTCGGGGTGAACCCTCAAACTGCGCACGACGACTATCGACGACGCGTGCCATCCGGATCTATACGTTTTGAGGTCTCAGGAACCCAAAAAAGTGGTTTTTAAAATGTGTCTGTATGTATGTACATACGTACGTACGTACGTTCGTAAACACGCCACAGCCCAAACTACTCGACCATTTGGCTGAAATTTGGTATGTGTGCATGTGATAACCTAACTTAGATCTGAAAAGCTTTTGGAGCCAATCGTGCAACCAGAAATGCCATTTTGGGGTTCTTGAGACTCTATCAATACCTACGTGAAGATCTGGTGTTATCTCAATTTCGAAAATTTTAGTGGTTGCAGTAACCTCCCTTTTTTTAAGTGATGAAGTGGAGTGGGGAGGTTAAAAGGGAGCATTTGCGGCTAAAATTACATTTTTCGAAAAAATGTCACTGAGGTTTTCTGCTTAAATAAAAAAACAGCTGTTAAATCCGGTGATAAAAATATACAGTTATACATAGGTTTTTTTTCACTGCACGGATATTTGGCTAAGTGTGAATAAATTTTCAGAAGCAGAACTAGAAGAGCTTTCGAATGGGGGGGGGGGGTATAATACATAAGGATTTTATTTTTTAAGGTCCGTTAATCTCATAGGAAGTGGGCCATTTGACAGAAATAACTGACATTCTCCACATTAGGACAAAAATGTTGATTTTAATGTAGATTTTGGCCAATCAGAAGCAGATCTTTTGAAATGTTGCTAGGCAAATATTTAATGGACACTTCAATTTTTTTGATTATGAAGTCGGCCCTAATTACAATAACCATTTTACTTAACGTATATTCAAGGAGATATTATGTCTCGATTTATGCTAAGAATTGCATTTGTATAATTTCTATTCAATTATTTTCTTATTTTTTGCGGTTTGTTGATAAAATGTTTGCGTTTTTTACAGATTTTTAACTTCAATGCTCAAATAAATATACACATTTTTATTCTTACGTCTTTAAAAACCATGTCCGAGTTATGGAAACTCGGGGTTTGTTGCTATACCACAACCAATGAGAACGTCATTGTCGTGACAACTAACTCCGAGTTTTCATAACTCAGATATGGTAAAAATGGCTTTTAGATGTCTATATTATTATTCGTTACTATATTTTCGTCCGAATTATCGGGCATTCAGCAGTCAGCTGTTAAAAAATTTAGAAATTTCGGGAAACAGAATATCAGGGACATACTCTCGGACATACTTATTGGAATTAGCGAGAGAATTAGGGAATTAGAGGAATTAGCAGAATTAGTAGGGGAATTAGAGGAATTAGTATAGGGGAATTAGAGGAATTAGTAGGGGAATTAGAGGAATTAGCAGGGGAATTTGAGGAATTGAGGAATTACCAGGGGAATTAGGGGAATTAGAGGAATTTTCAACAATTTGGGAATTAGTGTACAAAAATATTTTCTGCGAAATACCCCTCGATGTTAATATTCGTCTTTTCGATTTTTAAACGTTGGTAATCCTCGCTTATATGAAGACCAATCAGTTCAGTTACAATTTTTTCGCTCAATTGTATTCAGTGTCATCTTAGGGCCGGTTTATCGACGCTCAGCTAAGTGTCAGCTAACAGCAAACTGACAGTTTGTAGCCAATCAGATCGCCAGTTGCTAGGCAATTGGCTTTCAGTTTGCGATGACTGAGCATCGATAAACCGGCCCTTAGTGTACCTTGGCTATCCAAGTAAAAAATACTATATGATGGGTACGTCGAGACTTTGCTGATACTCAGATAGTTACAGCTCACTAACAATAATGTAAAGGATGGAACATAAAAAACCGGACAGTTTTCTTTTTTGTTAATTTTTGTGCAATGTTTTTTAGTTTTATACTCGACGTAGCTGAAGGTTGAGGTTGTCGATACCACTCATTGGATTTGAATTCGCACCATCAGTGTCCTTCCTAAGGACTTTAATTGAAAACTATTATTTAGGCCAAGGGGGTTTTGTTACCCATTGACATATGACAGTGGCGTTTAAACAGGATTGCAGGTCGTTCTTTCGTCTTTCGAAAATGTCCTTCAAAATGAAAATTAATCCATCCCTAAATTTTTTGTGAGTTTTCTTCCAAGGCTCTAAATCGCATAATTTGCAACAAAAAGTACACAGACGATGAAAACTCGGTAGCCATTTTTGTTTAAGTTGTAAATTATGCAGATTATTAGCTTAATTCACAACTTAAATTTAAAATGCAAACTAATCTGCTCAATTTACAACTTAAATCAAAAATGCCTACAGAGTTTTCATCGTCTCTGTACTTTTTCTTGCAAATTATGCGATTTAGAGCTTTGGAAGAAAATTCACAAAAAATTTAGGGATGGATTAATTTTCATTTTGAAGGACATTTTGGAAAGAGGAAAGAACGACTTTCAATCCTATCTAAACGCCACTGTCATGTGTCAAAGGGTAACGAAACCCCATTGGCCTAAATAATGGTGTTAAATGAAAGTCCTTAGGAACGACACTGATGGTGCGAATTCAAATCCAATGAATGGTATCGACGACCTCAACCTTCAGCTACGTTGAGTATAAAACTAAAAAATATCGCACAAAAAATAACGAAGATATACAAAAAAGACAACTGTCCGTTTTTTTATGGACCACTATTAGGGGGATGCAAATTTTGTTAATAAAACCATATCCTCGACCATATCATACAGTACAGCATATTTTGTTGAAAAAAATGCCATTGGATTGTTAAGAGCAGATGTTATCATATAATTAATAAAGTACTCAAGTATTCAATTTTGTTGCTTCACAGGACCAGTTAACGGTTTTTTAAAAACTTAAACTCAGTTACTTTTCCCTGTGAATGAATTCTAGAAATTCAATCAATTTATCTTTTCAGAAAATATCGAAGAAGCTGCACCTCTCCAAATCGAAACTCGCCATTTTCTCAACCAGCGGTCAACTGTCCGTCTTTTACTTAATTTCTGCGTTTTGGGGCACCGATATTGTTCTAAAGGAGCATTACTTACCCGAAATTGCTCGTCTGTGGTCCGACTATCCGGCCCCCATGGCGTTCCTCTTGAAATTATACATTGTGATCCAGTTGGCGTACAGTTTACACGAATTACCAGAACTATATTTCCAACGCGTTAAACGCGAAGAGTATTCCTCGAGGGCCGTCCAAAGCATCGCTTCTTTAGTTCTTGTCGCCATCCCCTATTTCCTGAGGTAATATTTTTACGAATTGAATTTCGAGTTTTTTTTAAATGTTTCTTTTCAGTTTCAACCGTCTGTTGGTATGCCTTCTAGTTTTGCATCACGCCTCTGAATTGTTTTACCACGTATCACAGCTCATCCAAACTGTCGATAAAGATGAGAAATTCACTAAAGGTATATTGTGCAGGGTCGTTACAAATGATTGTAACATCGTGGGTAGTTTTGACATTTAAACGTCAATTCTTTAACGCCACCTCCGATGTTGTAAATCATAGGTAGTTTTGACATTTAAACGTCAATTCTTTAACGCCACCTGCGATGTTGTAAATCATATGTAGTTTTGACATTTAAACGTCAATTTTTTAACGCCACCTGCGATGTTGTAAATCATATGTAGTTTTGACATTTAAACGTCAATTCTTTAACGCCACGTGCGATGTTGTAACATCATAGGTAGTTTTGACATTTAAACGTAAATTCTTTAACGCCACCTGCGATGTTACAATAGTGTGTAACAACCCCGTATTTTCGCAGTATGTTGTTTAACAATTTTTTTGCAGGGACTAGATTGATTTCCAATGCCCTACAACTCGCAGCTAGGTTAGGAAGCATCATTTTAGCCGTCCTTACTCTATGGTATGGTTTAGCATTAGGAGAGCAACAACCTCTTGATATTCAAGCTGGTTATTACAATACTTCATTGGTTCGCCTTGCAGTTTTGGGCGGAATTCTTCTTCTCCAATTGTAAAATTCAATGTTTTTTTGATTATTTGTTTAATTGTTTTTTTTCAGATATTTGACTTTCAATGTTATAAGTCAAGAGATAGCTCGCTCGCGTGAGAGCAAGGCTTATACGGCTCTACCGAAACCGAAAGCCCAGAAGAAAGATAAAGTGAAGAAAAGTAGCAAAAAAGCGAATCAGGACGAGTCCGATTTACCGGAAGTGGACCAGAACACCAACAAAACGTTAAGAAATAAGCAGAAAACCAAATAAAAATGTTGCGATTGTTTTCTTATTCACAATTCCAGATTTTTACAGCTGGTCACAAAAAGTTTTTGACATTCTTTTAAGTAACTATTTTATATTACTGAAACATTATATTTTTGTTAATTGTATTTATTTGCATTGTCACCCAATTATCATCGTTTTAAGTGATGTATGAAATTATTTTTCACGTTACAAATTAAATATTTCTACATTTTAACTAGTTTTTATTTATTAAATTATTACAATTCAAATGTGCAAACGCAATGGAATTAGTATTTTCCGGACTGGACAGAGTAGGACACTTTTCCGTCTTTGGATGAGGATGAGGTAGAACTGAAGGCTCCATTTGGACCTGCTGCACTTCCAGACACTTTTATTCCATTGCCTGCTTCTTCGCCGAAACGGGAGAACAAGATGGGCCTGTAAAATTATTGTAATAGATCAGATATGTTACAAATACCAACTCTTCAAAGAAATTTTTTTCTACATTTTCTTTGAAATGATGTGTTAATAATTTTGTATACATCAGAATCAACGACATTATGACTTAAGTTTTCAGTGATCATTATTGATAGTGGATAACTGGATAAATCACTATCACTGTCATTTTATTTCACATCTACGGCGGGGTTGTTACCTACTTTAAATGATTGTAACATCGTAGGTGGTTGTAGCAGGTAAATGAGAAAACGAACGATCAAATGTCTACGGTGTTACAATAATTTCTAAACAATCCTGTACTTTCAACTAATGTCTGTCCGGGATCCACACGACCGAGATTCACCCTATTTCCATGGCGATTCATTGTTGACAACAATGATTCGCCATGGAAATAGGGTGAATCTCGGTCGTGTGGATCCCGGACAGACTATAATCATGTTGCGATCCTCAACTCGTTGAGAAAGAACGTAGTAGGCCGTGGACTTGCTAATGGACGTTTTCAGTTCTACCTGAGCGGCGCGCGCATGTTGGTTCTCTAGCCTGCTTACTCATTGGCGGGATATCTGCCACATTTAATTTTTATCCAATGAGATCTTTTTTACCGGTGCGTTTCGCTGGAAAATTGGAAACCAACCTGCGCGTGCATCATCATATTCTTATTCATAGACATATTTATTTAGTAAAACATAAAAAAACATTTTTGTCTTTCCATAAGAACACAATGAATGTCGTATTCCATGCGATATATGATATATTGCAACTTTTTTGCGATATATCCCGATTTCTGGAGAGTTTTACTTCATTTTTTAGTGGAATCCGTCAATATTTAGTGGAAAATCACAGAAATCGCGATATATCGCAAAAATTTTTGTGAATAATCGCACATGGAATAGGACCTTTAGGTATTGAGCTACATAATGCAGGATGTCCACGCGAAAACCGAACCGAACCGTCACTTTTTTCATTTCGTCAGATAGAGATTTTTTTCCTGAATTCAAAGATGTTTAATAAATCGGCTTTGCTGTCAACAAAATTCACAAAAATGCAGTTTGATCTTGCAATTCTATCGAAATCCTAAAAAAACAACGCAGGGTGTCACAAGCTTTTTTCTTTATTTTTTGGAGTAGAATTTTGAAATTTGAAACATGGAATGTACTTATCAAAGGCTGCTTTCTGACATAGTAATCAAAAGTTTTCCATTTCCGGTGTCACCGGAAGTGACATCAACTTTTGGTTTTCAATTGGAACAGCCTGTATATCAACATTTTTCGGATCTACATAATTATTCTCTGAATCCAATGGTAGGCAGGTGACAAGTGACATTTCAAGTGTCAATAATTTGTAAGTAGGTATACATTTTTATCTTTCAATCTAGAAATATGTGACTTACCCCTTGTTACTCAAATTAAACACTAAACATTAATTTTTTTTACTTAAGAAGGGTTTGCCCTCGGGTTTGCCAAAACGATTTTTTAATGAAAACTTTATTTTTTCAAATGGTAATGGTACGTACCATATGGTATAATGTACACTTGAAATACGGGGTCTTTTTGTATTATTGTCCCACTTTTAAAGTGGAATTTCCTTTAGGTATAGTATACTACTTGAGATAATCGCCTGAGCTAAAAATAGGATAGTGATAGTAGGTAGGCCGTATTCCCATAGTTTTGTTCTGGACCTTACTCTTAGCGATCACCGTCGGATCTTAAGCGCTGTGGATGCAACTTGGTTTTTTTTAATGGGACACCCGGTATATTTTTGCACAGATCAATAGAGAATTTTTTTGTGATTTCAATGATACAGGGTAGTTGATACCTGGGGTTCATAGTTTTCGAGAAAAAAATTCCTAATCTACTAGAAAAATGTATATGAATGAAAATGGCAATCATATTTTAAGGTGAATAAATAAGTTAAAACTATCAATAGTAACGAAGTAAGTAACTTATTTATTCACCTTAAAGCATTACAAATTAAAAATTTCAAGATGATTGCCATTTTCATCCAGATAATTCTCGTAGGTAGTTCAGAATTTTTTTTCTCCAAAACTATCAACCCCGGATATCAACTACAACTAGGTACTCTATCATAGAAATTTGAACAAAAGTCCCTATCGATCCGGGCAAAAATATACCCGGTGTCCCATTTAAAAAAAAGCAAGTAACATCCACAGCGCTTAAGATCCGTCGGTGATCGCTGAGAGTATGGTCCAGAACGAAACTTGGGAGTTCGGTCTACTATCCTGTTTTTAGTTCAGGCGAATATCTCAAGTAATAAAGGAGCTATTCCAATTTAAAAGTGGGACAATAATAAAAAAGACCCTGTACAATTATTATTAACAAGGCATCTATACAATTTCCGCTAGGATTCGAACTGATTGCAAAATGGGCACATGGATAGATTCCTTATTAATTGAACTTTTACATGGTGTATCCGTGCCATTATGGTACCATTTGAAAGTTTTGATGCAAAAATCGCTTTAGCAAACTTGACACCCTAAAAAGTCTAAAATTTTAGTGTTTGTGTTATCGTGCATTAGAATAACATGTATGGGGTACGTCACAAGCTTCTAGATTGAAAGACAAATATATGCACTCAAAAATTCTTTTGACACTTGAAATGCCACTTATGTGATATAATAATTGGGAAACAAAACTTTCATCTTACGCAAAGATTGAAAGATTCCAACGTTGGTTTATTGTGAATTTTGAGTTCAACATGAATACCTGCAGAAATAGTTTGAAAAATTACTTTTCGGATAGCCTTTACCTACTGGCAGCAATTCGTAATACCTAATTGTGTTGCAATGAAAGACGAAAGTTTCATTTCCTTTTAATATATCAATGGATTTAGAAAATAATGTGGTTTCCAAAAATGTAGTGGCTGTTCTATTTGAAAATGAAAAGTCGATGTCACTTCCGGCAAAACCGGAAATGGAAAAAAGATCGAGAAAGAGTAGAAACTAGCTTTCGACAAGTAGGTACATTCGATGTACCAAACTTCTCGATTGTACTTAAAAAATAAGGAAAAAAAGTGGGGTGCCTGGGGCACCCGTGTATAGGTAGTTTTTTTTCATTTTCGTTTTTTTCAAAACGAACAATAAATCTAAAATTTGAAACGTTTTTCAGGTGGCACCCTGTATAAGAGAAACCTTTCCATTAGATTAGTGCTAATTATTTTCAGTTTGCATTAATAAAATTCTGTTTTTTTATAACAATAATAACGTAATAATAATATGCTTACATAAATAACTTTTTAAAATGCAAAAATAAATTAGTCACCTGCGATGTCATGTAGGGTACCTACTTATTATACACGAAATTACGTTTAGTGAATTAATCATTTTTTCCGTCGATGAATTCATGCATCCTTCACGTCATTTGAGAAGATGACGAGATTTTAAAAGGCCTCTGGTAATATGTACTTTTGTTCCTCAATGTCAATGACCAATATGTATAAAAAATATGTCCCTACCCGTTATATCCAGCGTTCTGTCCTCCCTGTCCTCCCTGTCCTCCCCCAAAACGACTAGCAAAGGCCCGATGTGCACCAAGGCCACCGTTTCCTCCAAAGAATCCCTGACTGAAATCGGGATCTACAAAACCTGGGTTGTAACCTAAAGGGGAAACTTCTTTTTAAGTAAACAAAACTACATTTTATATGAAAATATATATAAGGTCAGTAAACACAGGAACAGTTATTTATGATTATAATAATAGTGTTAAAAGTGGTTTTTAACTTCTACGCTTCGCGAAGCGCAGCTGATTTTTTTTTCAAGCCGAAAACCTTAGTGCCATTTTTTCGAAAAATGTCATTTTAGAGGCAAGAGGGCCCTTGTTTCAATTTATTTTACAAAAAGCAGATTCTTACTATCGGATTCGACAGCTGTTGTATTGCCGGATCAAAAACCTTAGTGCAATTTTTTAGAAAATTTCCAATTTAGGGACATAAAGGCCCCTTTTTTAATTTTTCTTAGCAGAAGGGCATATTATTATCGAATTCGATAACTGTTGCAATAAGTGCCATTTTTTCGAAAAATGTCATTTTAGGGGTGAAAAACATTTGTATTTTAGATTTTAGTAAATGAGCGCCGGGCGCATCAGCCATCAACAATCGCCCGCACACCCGACCTTGGTTAAATAAAGTAAAATGCTACATTTACAAATTCTGTGAAAAAGTAGAAGTTTCTACCGTCTCCGAGACTGCCAATTTTTTATTTTGTGAAAAGGGAAGTTTGGGACACGACGCGCAGCGGAGTGGCCCATCCTTTCGAACAAAATTAGATCGCATTTAACACGCATATCATACCCTATTAACCTCCCCAATCCACTTCACCACTTATAAAAAAGGGAGGTTACTGCAATCACTAAAATTTTCGAATTTGAGATAGCACCAGATCTTCACGTTTCGAGGTCTCAGGAACCCAAAAAAGTGGTTTTAAAAATGTGTCTGTGTGTATGTGCGTACGTACGTGCGTACGTACGTACGTGCGTACGTTTGTAAACACGCCACAGCCAAAACTACTAGACCGATTTGCCTGAAATTTGGTGCGTAGGCATCTCATAACCCAACTTAGATCTGAAAAGCTTTTGGAGCCAATCGTGCAACTAGAAATGCCAATTTGGCACATCAACTTTTAAATTTTAAATGCAAACCCCCATTTTTCACGTCACTTTAGGAAAGGCCTTCAAATTCTGCTTCTAAAAATGTATTCACTCTCAGTGCCCTTTTGACCAAATATTTAAAAAAAATTGATTTTTATCGGACTTTCAAATCGCGGTACAGCCCAAACCCCTGAACCGATTTGGCTGAAATTTTGCACATGGGGATTGTATTGCACGTCGAAGAGCTGAACAAATTTTGGATTCAATCGGCCCACGGAAAGTGCCGTTTTGGCACACCAATTTCCAAATTTAAAATTATTCACTCATTTCACCATCCAAAACAAGTTTATGAAAGATTTATTGTCACCATCAGAAAGGTCATCAAATTCTGGTTTTAAATAAGACAAAATTCGTTCGCATTTAGTGCTCTTTGGGTCAGAAAATCGAAATTTTGTAATAACACTAAAAATACATTATAGCCCAAATTAGTGAATCGATTTGGCTGAAATTTGCTACATGGAGATTGGGTGACCCGTTGAAGACCTGAAAGGCTTTTGGAAGCAATTGGTCCACAGGAAGTGCCATTTAAGCATATCAACTTTAAATTTTAAATACAAGGCCTCTTTTTTATGTCGCCATTAGAAAGACGATCAAATTCTGGTTCTAAAAATGTATCCACAGTTTCTGCCATTTCAGTGGAAAATAGAGAAAAAAATCTTTTTCATTAAAAGGGAGCAGGCTGACAGTGGATGACAAAGTATCAGTTATTGTCAAAAGGGTGGTAAACTGTTAACCTTAAAAGGAACATATTGTCAAATGTGATGGGTGATGATTGTCTGAAGTGATGTCAGTATTTGTCAGAAAATTGCGAAATTAGTCACAGATGATAAGCACAAAAAAAATTCTGTTGAATTGACTACCATCTACACAGAATACAAAGATCCACGCGATGGGGAGGTTCCAGCCGCTTCTCTGCTGCATTTTTTTTTCTACAAACACTATTAAAAGCAAATAGTCCGGGAGGCAGCGACAGTTTGGCTTGACTCATTTCATTAACTTTCTAAAGTCATTTTTTCCTATTACGTATGTCGTGATTCGAAAAAGTATGCCAAAAAAACTAGTCTCATTGATGGAAATCATTAACGTTACCGTTTTTTATATGAATTACGGACACCTCGAAGTGTCCAAAAAACGGTCTGCCCCTTCGCCTGCGGGACAAAATGTGTCTGCCAACCACAAGAAACAGAAAAGAAACAAAATATATTCAACACATCTTGCATAATACCCACTCCTATCAATAATAACAATAATAATTAACATACTCCTAATATTTTATTGCAAAAATGAACGAATGACCGAATGATATTAAAACAGTTGGAAACGTGTTATCAGACTGTGCCTCACTTTAATTTTTACCTACCTGCACCCTTTAAACGAATTATGGTCATCAATTAAAAATTTAATATTTATGAACTCCATGACGGGTGTCAGTCTAGTAATAAATCTAATATTGTGGCCTTATTAATCGAGATACACGTTTGGCGCAATGATATGAAATAATAATCTACATTTCAATGCGCATCGATTGGTCACAAAATATCCGAAATTGAGTGGTCTTCAGTTTTCCATAAGAGGTGTGCGGTCTCCTTTGATTAATAAAATTGTCAAACTAAACTGTCATATTTTAATTATCTACCCGTAGCAGGTGTAAAACAGGTGGCATAATAGTGTCGTTAGGCTACAATCTGTCTATTCTACAGCAGATAATTTGAAGCTGGTAGTAGCTTGACAATTTTATTAATCAAATATCTAGGAAATATGGCTGCCAGACACATTTTGTCCCGCAGGCGAAGTGGCAGACCGGTTTTTTTGCACACTAGGTGTGTGTAATTCATATAAAGGATTTCAGCGTTAATGATTTCACTCATTCTTACCATACTTGAAGCCCCACTGCGGGGTCCTGTCCCGCAGGTACCCTGGCAGACCGCCAATTTCTGTATTTATGACACGTAAATTAACGAATAATGTGGAAAAGAATGTTAATGAAATCGGCGAAATATTTCTGTCGCTGCCTCCCCGACTAAAAAGCCTTCAAATTATTAATTGAAAACGTCCAAGAAATTCGCTGTACATAACTAAGGAATAGTGACAATTTTTTGCCGCGGTTTGTTTAATTGTTGTTGCATTGTCACTTTTAATACTGAGTGTTAAAAGTAAAATAATACTGGTGTGTCATAAACTGTCATTTTTAACAATTATTGTCAATCCTTAAAACAATAATAGCGTTTGTAGAAAAAAAAATGCAGCAGAGAAGCGGCTGGAACCTCCCCATCGCGTGGATCTTTGTATTCTGTGTAGATAGTATAGTCAATTCAACAGAATTTTTTTAATCCTTGACTGATTTTGCAATTTTCTGACAAATACCGACGTGACCTCAGACATCACCCATCACGTTTGACAATATGTTCCTTTTAAGGTTAATCTTTTGCCACCTTTTTGACAATAACTGCCACTTTAATTAACCTCCCCAACACCATCACAATTAAAAAAAAATGGGAGGTTACTGCAATCACTAAAATTTTTTCCACTGAAATGGCAGAAACTGTGAACACATTTTTAGAACCAGAATTTGATCGCCTTTCTAATGGCGACATAATAAAGGAGGTCTCTTGTATTTAAAATTTTAAGTTGATATGCTTAAATGGGACTTCCCGTGGGCCAATTGCTTTCAAAAGCCCTTCAGGTCTTCAACGGGTCCCAACCCCACCCAATCTCCATGTACCAAATTTCAGCCAAATCGATTCAGTAATTTGGGCTATAATGTATTTTTATTGTTATTATAAAATTTCGATTTTTTGAACCAAACAGCGCTAAATGCGAATAAATTTTGTCCTATTTAAAACCAGAATTTGAAGACCTTTCTGATGGTGACAATAAATCTTTCAAAAACTTGTTTTTAATGGTCAAATGAGAAAATAATTTTAAATTTGGAAATTGGTGTGCCAAAACGGCCCTTTCCGTGAGTCGATTGAAATCAAAATTTGTTCAGCTCTTCGACGTGTAATACAATCCCCATATGCAAAATTTCAGCCAAATCGGTTCAGGGGCTTGGGCTGTACCGCGATTTTAAAGCCCGATAAAAATAATTTTTTTAAAATTTTTGGTCAAAAGGGCACTAAGAATGAATACACTTTTAGAAGCAGAATTTGAAGGTCTTCCTAATGGTGACGTGAAAAATGGGGGTTTGCATTTAAAATTTAAAAGTTGATGTGCCAAAATGGCATTTCCGGTTGCACGATTAACTCCAAAAGCTTTTCAGATCTAAGTTAGGTTACGAGATGCCTATGTTCCAAGTTTCAGCCAAATCGGTCTAGTAGTTTTGGCTGTGGCGTGATTACAAACGAACGTACGTACGTACACACAATCACATTTAAAAAACCCCTTTTTTGGGTTCCTGAGACCTCAAAACGTAAAGATCTGGTGGTATCTCAAATTCGAAAATTTTAGTGATTGCAGTTATCTAACTGCAATAACTCGAGTATACCTAATAGTCCTAATAATGCATAATGCCTACTAAACCATAAAATTTTGGTGCACTTAATAATGTAGGTACCTGTCAGTCTATACAGGGTGATTCTTAAATAGTATCAGAAAATTGAAGGGGTAATTCCTCAGACTATTCCAAGAAGAAAAGTTCCAAATGGACATATGTGCGAAAATGCTTTATAAGGGAGCTAAGCCCCTTCAAAGGGGGGTACCTACTCAAAACGTTAGTTTTCTTAAAATTAGTCGGAAAATATGAATGACAGGATTTTGAAAATTTGGAGCACAGGTTAGTGTGTTATAAAGAGCTATATCTTTACAAAATTGTTTTCATATTTTTAAACTAACTTTTCGAGCACCCCTTTGAAGGGGTGTATGAAGCATTTTCGGACATATGCCCATAGGAACTTTTCTTCTTAGAATAATCTGAGGAATCACTCCTTGAATTTTCTGCCACTAAAAAGTTATCCAATACCTCCATCATCTCCAAAATATTGTTGACCACCTCCACTGCTGCTGCTAGACGCTGAGGAGGATGCTGAACTTTGTGCGGAAGAGGAAGAAGATCCTCCGGCACGCTTCAGACGGAAAAGAGGAAATAAGTCAACGTCCCTTTTGCTTCTAAAATAAACTACGTCGGACTTGTGCCCATCTTCATCAATTACATAATATGATTTAGGAATAAATTCTCCCGAATCTGAAAAAGATATATTTTCTGTAACTACTTGCTTAAGTAGGTATAGGGAAAACTTACAATAAGCCAAAGCGGAACTTGCGAAAATCAGAACTGGTAATAAATTTAACAAAGCCATTTCAAGACAAACTCAATGAATACCGGTCGAACTTGGAATGTTTAAACTTTATTATCCCCTCCAAATATATTCTTTGGCGATGATGCTTTGTCGGTGCTGTAATTACAGAATGTGATGTTATATACTTGTTGCGCAAGCTGAAGTTTTTTGATATGGCTTATTATTATATGATACATAGGTTTAGAAGCTTCTTGGAACTAAAATTTGTATGCTTTCATTTATTGGGTGGTTTTTTATAAATATATATTGGACGTCAAGAATAGGATAGCAGGTTGAGGATATGTAATTACCGTGTAACTGTCAGTTTTTTTGCTGTAGTGAAAAACTTGCTTAACGTTATGGCGTTTACACTTGGTGTTGATTTCAAATGCAAAACATTATTCACGTCAAACGGAACATTTGTTATGCCGACAGAATTAGTTTTGGTATGATTACCTCAGGTCAGACAGGTATACATATCCTTACTTATCAGAATAAAATATTCCTTAAACTAAGCAAACAAAAAATGGGATTCCCATAATGTTACGTACTTATTGAGAATAATTTAATTTTGTTCATTATAAATCTATTCAGTTTGCACGAGTTAAAGCGGTTAAGAAAAAACTCCAAGATAAATTCCTAAAACCGTTTGCATAAGTTGTCCTTGGTATGGGTGATGTTACCTAGTTAAACATGACGAAGCTATAGTCAACAATCTTTGCAACATAAATTATTATTCAAATGATTTTTAATTTTGTGTAAGTAGGTAGGCATTTACTAATAATTTGTTGTTGAAAATCATCATTTAATTAGTCTCGGTCCTTGCAGCTTGGACCTAATGGGTGTATTATTAATACAGGGCGTTCCAATGAAAGAATAGCCACCCCAATATTTCGTAAACCAAATAAAATATGAAAATTCGCTCGGACCGGTCGATTTTTATTTGGAGGGGGACACTTAAATCCATGTTTGGCGAAATTTCAAAACTCACCCCCTAACCCCCACCTACCCCCACTTCAAAATTTTAAATGGCAACCCCCCACTTGTGATACATCATTTGAAAGCTAATTTCATTGTCAATCCAACGCTTTAATAATTTTTGATATTTGTCCAACTTCAGCACCCTCTTTGGTCAAATTTTAAATTACATTAGGGCCCTTTGTCATACATCATTTGAAAGGTTTTGAAATTATCTGTAAACTAATGCAAGAATTTTTTAAATCCATCCATTCGTTCCAAAGTTACAGCCTAAACTTGAAGGATTTCTAGGGCCAGAACCAGCCCATGTCTTTCAATTTAACTTTTGAACGAGTGGGCGAATTTCAAAAATTCTTGCTTCAGTTTACAGAGAATTTGAAACCCTTTCAAATGATGTATCACAAAGGGACCTAATGTGATTTAAAATTTGACCATAGAGGGCGCTAGAGTTGAACAAATATCAAAAATTGTTGCAGCTTTAGGTTGGTAATGAACTTAGCTTTCAAATAATGGATCACAACTCACAAGTGGGGGGTTGCCATTTAAAATTTTGGAATTGAGGGTAGGTGGGGGTTAGGGGCAGTGGCGTGCTGAGCCTCTAGGGGCGAGGGGGGCTCAGGATTTTTAAAGGCGCTCGGAGAATTTTTTTTTAACATTGAAACCAGAAAATATAACGTATTGATAATATAATATAGAATCGTCTAACAATAAACAAAAAATAAAGCAAGTTCTTGATAAAGTTGAAAAAAAATAAAACTAGAAATGACAAATAAGTCAATAATGTTGAATTCATCTTTATCATTTAGGCGATAGGTCGTACCACATCGAAAAATCGGCGAATTTGATAAATTGAGCGTCAAATTACATCTGATTCATACATGATTTTTCGTAACATCTTCACAGTGAGGTATGCTTGACCTTGGTTGCCTACAATTTCTATGGAATAATTTCCATACTTTCCTGAATAACCGCCCCGAGGAATATTGAAAAAGATTTTTTTTTAATTGAAGGGTCCTATGCTAAAACTGTGGCTAAGTCCACATTATAGAACTTCTCAGGAGGCGAAGAAACGTTTCACGCCGACTATGGCAATGTATAGGGGTTTTGAAATTTATGTACGCTTTCTGCTTTGTCTCTATTTTCACATATTTATGTAAATTATTTTACAGGACGATTAGACGTATCTGCAGGAATAACTCATTTTCGCAAAAAACTGGACATAGCCAGTTTTAGCATTGGACCCTCGAATTGAAAAAGTGGTTTGGGGCGTTGGGGCGGCACTGCTTGAGAGCCTGGGGACGCCACTGGTTACGGGGTGAGTTTTGAAATTTCGCCAAGCATAGATTTAAGTGTCCCCCTCCAAATAAAAGTCGACCTGTCCGAGCGAATTTTTATGTTTTATTTGGTTTACGAAATATTTGGGGTAGCTCTCCTTTTCACTGGAACACCCTGTATACCTAATAAGCTATGGTTATTTATTTTGTAGGTATTCTTTTGACAATTAAATTAGGTTTAACTGGTTTAACGAATTTTATTAACGTTTCATTACTGATGTATGAGTGTAAACGGTAAATAAACATTGCATAGCCCAACAACTGGATAACTTTTCTTATGAACGTTTGGTTATTATAACGTTAGTTAAGGTCCGGTTTTTCCATCTTCGATACCTTCCAGTTTACCAAACCTGCGGTTAGTTGCTAGGACACAGCCGCAGCCGATCAGAATAACAGTCGTTCCTATGCGACAAACTGTTGGTTAGGTAAACCGGAGGTTATCGATCGAAGATGGAAAAACCTTTAAACGAACGTTTATTTAGAAACGTCTTTTAGGGGACATGAAGCGACCACCGACCAATGAATGTAACGGAAACGTTACCATTTCGCTTTTTTGATGGATGTTTCTTGTAATTCATAAACGTTTTATCTACGTGTAATAAACGTTATTTTGCTTAGTGGGTAGGTATTTACACGAAAATCATAGGTCCACGGGCGTGGGAAGGTTCGAGCGGCTCCATTGGCTGCTCATTTTTTGTTTTTCTTGGTCCCTTTTTTAACCTCCCCACAACCATATAAAAATGGGAGGTTACTGCAATAACTCCAAAATTCGAAATTGAGACAACACCAGATCCTTACGTTTCAAGGTCCCAGGATCACAAAAAAGTGTTTTTTAAAAAATGTCTGTGTGTTGATGAACACCAATTTTTCTTATCGGCATAACAGCATGTGAAAGGTCTTCAAATTCTGCGTCTAAAAATGTATTCACACTTTTTGGCGCAAAATAAAAAAAATCGAAACGAAGCAACATTAGATAATACGCTACAGTCTAAACTGCTTAATCGATTTTGCTGAAATTTGGTAGGTAGGAATACCAGTACCCGCCTAAAAGCTGATTTAATTTTGGTGCCATTTTGGCATATTTACCAGAACATGAAATGTGTTCCAATGTTGTTTCCAAAAATGTCCTCAAACTTAGTGCCCTTTTATCAAAAAATTATAAAATTTTCAAAAATCTTAGTAGGTAGGTAGTAATAGACCAGGCTAGTTTTGAGTTTCGCGACTTGTTAGAAGCAAATCGGATAACATTCTGACGATAAGTGTTTCTAGACTAATATTGGACCCTGCTGAATCCGAAAATCACTGTCGACACTTCGAAATCTTGACCGGAAGTCCATAATTATAGATGGCGCTCAAGGCAGATCGTTATATCCAAAATAGCATGAAAATTACACATTTTTCGACCAAAGACGTAGCATACAAAATTAAAGATAGCTTCAGTGATTTTCGGATTCAGCAGGGTCCAATTAGTATAGAAACACTTGTCGTCAAAATGTTATCCGATTTGCTTCTAGCATAATATAGAAAGCGTTTTTTGAAATTTTAGCCTTGTCTATAAAAGGACCCCGCACGATTTAAATCGAGGGGCAATTCGCGGTAGAAAGTCACTGTATAAACCTCAGGAAGTCACAGGAAATCCGCAAGAAGTCTCAGGAAGTCAGAGAAAGTCACAGGAAGTCTCGGGAAGTCCACAAAAAGTCAGGAAAGTCACAGGAAGTCAGCAAAAAGTCAAGAAAGTCACAGGAAGTCCGCAGAAAGTCACAGGAAGTCTGCAGAAGGTCACAGGAAGTCTAAACTACCAACAGCTTTGTTTCACACTTCTGAGTGATTCTCTGTTAATTACGCGTCAAATTAGGCTAAATTTAATTAAATCCACCATTACATCCTCGGAGTCCTCTATAGTCAGAGCGATATTTTTGGAATTGGAATTATCATTCGTTAATGTTTTGTGAATAGGTACGAAAGTCACATCACATATTAATGCGAATTATTTCAAAAAAATATCGACCGTTCCACTTCCTCCATCAAATTTGGCGCCCTTCCGTGATCAATCACAGTGCCAGTGCAACCAACAAAACTTGGTGGAGAAAGTTAGGTTATTATCTCTGTTAGGTTATGTTGGTGATCCCCATGGGTGATCCCCACAGTCGCCACAGAGGTTTAAAAAGATGTTATTTCTTGAATTTCTTCATAAATCGTGAATTTTTGAGCAAGCATTTTAAAGCATTCGTCAAGAGGCCACAGTGCCGGATTAAGAGAATTCCAGGCCCTTCGGCAAGCCATAGAATCCGGGTCCTCAAGTAGTCGACGTCTGTCCGCAAAAAATGGGGGGTGGAAGGGGCGTAGCCCCCCGCGAAATTTTTTTCACCCCTCCCCCTTCCGGCCCTGAACCTTTTTGGTATTTTATTTCAGTAAAGTAAACTAACTTTACTGAAATAAAATATATACATATGTCATAAATCTTGTGGAACAGGGATCAGGGGCTAATGGCGGCCATTTAAATTTTTGAAAAATTGACATCTCGCAAACCGTAAAAGATACGAAATTTTATTAAATCAGAAAAAAGTTGTATTTCTCAATGTAGATTAAGGATCTGAAAAGAACTCCAAGATATCTCGATTGGTCACTGAAGTATACTGAATAAAAGACTGAAAATTTACAACGTGTTGTAACTTGGTTACTAAGTGGCATCAGATCATGATGAAATTTGGTTCAATTACACTACCATTCACGAACTAAGAGTGTTGTGTCGAAAACCACGACCTCTGTGAGAGGTGGGGACTACTAGCTTCCATGATGTCAAAGACATCTAAAGAAAACTAGCGGCTGACAAAGTCAGCTCGCCCCGGGCTTCGACACTACTCCTGTTTAGCAACAGGTGGCGTGAATGTAATGATTCGATTGTGACAATGAAAAATTAAAAATTCTTCACTGCCACAACCAAAACGAAAGCGGCTGGTTTGAGCTCATGGTCTCAAACAGGGAACGACAGACAGCTGTTTCGATCTCTTGGATCTCATCAGTGTCGTGCACCCCGAATGAAACCACAAACTCAAACCAGCCAACCTTTAAACAGAAAATGCGACGAACTAAGAGTGTTGTGTCGAAAACCACGACCTCTGTGAGAGGTGGGGACTACTAGCTTCCATGATGTCAAAGACATCTAAAGAAAACTAGCGGCTGACAAAGTCAGCTCGCCCCGGGCTTCGACACTACTCCTGTTTAGCAACAGGTGGCGTGAATGCAATGATTCGATTGTGACAATGAAAAATTAAAAATTCTTCACTGCCACAACCAAAACGAAAGCGGCTGGTTTGAGCTCATGGTCTCAAACAGGGAACGACAGACAGCTGTTTCGATCTCTTGGATCTCATCAGTGTCGTGCACCCCGAATGAAACCGCAAACTCAAACCAGCCAACCTTTAAACAGAAAATGCGACGAACTAAGAGTGTTGTGTCGAAAACCACGACCTCTGTGAGAGGTGGGGACTACTAGCTTCCATGATGTCAAAGACATCTAAAGAAAACTAGCGGCTGACAAAGTCAGCTCGCCCCGGGCTTCGACACTACTCCTGTTTAGCAACAGGTGGCGTGAATGCAATGATTCGATTGTGACAATGAAAAATTAAAAATTCTTCACTGCCACAACCAAAACGAAAGCGGCTGGTTTGAGCTCATGGTTCCCTGTTTGAGACCATGAGCTCAAACCAGCCGCTTTCGTTTTGGTTGTGGCAGTGAAGAATTTTTAATTTTTCATTGTCACAATCGAATCATTGCATTCACGCCACCTGTTGCTAAACAGGAGTAGTGTCGAAGCCCGGGGCGAGCTGACTTTGTCAGCCGCTAGTTTTCTTTAGATGTCTTTGACATCATGGAAGCTAGTAGTCCCCACCTCTCACAGAGGTCGTGGTTTTCGACACAACACTCTTAGTTCGTCGCATTTTCTGTTTAAAGGTTGGCTGGTTTGAGTTTGTGGTTTCATTCGGGGTGCACGACACTGATGAGATCCAAGAGATCGAAACAGCTGTCTGTCGTTCCCTGTTTGAGACCATGAGCTCAAACCAGCCGCTTTCGTTTTGGTTGTGGCAGTGAAGAATTTTTAATTTTTCATTGTCACAATCGAATCATTGCATTCACGCCACCTGTTGCTAAACAGGAGTAGTGTCGAAGCCCGGGGCGAGCTGACTTTGTCAGCCGCTAGTTTTCTTTAGATGTCTTTGACATCATGGAAGCTAGTAGTCCCCACCTCTCACAGAGGTCGTGGTTTTCGACACAACACTCTTAGTTCGTCGCATTTTCTGTTTAAAGGTTGGCTGGTTTGAGTTTGTGGTTTCATTCGGGGTGCACGACACTGATGAGATCCAAGAGATCGAAACAGCTGTCTGTCGTTCCCTGTTTGAGACCATGAGCTCAAACCAGCCGCTTTCGTTTTGGTTGTGGCAGTGAAGAATTTTTAATTTTTCATTGTCACAATCGAATCATTGCACTACCATTCACAAAATACAAAGTGAGACGACGAAAACTTTTTTAAGCCTTCTAGATTAAAATATGACCTGTTTCAATTTTTTTATGTTTTTTATAGGGATCACTAATATAACCTAACTTTTTCCAGAAAGTTTTCTTGATAGTTGCACTGGGACTGATCGCGAAAGGGCACCAAAGTGGAGAGGTCGATATTTTTTCGAAATAATTTGCATTAATAAATGCAAAAGAAATGAATTTAAAAAAAATGCAGCAGAGAAGCGGCTGGAACCTCCCCATCGCGTGGATCTTTGTATTCTGTGTAGTGTGTAGATAGTAGTCATCGTCTTTCTAATGGCGACATAAAAAAGGAGGCCTTGTGTGTAAAATTTTAAATTGATATGCTAAAATGGCACTTCCAGTTTACCAATTGCTTCCAAAAGCCTTTCAGGTCTTCAACGGGTGACCTAATCTCCATGTACCAAATTTCAGTCAAATCGATCCATTAGTTTGGGCTATAATGTGTTTTTAGTGTTTACAAAATTTCAATTTTTTTACCCAAAGGGCAGTAAATGCGAATGAATTTTGTCTTATTTAGAACAAGTATTTGAAGACCTTCCTGATGCTGACAATATTTTTTTAAAAAGTTGTTTAGGATGGTAAAATGGGAGTATATTTAAAATTGAAAATTGATGTGACAAAACGGCACTTTCTGTGGGTCGACTTCCTCCAAACATTTTTTAGCTCTTCGACGTATAATACAGTCTCCATGTACAAAATTTCGGGCAAATCGCTCCAGACGTTTCGGCTGCATCGTGTTTTTAAAGTACGTTAACAATCCCGAATATTTCAATTTTTGTCAAAAAGGCACTAAGAGTGAATACATTTTTTGAAGCAGAATTTGAAGGTCTTTCTTATGGTGACGTGAAAAATGGGGCTTTGCATTTAAAATTTAAAAGTTGATGTGCCAAAATGGCATTTCCGGTTGCACGATTGGCTCCAAAAGCTTTTCAGATCTAAGTTGGATTTTGAGATGTCTACGTATGTACCAAATTTCAGCAAAATCGGCCTAGTAGTTTTGGCTGTGGCGTGTTTACAAACGTACGTACAAACGTACGTACGTACGAACATACACACAGACACATTTTAAAAACCACTTTTTTGGGTTCGTGAGACCCCAAAACGCATAGATCCGGTCTTATTTCGATTTCGAAAATTTTAGTGATTGCAGTAACCTCCCATTTTTTTAAAATTGTGATGGGGTTGGGGAGGTTAAAATTCACATCTATCATTTTAGTTTAGTCTTGTGTCGTCATCATGTCCGGGAATTATTCAAGTAATAATAGTACACATTGATTAAAGTTAACCAGTTGTCGATGCAAACGATATTGTTATAATTTTCGTTTTAGTAACTAGTTAGGCATTTTTATTACCTACATTTCGTAATGAGTACCACTGACGGAATAACATTAAAAATTCACCGGTTAGACGGGTCTATTGAGACCATTTTAGTCGTAAATTACATGAAAAGTCGGCGAAATCACAAGGAAGTCTTAGGAAGTCATAGAAAGTCTCAGGAAGTCATAGAAAGTCTCAGGAAGTCATAGAAAGTCACAGGAAGTCATAGAAAGTCACAGAAAGTCTAATGCAAGTCAGAGAAAGTCTAATGCAAGTCACAGAAAGTCCAGTGGAAGTCTGGAAGTTTTTTGAAAATTTGGAAGTCAGTGTACAGATTTTCGACCGCGAATTGCCCCTCGATTTAAATGGAAAAGTGGTCGTGGTGGATTTGGCTGAATTTTTGATATGTTGTAGCTCATTCAATTCTGAGCAAAAAATGTAAAGGCCAAACCATATGTTATGACCAGTTTTTCCGTTAGAGGTCGCCAAAATCGCGATTTTTCGATATTTTTCTCCACGATATTCAGTTACACTTCTCGTTATCCAATCTTTAAAGTATATTATACCAGCTTGTCTTCAATTCTAAAGAGTGAGTTTAAGATATTTTGATGACCCATGCCATGGGTGACTCGTCCGGGAGGAGCGCCGGATTTTTTTTTTTAGGTATAGGTACCTACATATTTTCCGGACTGAAAATGGAGTCGCTCGGAATGAGAATCCAGACTTTCACTTCACGGCAATATACAGGGCTTTATTTTAAAGAAAAAAATGAATATTAAACCGAATGTTAACTTATTCTTAATTGCTTGAATAATTATTGCGAGATTAGACATAATTATCTATCATTAGTTGTAAAATAGTGCCAAAACGACGGTTGTGTAGACATATAGGTATTTGGAGAGCAGAAAGAGAAGCAACCGCAATCTTTTAATAAAAATCTGTAAACTCGAGGAAACTTCTAGAATTTTAGACCCGATTTTAGACAAATTTTTTTTTCAAAAGATATAACATTTTTAAGTTAGGACTCAGTCGTTTTAATATGCAATTATTCCTTTAAAGAACATCCTGTATGTTGACGTGAAGTGAAAGTCTGGATTGTCGTTCCCAGCATCTTTTTCAGTCCGGAAAATATACATATATAATACATATTTATTTAGTATTTAAAAAAATAAATTTCGGCGCCCCTCTCAGACGAGTCACCTATGGGTCATCCATCAAAATATCTTAAACTGACTCTTTAGAATCGAAGACAAGCTGGTATACCCTTTAAAGATTGCATCTAACAAAAAGTGTAACTGAAAGTCGAGGAGAAAAATATCGAAAAATCGCGATTTTGGCGACCTCTATAACGGAAAAACTGGTCATAAGATATGGTTTATTGGCCTTAACATTTTATGTTCAGATCTGAATGGGCTACACAACATATCAAAAATTCAACCAAATCCACCGAGACCACTTTTCCATTTAAATCGTGGAAAATTTACTTAATTTTGATGGTAAACGACCAATAACAAGTGCCTTTTTGGGATGGCGTCTGAAATTTGAAACATGATGACCACAATTCAATTAAATTTAGTGCCCTTCCGGCAATAAGTAACAAAAATTTTGAAAAACTGCTAAACACTATTAGGCCGGGTTTTTCGATCTTCGGTAACTTCCAGTTATTACCAAACCAGCGGTTAGTTGCTAGGATACAGCCAATCAGAACACTCGTTGCTATGTGACAAACTGGTTGGTTAGGTAAACCGGAGGTTATCGAAAAAACCGGTCCTTAGTTAAGAGACTGGCTTGAAATTTATGGGTGGTAACACACCGGATCTATGCACACCCGCAACCGGAGCCACCCGACCGAACAGAGATAACCCGGAACGTCCGGAGTCGGACCGATCGATTCGTCCTTATTTGATTCGTCCTTTCGGATTTCGGATCGATCCGATGTATCTCGATGAACCCCGACCAACAGTACTCGAGCCTGAAACCTGCGCGTGCCTCCCCCCTCCCGCTTCCGACGCACCGCCACTGCAGCGTGTCCGGAGCATGAGCAAGCCAGCCGAGCGCCGAGCGCCGAGCCAGAAGCGAAGATGGCTGCCGGCATTGTTGTTCCTGTAAATCAAACAAATTTGGAAAAAGTAGAAAGGTAATTTATCCCCTTATTTTAATTTTATTTTATCTTTCACCTGCCACTTACTAATAGGTATTGTTTGAAATTTTTCCCCGTTAGTACTATTTTTACTCATGGAACGGTGCATTGTTCTGATTTTGCTCTCTGGCGCACCACCCAACCATAATCAATACACAACTAAAATCGATTCTCCGTTTCAGCTTCCTAAACGATCCTCTTTACAAAGAAAGTATAGAAAGCTCATTAAATTACAACGCTCGATTATGTATAGAGAGGAGATTACGACTGCCCTTCATCGACACCCAAACAGGCGTTGCACAAAACCATTCCTCCCTCTTCATGCACAAAAGACAGAGGATACCCGGGCTGCTACCAGGCCAAATATATTGCTACCCTCGACCACGATGGCGCAAGAGACGTAGGCAGTATTTGATCATGAATTCGAGAGCCTTTGCCCGAGCCACCGATGCCATGCTGGATGGAGATGGGGACATTCACAGTATCTCGCAAATTGAGAACCCGGCTCTTCAGGATACAGACAGCAAGGACAGCCAAATGCTGTTAAAAGATGATGTCTCAAAAGTAAGCCTAGGTGTTCCTAATAACTGGTAGTTATATTTATTTTAGGAATGGTTCTACGACGAACAGGACATGCTGGAAATGGACGCTTACGATGAACCGGACCAGGATTCAGACCTGGACTATGAAGAGACATACAGTAAAAGGAGTAAAAGAAGGAAAGCAGCGGGAAGGGTAAGGTTCCACTGCTTTTTCTGTTAAAGATGTCTGTAAATAACAATTAATGTTCCTAATGGTTTGAGACCAAAACTGCAAAATAGGCGAAATAAAACCCTATTTTAGGCATTATAAAACTGCCAATTTAGGCAAAAATTTACGATTTATTTACAATTCCAGCTACACATAAGCAGTCTATGTTTTCGGTTTTGAGGTTGATTCTTCTGCCGGTCAAGATGTCCTTGTATCGAGAAAAAGATCGCTTTACATCCACTGACCTCACAACAGAGCTGGGGAGTAGTTAACTACCAAGTAGTTAGAATACTATTTTAACTACTTTTTAGTTGAATATAATATTTTGGCAGTAGTTAATTACTTAAAGTAGTTACCTACTTGCGGTACTTGCGGTAGTTAACTACTTCTTTAATTACCCTTTTATAAAACTCGGAGAAATCACGAACAAAAGTAATTCGAAGAATTTACTTAATATCGCACGCGTGCTAATCGGAGATAGCCATTATTTTTACTTTTTTAAATAAAAACCATTTCTTGTTCAACGGATTCGGAATTACGAATTTTTCTGAGTTAGAAACAATTATCATACTTGACCTGAAGTGCAGTCACAATTGCAAAATTTCAGCCAAATCGGTTCAGGAGCTTGGGCTGTACCGCGATTTTAAAGTCCGATAAAAATCAATTTTTTTTTATTTTTGGTCAAAAGGGCACTAAGAATGAATGCATTTTTAGAAGCAGAATTTGAAGGCCTTTCCTATCGTGACGTGAAAAATGGGGGTTTGCATTTAAAATTTAAAAGTTGATGTGCCAAAATGGCATTTCTGGTTGCACGATTGGCTCCAAAAGCTTTTCAGATCTAAGTTGGGTTATCACATGCACACGTACCAAATTTCAGCTAAATCTGTCGAGTAGTTTGGGCTGTGGCGTGTTTACGAACGTACGAACGTACGTACATACATACAGACACATTTTAAAAACCACTTTTTTGGGCTCCTCAGACCTCAAAACGTATAGATCCGGTCTTATCTCAAATTCGAAAATTTTAGTGATTGCAGTAACCTCCCTTTTTTTTTAAATGGTGAAGTGGAGTGGGGAGGTTAAAATACTCATTTGTATTCTTGAGTACTCATTATTCTAACTACTTTTTCCAACGAGTAATTAATTACTTAGTAGTTATAACTACTTTTTGATGAAGTAGTTAGTAGTTAGTAGTTAACTACTTTTGAAAAGTGTTTTACCCAGCTCTGCGTCACAGGTGCATATTTCAATGATTTCACTATAAGGGGCCCAAGATCTGAATCGACGACTTCATGAATTTCAGCCACCGTTTGCAATTTTTTAAGGCAGGTGTTGTTGCTCAAAATCTTGTTAAACTTGGTTGGCCCAGGTGCGTCAAAAATTGTTAAATTAGGCATGATAAGCAGAATATATGATTTAAGGCAAAATAAGACAAAAAACAGCATTTTAGGCAAAATAGGCAGGCACCAGGTATTTACCTAACTATCCGGTCTCTGCTAATGGTTAATTATGGAAGTCAAATTTTTTTGAGTCAGTTACTGCGGATACATGTTCACACTTAGCTCAAGCTAGCTAAGCTCGGTACTTTTAACCTCCCCACAACCATATCAAAATGGGCGGTTACTGCAATCACTCCAAAATTCCAAATTGAGACAACACCAGATCTTTACGTTTCAAGGTCGCAGGACAAAAAAGTGTTTTTTTTTTAAATGTATGTACCTACATACGAACGTATGTGAGCAAGATTCGTCGAAAACTACCAAACAGAATTTAATGAAATTTCGTATGGAGGTTAGTGTTGTCCAGTTAAGTTTGTTGCCAATCCGAAAACGGCAAGTGCCTTTTTGGCATATGAACTATGAAACACTGATCAACACTAATTTTTCTCATCAGCACTAGGAAGGTCTTGAGATTCTGTATCTAAAAATGTATTCACACTTAGCGCCTTTTTGGCATAAAATCGAAAAATTCGAAGTTTTGAAGTAACATTAAATAATACAGCTACTTGATCAATTTGGCTCAAATTTGGTAAATAGAGATACCGTTACCCGCCGAAGAGCTGATTTAATTTTGGTGGCAAGCGCCATTTTGGCATATCAACTTTGAAATTTGAATAATAAACTCCAATATTTTCTATATCAGCACATGAAAGGTCTTTAAATTTTATTTTCAAAAATGCATTAAAACTTGTGTGCTTTTGGCAAAATATCGTAAAATTTAGAAAAATCGCAGAAAACACTCTAGGTTTTGGTGGAGTGAAACTTACGTATAGGAAATAGTAAAATTTACTTGATTTTGGTGATAAGATTAAATAATTCACCAAGTGGGGAGGTTCCAGCCGCTTTCGTAGCGGCCCATTTTTTTAAACAGCGTTCCAAGAGATTGTGGCCTTTGAAATATAAAGTCACGAAATATAGCGTTGCCATTTCGAGAAATTTTGTTATCAGAACGGTGAGAGGTCTAGATAAAGATCACAAATCTAGGAGTTTCTATGGCTTTTGGTTGCCGGCGCCTGTAGTTGTTCTAGCGTCTTTGTTTTTATGCTTGATTTTTAATTAATAAGCGTGGAAATCTGGTGGAATTCTACCACTGAAACAAATGAAATACATTCTCACACACTTCACGGCAACATTCAACGTCCAGCAAATTGTAAAGATTGGGCGCAAGACATGGCAAGACACGCATTTTTTCACCATTTCAACGAAAGTTCGTCCGTTATTTTGAACAACAATTCGAAATGTCAAAACCATAATGGCCGAGGTGGAGTCAACCTGGGTCTCTGTTGCGGCAATTTTCTTATTGTATCGTTGGAAAACGAGAAAAATCACCTCACGGACCATCTTGTACTTTTTATTTTAGCTCGGACTAAACATTTTTGGGACGCAGTTTTTCCACCATTTTCCACGGTTGCGCATCCCTCGTACTCTTTTAAATCAAACTGTCAATAAATCGTTATTCCTCAGAAAAATGTCTTGACATCTGGTGGCGAACCTTTAACTACTTTAAGTTGCGACTTGTAGTGGCTGCTTTGTTGACAGGAACAACTAAAAGCCCATCGAGGCCCATCTCCAACAAATCTATTAAAAGAACTCGCACAAACACTGGCACAAAATGTAGGTTTTCTGGATTTCTGGCATTTTAATGTCACAACAATGGTGTCTGGTTTTCATTGTTAACAGTACCCTCTATTGGCGGCTGAGGATCGCGAATCCCGGAAGACTTTTTCCGTCACGTCAAGCACTCTTTGATCCTATATGTCCATCGCTCACCAGTTTCCTGCATGGCGCTATCTTAGAATGGCTGCGATGCGTATCTAATGACCTTATTGAAATCTAGTTTTCCCTTCGAAACCAAATGGGGGAAAAAAGTACCGAGTTTACTTAGCTCGAGCTAATCTGTGCATGTATCCGCAGTAAGTATTAAAAAAAGAAAATATTTTAGAAAGTGACAATTCAACTTTTACTAGTTATAAACTAATCAAAAGTGGCGAATTAACCGTTTCAGCCAATCATAGCGTAATTAATATGGCAAATTGTACATGTGGTGATTGCCAGGCTATAAGTATTAAAACAATAAAATATAAATAATACACGAGTAAAAAATTTTCATATTTTCGACTTCGAACTCAAAATTTCGACTTTGAACTCGAAAATTTCGATTTCAAACACGAAATTTCAACTTCGAACTCGAAATTGAATCTACTGCGCAAGTCCTACTTCTTAACTCGGAAATTTTATTAATACGCATGTGCGAAGTTCGAACGGCGCAAGCGTCGCACATCAGATGGGCTGCGATCTGTTTGTGTGCCGTGTACCATCTGATGTGCGACACGTGCGCCGTTCGAACGTCGCACATGCGCATTAATAAAATTTTCGAGTTAGGAAGTAGGACTTGCGCAGTAGAGCCGAATATCGACATTCCGAAATTCCTTGTCTTGGTGGATTAAAAATAAGTGTCGAAAATCATAGCCCACTTGCTACGGTTCAGTCATCATCATCACTTTACAAAAAAATAGTGTACGTACAGGGTGTCCCAGAACGCTCGCACCACCTTTTAATGGAGCATTCAGCATTAAATTCTGAGTCGATCGGTGTTTTTGAAAATTTCCAGGGTCCGGTAGTTCTCCAGTTATGAGATTTAAGAGGTTTCAGCTCTGAATTGTTTCACTTAATGTTAGATGTACTATTTCCTAGGTATCAAGATACAACAATATAAAGGATCCCGCACGATTTAAATGGAAAAGTGGTCTTGGTGCATTTGGCTGAATTTTTGATGTGTAGCCCATTCTGAGCAAAAAATCGCCAAAATTGCGATTTTTCGATATTTTTCTCCTCGACTGGGTTTCAAAAATATTTGCTTCAGTTTACACTTTACAGAGGATTCCTTGTGCTTTATAATTGTGCAGCACAAAGGACCTTCATGTAATTCAAAATTTGACCGTAGAGGGCGCTGGAGGTGGCCGAATAGAAAAAAGTTTTACATCATAGGATTTGTAATTAAATTAACTTTTAAATGATAAATCACAGTTGGAGGGGTTGTCATTTGAAATTTCAAAGTTGCAGTTGCTGGGGGTTAGGGAGTGCATTGTGAACTAGAAATAAAAGGTCGACCTGTCCGAGCGAGTTTTCATGTCTCATTTCGAAATAAACACAGCGGCGAGGGGCTATGCACTTGGAATTAATTGTACAAAAACTTGGAATTTATGGAATTATGGGAATTTTCATGGAATTATTGGAATTAATAGTTTGTTTACTGGAAGATCCAGCAGAGGGCCTGCCATTTTCAGCATGCCTCAGATTGCTAGCGCCTGCGCAGTCCATTAAAAAGTGACAACTGACGGCGGAGCTCCCTTCGAGGTCGGTGCAACGCCCTGAGATATGTGAGGTTATGTTCTCTGAGTTCTTTAATTTATTAATGTTCGATGAGGACTTGGGGGTCGAGTTGGGGATAATTCTTGTGATCCGAGTGAGCTTCCTAATTATTTCTGTTCAAAATATTGTAACAGTTCAGTCGCAGTTTTTAAAAATTAAGAACGAATCAAAATCATAAAGTACCTCGTTGGTTACCTACGTTGTCACCTCGGTTGTTACCAGCTTTCGCTGATCGATCGTGAATTGTCGTAAATGTTCGAGTCTGGTCCGCATGCGCAAAGGTTTGGAATTTTTGTGGGATTATTTGGAATTTTTTTGGAATTGGGATTTTATTGTAAACAAGGACTGCATAGCCCCTTGCACAGCGGTCCCCTGAATGATATCACTTATCAGACAACCTATCAATATAAGAACCTTGGTCCAGAATAGCATTGTCAAACCTAGGAAATAGTCCTTAATGGAAATTTAAATAACCTTAAATAAAGTAATGCACGAAGTAATTCAGCATTTTTAAAATCGTCTATAACTTGAGATTTTGAGGACTATTTGAGAGCTTTCGCAGTTTTTGTGTGAATTAACATACGTATATCCGACGGGTAGAAGTGGAGTTTATAAAAAAAGGAACGTCATTCTAGCACCCTGTATTTCCTCTTAATAATATTGCCTAATCCAACTTTTCGAAGTTTGCCATGCATGAAAATGTATTTTTAATACTATGTACTCCCTCTGGAATTCACACAAATTCAATAAATGGAGATTTTTATAATTAGAACTGATAAATTACTATACCATATTTAAATATAATTTACTAAGAGGATTTTACTGGTGGTTTATTTATTCTTGTTTGTTTTTTTCCCACAGGGTCGTGGTGGCACGGATTCACCTAGTACTCCCGGTAGAAAAAAGGGCAGTGGTCGGGGTCGTAAGAAGGCCGTGCACAGCTTCGAACCTACTCCCGGTGACCCAGACAAGCCATTTGCTTGCGAACGTGAGTCTCACTTATTTTAAATTATTTCTCATAACTACATCACTCATGCCTTAAGGGCCTCATGATATTTGGTTAATTGGAATATGTACTTTCATATTATTGAAATAAATTTTATTGAAAATTGAAACCAAATTTTGTGTTCTGTTGATGACCAAAAGTACATAATTCAATGATAAAATCACATCTAAACATACCAACTCAACTTGGTTCACCTGAAAGAAAGAACTCTGTGCTTGAGCATGTAACATTTACAATAATCTTTTAAAACTGTTGAAGATGAGTTGTAGTTCTCTTAGCAATTAATGATGTTTTATTGAATGCTTTGATGCTTAGTACAGCTTCTTCTTATTGTTTAGGCAGGGACTCGAACCGAAACCTTTTGATGCTGTCGATAAATCGTCGGTATACGGATGGAGAATCGAAGTGCTGCAAGTTAAAATTTCGGTTCGGGTTCGCTTACCTGGCGCTTGGGTTCTTTATTACACCTAATTGTTTTTTGCCTAATTGATAATCTAAACACGTTGGGGCGTTTTGACTGCTTTACTTGTCTAAACAAGAAAACAAAATTGTCGGTTCTAGTCCCTTGTTCTATTCATTTTAAATGATGATCTTCTGAACCTGGTGTAAGAATCAATTTTGTAGAATCGTTTCACGCACTGATTTACTAACAGTAAGGTTACAGTTACTAATTCTCTTTTCCATAAAAACGCTTTGTTGCTTAATGTTTCCGCCACCACTGGACGTCTTCAGAAGATTATCGTTTGGAAAAAGTTTTGTCAATAACATAATCATCGTCAGTCGTGTGATTGGAAAGTGAAATTCGGCAAAACTTTTTTTTCTTGAAAAATTTCAGTGTGCGGAGCGCGTTACAAGACTCGGCCCGGGTTGACATACCACTACAGCCATTCGCACAAAGAGGGCGCTAGTGACGAAAATTCGCGTGACAGTAACGCCCCCACCCCTTCCTCGCAGCTTGGTGCGGCACTGATTCAGGCCCCTCACGGCCTTAATCCACCTCCTATCATAGGTGGCATGTTACCAGGGCCTATGATGCCTCAGCCGCCCATGCTGGGGGGGATGGGGGAAGAGGCCAATGCTGCCATGCAACAAGGGCCCGCCATCCCAGGACATGTGTATCAAGATAGTTATGTTTCCTTTTTGAACCAGACACCCGGTACTGCCTTTTTAATCTCTTTTACTTTCATTTGAGTGTTTTGCATGCATGAGTAGTTGGAATGACGTGCTCTATTAGATCAGTTTACAGTTTTTAGTTTAACTTGTAGATCTCTCTTCAATAATTATTACGAGTTGTCTTATTATTAACATTTTACTAGATTGATTTGGCCAATAATTATCGTTTTACTCGAAAGACTTGTGGCACACAGATTTTGCTCTATAAAAGTGCATCCAAAAAGTGTGATTTTAGCATGAGTGTTTTTAATTATTGTTCTTATTTTTTTCGTGATGAAAACTGGACCAGAGAACAAAAAAAATATATCTTGCAACTCAGAGATAGTTACCTTAACATTACCACCGAGACTGTTTGCATGTGATGCCACCCCAAAGTCGCATTCACACGTTTATGCAATCACGTTCTCTGTTCTTATTAACCACACCACTCTTTTCTTTTTCCTCTCGCAACTACTGTCAGAGCCAGATCATTTAAATTTTGCTGCGTTCCACGAGACTGTAGCTGTAGTCATCTTTGGAATTTTGTTTCCCCATATAAACCTGAGAAGAAAACTAACGAATGTATTAAAAAAATCGGGCAAAATATTTTTAGGAATAACTCAGTCATTTTATCATAACTGATTTAGATGAGTTATCAAGGTATTAAATAGAGATGGGTAAATTCCCATTTATTGAAAATTTCCGAAAGTTTCCGGGATTTTTCGATTTTGCTTTAAAGTAATTCGAGGCGGCGTTAACTTCTCAAAAATACCAAATACATCATACTTCTTTCGACAAACATGTGTAAATAATAGTTATTTGTTTAACAAGGCCAAAAAAACCGCCGCGCCTGAAGTTTTATACCCGAGGCTAGGAATCCGGCCAAGGCAGTAATTCTGGTTTTTTTGTCGTGTTGATCACATAATTTTTTCGCCGATTGTCATTAAAAAAGTGCACGTTTACTGCCGCCGACAGTAAAAAATCTACTTTTACTGTAGCAAAAGAGGCAGTAAAGATGCACTTTTAATGACTACCTGCGAAAAAGTAAATTAAATACAATAAGAACCTGAAAAATTTGGATAGAATATTTTGATTACTACTGCTGCTGCTCACAACAAGAATTAACAAGGTTTTTCCCATTTTGGTTACTTACGGCAAGGCTCTTTTAGGTTAAAAAACCGCTAAATGTGGAGCCAAATTCAAAAACCGTAGCATATTTATAGGAAAGTTCCCGAAAAATTTCCTGGAAAGTTTCCGGGAATATTTATTGGGAAAGATTGCCTGAACCTCGTTTATTAACTGTTAAACTTAAGGTAAAGAATCAGGCTTTCGATTTGTGTAAGAAACTACGACAAAGATAACCATGAAGTATACGTTAATTTTTCCTTAAAAGTTTTCTCTCACGATTTAATTTGGTTCACGCATTATTAATATTTTTTGTGATAGGTTCATTTTCAGTAAAGGAGGATCTAATTCAATGAAAAACACAGGCGGATGCCAATTGGGAACAATTGTGAGATTATTTACTGAGAATAAACTCTTTGTGAATCTTTATTAAATACGTAAACACGCTATACAGCCTAGTGCCACATTTTCGAAAAATGTCATTTTAGTGGCACAAAGGTCCTTTTTTGAATTTATTTTAGCAAAAGATCATATCCTTACTATCAGATTCGATAGCTGTTGCATTGCCGGGTCAAAAACCTTAGTGATATTATTTCGAAAATTGACATTTATAGACCAAAAGGCCCTTTTTTGATTTTTTCTTAGCTAAAAAGCATATTACTATTATTATCGAATTCGATAGCTGTTAAGATGTTGCATTGCCGAATCGAAAACATTCATGTCATTTTTTCGAAAAATGTCATTGTTGGGATGAAAAACATTTTTATTTCAATTTATTTTTGCCGGGCGCCATGCGCGCACGAGAGCACCAGCGATCACGGCATTCCATTAGCACACCCGGTCGACTTCTGACTTACAGATTCTGACTTTAATCATTACATTGAAAAGACGGAACAGGTCGATTTATATTTTTAAATCAATTTTTGGCTATAATTATCGTTATAATGGCTGGTTAAAGTTAATTGACTCATTTGTAAATTCTGTGAACAAGTTTCTACCGCCTCCGAGACCGCCAATTTTTTTAAATAATCGTTTATCATACCACTAGTGCATGCTATTTATACCCATTATACCCACTTGCACGTGCATTGGTTAACTTTAATGATTAGGGGTTCGATTCCATAGAAACGATTGGTGCAACAGAGGCTGCAATGGAATCTAACAGTTGATTAAATAAACCAGAACTGATGCAAGCGGATATTAATCGGTTTAATTATGAAAATAATTACGAAAGCTTGTTGCTTGTCTGTAAAATAATGAGTAATTTGAGTAATTATTTCTACAATTTAACATTTTTATTTTGTTTATTTTGATACATAAAAGTATGATGTTTTTAATCGGTGTTGCCTATACCAAGCCTATACCCAAATCCCAAATGGCCAATAAGATGTTGGCGAGCGAGCCTTTATAGTTCATTGACGTTTGATGTGAAACGTCAAGACTTTTTATGGAATTTTTAGGTTATATCCAGAAGAAATGAGCTTCTTTTCTTAAAATATGGTTTGTGGAAAAAGACTTTACGTGCATCTAGGATTTATGTCTGTTGGTCACATATGGACTTTTATTTTCCATAATTTTGTTTATATGGCGATCGGGGCGTCGGGGGAACGATTAAAAAACTCCTGCAAATTGCGATAAAGTGCACTAATCGCTCTTAAATGAATTTGATTTTTAAGGACATCCGTCATATTCCTAAGACGACTTCCGCTCATGGCAAAAATATGCATACAACTTTTAGTGAAGAATTTTATGGGTAATATTTTTCCTTACTACGTCCTTCTTCGAAAAGTTCACGGTTCTGCGCAAAATCGCAGAAAACCCCTGCCCTGCGCAGATGTAACAGAGGCCCCGGGGGGAAACCCACCATCCAGAATGGGGAACTCTTATTATTATACGCCTGTAACGAGTAAATCGCCAAAACTTCAACAGTTTATAATTTATTTCTCCCATTTTATCTAATATCAACGTATTATAAGGTCAATTTTGAATGAACGTTCCCCAGAGAAGAAATTAAAATACAAATCTATGAAAAATAGCAAATTGACCAATCACGATACTCAATTTGTATTTAAAACATTTCAATCGGTTAGACCCGAACCAATCAAGAAGGGCACTTTTTTGTTTTCATTATGTTTAAATGATCCACCTGCTCGCCGACGACGTATTCTTTAAAGCTAAGGTAGCATAGTAATTTAAAGGGGGATGTAGGGTTGGTCGTTTGAAAATGGCGGGGTCGCAATTTTCTCTACAGGAACGAACAGTGATATTTGCTACCTATAAGGCTAGGTGTTAATATTTTAATAATCTTAAACAGTTTGAGTAATTATTATTTCCTGTATTTTGAGGTGGCTGCATGTGGGATTAAACATTTTAACATTTATGAAGGCCACAATGTGAATTTTATCTTCCGAATAATATCTAAAAGTGGTTATTTTCGTATTTTGTCTGTTCCGGTCAGGTATATGCTGTATTTCTTTGTTTAATTAGTGTGTTGCTGACTATTTCCATCGTTTTTGAATATTTATTATTAAACTGTATTTCGAACAAAAAAAAATATCAACACTACAAAATGAATAGGTTGAAAATAGGTACATACATACCGAAAACAGTGAAAATAGGCTGAATAACCTTACGCTTTAAATAATGCTGCGAAGATAAAAGTGGCCTTCATAAATGTTTAATCACTTGTAGGCGCCTCGAAATAGAGCAAACAATAATTACTGAAACTGTTTAAAGCGATCAAAATATTAATACATAGCCATAATATGGCAAATCTTAAAAAAATTTAAATAGTTTATTGAAATAGAAATCCCTTATACAGGCTGTCCCGTCTCAGAGTGCAAAAATTTCAGCCACAGATTCCTTGCATAAAAATAAAAGACCCGTATTTTTTTGTTTCGCTAGATGGGCCCCCATTTCGTCACTAGGGCTCCTCAAAAGTGAGCCCCAAAAATCGAAAATTAATTCCCACGTCGTAACCATTCAACCGATTTTGTTGAAATTTCCCACAATACCATTACGAACGATGAAGATTTCATTAATGTATCTGATGAATTCGTGGTGCCCACCATAGGCGCCCCCGAGGCCGCCCTCGACATTTTCGGTCCAATATCTTTGTTAACTTAATTAAATTTCCTATTTAATTACACACCATCCGATGTTCCATTGAATTTAGAAACTACGCTACCTCTTGCACTTTTTCTGTAAAATGCACCATTTCCAAGTAAAATTAAGAAATGCTGAGCCATACACCATAAATTAAATGCATATCTGTATAGTCCGAATTTGCAAAATTGGCTGCAATTATAATATTTACAAAAAAAAACAAACACAGTGCCACAGTGATGCAAAACTGACAATAATTTAAAACTTTAACAAAGCCCTGACATAGCTATCTTGAGAAGTCTGCCAATAAGCACGTGTACGGCTCCACATTCCTTAATTTTACTCGGAAATGGTGCATTTTTCAGAAAAAGTGTAAGAGGTAGCGTAGTTTGTAAATTCAATCGACCATCGGATGGTGTGTAATTAATTCCGAAATTTAATTACGTGAACAAAGATAATGGGCCGAAAATGTCGAGGACGGCCCAAGGGGCGCCTGTGGTGGGCACCACGCCATCATCAGCTACATTATTGAAATCTTCATCGTAATGGTCTTGTGGAAAATTTCAGCAAAATCGGTTGAATGGTTAAGAGGTGGGAATTAATTTTCGATTTTTCGGGCTTACTTTTGAGGAGCCCTAGTGACGAAATGGGGGCCCATCTAGCGAAATAAAAAAATATGGGTCTTTTATTTTCATGCAAGGAATCTGTGGCTGAAATTTTTGCACTCTGAGACGGGGCACCCTGTATACAAATTAATGCAAATATTTTCTTCATAACCATAAACAAAATAATACTAATACAGTGGTACCATGCCATATTACGTATTCACATATTTTAAAATGTTCAATTAGTCATGACTTGAACACAGCCTCAGACTAGCCTCAGACTTACTTAATCTAATACAATCGGGAAGGGCGTAAGGGCAGGTTTGTCCCTAAAATGTCAATTTTCAAAAAAATAGTACTAAGATTTTTGATCCGTCAATGCAATAGCTATCAAATCTTGTAGTAAGAAAATACAATTTTTTTAAGAGATATTCAAAAAAGAGCCTTTTTGCCACTAAAATGACATTTTTCGAAAAAATGGGACCAAGGTTTTTGACTTGAAAAAAAATCAGCTATCCTGTCCGGTAATAACAAAATAAAATAACAGTTATACGTAGGTTTTTTTCACGGCACCAATTTTTGACCAAAAGGGCACCAAGAGTGAATACATTTTTAAAAGCAGAACTCGAAGAATTTTCATATGGTAATGCGAAAAATGGGGGTTGCATTAATTTTGACCCAAAATCTAATCAGCACCTACAAATTGCCCATAGAATATGTGTGCCAAATTTCATCTCGACACGTTCAGTAGTTTGAGCTGCAGCGTGCTTACATTTTTCAAAAACTACTTTCTGATTCCCAGGACCCTAAAACGTAAAGATTTGATGTTTTTGGCGATTGGATTTTTCGATTGCTGCGCTGAAGCGTAGAAGTTAAAAATTGCGACTCGCCATTTCCAACGACCGAATCCCTATATTGTTTCAAAAATAAAAAAAACATTGGCGCTGGAAAACCTGGAAAAGTTATGGAATCCAGTTTTCCTTGAAAAGTCATGGAATTGTCATATATGTACAATACTACTAGTAAGTACAGAATTGTCGACAATTCCGTGATGCTTTACCTCTAGTCAGTATGCAGGAGTATCCAGGCATCACGGAAGTCGACAATTCTGTACTTACGAATTGTATTCGGAGGACAATTCGCCGAGTTAATATAAAAATTGCAACATTTCATGAAAATTGTGACAGCTATCAAAATAAATTTCAGCGGATATTTGGACTATAATCTGTCCGGGATCCACACGACCGAGATTCACCCGATTTCCATGGTGATTCATTGTTGACAACAATGATTCACCATGGAAACAGGGTGAATCCCGGTCGTGTGGATCCCGGACAGACCATAGTACAAAATTGTCTCTGAAATACAGGTGCCAATTGTTGTGGTTGGTCAGAAATTCGTCATTTGCTCTCTGTCATTGGTCAATTTCAAATGAGTCGAATTGTCCGTGAAAATGAATAAAAATTTAGTTTATTGTATCAAGTGCGTTCGGTTAATATTTCCAATTCTCAAATATTCAAAATTCGGTATCATTTCTTTCAAAATTTCGATGGGTTGACAATATGGAAATTTTGGTATGAGAAATGTTTTTGAAATCTTGGAAATTGTAATTTTTTGAAGTTAGGAGTTTTTTTTATAAATTTTGGTACTTTTGGTGTACAGATTTTTACCCAGTTGACAACCCCTCGCAAAATTCCGTTCACAAAGCGACAGTACCTACAGTACTGGATTTAAAAAAAGTGGGTCCTGGAAAACCTAGAATTGGAGAAGTCGTGGAAATTGTTGCGTAGGATTTGCTAAACACCCTGTAAAGCTGTCCAGTGATGTTTAATGACCGTAATCTAATTTTTAGGTAAATTACTGTCATTAATTTCACAAACTCGCTTCACCGAAATGTGATTATCGTGATTATTTTGGTTTTCTTGTTAATCAGTGCTTATTATTACGCACCTACTTTAAGAATAATCACGACAATGACAAATTTTTGGTAATGTCAATCTAATCACCGAACAGTCGGAACACTTTCTAACGAACGCAGGGGTTGTGTGAGCCAGGCTTTTTTCTGTAGGTTTGTTAAACGTGTTTTCAGTTCCGTAAAAATTCCTGCCAGTGTCAAAAAGCAACTTTCAACCTCCATTGTTACTGTTTATTGACAGTGACAGGTTTTTTGACGGAACTTAAAGGCCGTTTAACAAAACAAAAGAAAAAAGCTTAACTCATACAACCCCTGTTTTTGCTTGAAAATGTTCCGACTTTACCTCGATACCTCGACTTGTTTTGTTTGAAACAGTTGAAATCCCTGAGTGACGTCACACTTGCAGTAGCGTGTTGTCAAATTCCACTTCCTTCGTCATCACCACCGTAGAAGTCAGAACCTATATTGTATTGGAATTATTTTATTTCTCTATTTCGGTTTCCTATTGAATACTTTATAGCACCCAAACGCATTCTCTAATGTGCTATTAGACCACGGCTTTTGTTTGCATCGTTTAACAATCGAATCGAATCGTCTTAAATAGAAAAGAATGTATAAAAGACGTGTTTCATAAGGCTCTTATCGCACTCGGATTTTGTAAAACTCGAGCTTTTCGCCCTCGTTGTCCAAACATCCTCGTGCGACAATAATTGGCCTTATGAAACGTGTTTTTTAATATACTATTATTGTAGTAGAAAACCGTCTATGTAGTTTTTCTGACTTTCTTGAAATGCGTATTGCGTATAGAGGTTATGCGAGATTAATTATTGTCCACTTTTAGCCTCGATTTGTGTAAAACAAAAAGTTAAAGCGTGAAATGGCGTTCTTCAACTAATTGTATCTAAACATTTTAGATGATAAACCTTGAGTGAATTCAGGAAATTTGTTTTTATTTTCGATTCCAACACTTCAACAAATTTAAAAAAACGAGCCAATGGATTAATTTGGATCCATAGTAATAATGTTAACGGTAACTATCCCGGTTTAACCTGAGATAGCAGAAGCAACGAAATGATTGTTTGGGCCCGGTTTTCATCCGAACCTTTGAAGGTGACCGTTTTCGTAACTTCTTATTGTATTATCCTTTTTTAGAAAAGAGATAATGGTGGAGTTAACTGAGCACTGTATCCTACAGGTACACCGGGTCGCAGGGGTCGTCAACCCAACCCACCACCACTTCCAGTGCCTCCTCAAATGATGCAACCCCCCTCCCAGTCAAACACACCCCCCACTTTACCCCCAAACTTACCCGCTCACCCTTCCCCACCTGTTGACGATCCTCCAATGCCCGTTTTACTTCCCGAAAAAATCGATCCACCCCCTTCCACATCTATGATGGACGCCAGTAGTAAAGATAAGGCGGCGCCTAACCCTTACTGTGACTTTTGCTTAGGAGACTCGAGGGAGAACAAAAAAACTGGTGTTATGGAGGAACTTGTTTCTTGTTCGGATTGTGGTAGATCAGGTAAGAACGGAGGTAAAACTGAAGAAAAAGGAATTAGCAGGAAGGGAAGGAAAAAAAAGGTTTAGTTTAAAATGGGTTGCCACTAGTGATCGTTTTTTTACTCGTGGTTTAAATATGATTATGTATTAAGTTGGATCTGTGCATAACATATGAAATACACACAAGACATTCGCAACACCACTTTATCAAAATTTTAAAGTAGCCACTTGTTGTAAGGGAAAATGTATAAATGTTTGTAGTAATATTTTCAGGTAGTTAAATAACATAAGGACCAATACTGGGCATTTATTTTCTTTTATTGTCAATGTGAATGGTATTAAGTTTGTTGTAGAACTAAACGAGCTGCCAAAAAAGGTACAAAATTTTTTGTTCTTTCTTTTATCTGTGATAGCTGAATAGAGATTTTTTATTTTCTTTTGAGGATTTTAGAATCCCTGCCTGGAAATGTATTAAATCGTTTGATATAATATAACTAACTCAATCTCTTGTTGTGCCTATCTGTTTCTACATCTAAATATAATATCATTGAATTGAAATATCATTTTAGTACATAAATATGGGGTTTTAATGTCCAGTATTATCTTTTCAGTTCCTGTCATTGTAATATTTTTTTTAACAGTTGATTCCTTCGGTTCATACATTAGGTGGTCGCAAATCATAGTTATTTTATCCTCTAGTTAATTGGTATAATATAATAGTTAAAATATTTAATCAACTGTATTGTGCTTTAAGCTAAATATAAAATTAGTTAACAATTTTGCCAGATAGACTGGATAACCAAATATTTAATTGTTGCTTGGGTTTAGTTTTTCATTTTGTTTAAAAATCCATATTGGATTGTCTTCCAAATTATTGCTATTTTTATTTATTTAATCACGTTCTACATGTTAAGGTTTGTTAATCGGCAATACTCAAAACTAGTTAAGATCTGGAGGATGCAGAATAAAGACGACTTTTATAATACTTTTTTCTGCATTCTGAAACTTAGATTCACAACTGATTCGTGTTACACATCACTTAGGTATTGCCAAAACTGCAACGTAGTCAAATTAAATATAATTATACACAATAGTTAATAATACGAACATATATCAGTTTGAATGGTTTTTACATCAGCTGCTGATTAATTAGGTTACGATCTTGTGAAAACCATTCAAATCTATTTTAAACGTACACTAATGAGTTGTCAGAACAGTTATTTTCCAAGATTATTTATTATCGAAAAGTGTATCGTGAAAATCGTGCAATAAAATGATGCCAATGCAACAATTGTTGTTCATTTTTCAGTGCTGAGGATCGGTGCACTTCAATTTATGTACATTTTTCTATAAAAGATTTTTCTGGTTATTTTAATGCATTGAAACTTGTATTGCGAGATGCATTCAAAATAATAACCAAAGAAAAATTACGTAACTTGGAAAGTCACTGTTCTTCGGCACTCGGCCTGAAACCCTTCCCTCTTGTTTTGCTTAACAATAAAAATGTATTTTTTAAGGTAAGTATACCTATCGTGAAGTTTTGCAGAGAAGCTTCTGCGTTTGTTGTGTGTAAAATTAGGGGAAATGTCTTTTATTTAAACGTGGGGTTGTTAGAAATTATTGTAACATAGTAGGTGTCTTTAAAAACGAAATAATCGATGTTTTAACGTGTTAAATGTCAAAACAAACCATCAATCACCACAATCATTTGTGATAACTCTGTACAATAGGGTGTCCCGAAATTTTTTGGAATAGTTGCCAAAACTTACCTTTTACTGTTCTAAGAAGAAAGCTTGTTTAAGGTTTTGCGATAGTTCAACATCTTCAGCCCTCTATCGCCCCTCAAATATTGGTTATTTTGAAATTCCAAGTTTACAACGAATTATTTTTTTAAACGCAATATTTATTGTTTTTTTATCACTAAATCTAGTTTCAAAGACAACTAAAGTCCCGTCGCATATTAACGAACACGGGGGTTGTGTGTCTCAGGCTTTTTTTCTGTTGGTTTGTAAACGGGATTTCACATCTGTCAAAACTCTCTGCCGTCACTCACTGTCAGTGTCAATAAACAGTAACAATGGGCGTCGATAGGGATCTTTGTTGTTAATTATTGTCCATGACAGGAATTTTGACAGAACTGAAATCCCGTTTACAAACAACAGAAAAAAAGCGTGAGACACACAACCCCCGCTTTTGTTAATATACGACGAGACTTTACGTAACTTTAATCAATCAAGGTGCTGGTGCATGCATGACAGGAATTTTGACAGAACTGAAATCCCGTTTACAAACCAACAGAAAAAGAGCCTGAGACACACAACCCATGCTTTCGTTAAAATACGACGGGACTTTATGTAACTTTAATCAATCAAGTTGCTGGTGCATGCATGACAGAACTTACGACAGTAACTGGTTGACGTCTAAAGTTCAAACGTCATATTTTCGTGCGTTTTTTATGCTTCCCTTTCCAGTTAATAAGTTTTTTAAAGGCAATTTACACTAGAAATATTCTCGAATGCTCTATACAGGGTGTCCTGAAATTAGTGGTCAATACTTTACGAGTAGATCCTTCTATGAAAAATATGAAAAAAGTTTTTTTCTAAATATCTTCAAAACGGTTAAAGATAGCAACGTGAGATTTCAAAATACCTAACCTAATATTTGAGGGGCGGTAGAGGGTTGAAGATGTTGAACTATAGCAAAACCTTAAATAAACTTTCTTCTCAGGATAGTAAAAGGTAAGTTTTGGCGACTATTCCAAAATCCGTTTTTTCGGTACACCTGCTGCACAAGTATACAGGGTGTCCGGGAATAACGTCGCCATATTTTGGGAGGTGATTCCAGAGCTAAAAATATGAAGAAAAGTTCATATGAACAGATCACCGAACGGACCTCCTGGGGGCGCTACAGAGCATAGAAAGTATCTCTCAAAAACAGGTATTTATTAATTATTTTTGAAACGGTTGGAGCTAGAATCACGAAATTTGGGTTTTGAGGTAATTTTGGACTGACAAATTATCTGGTGGGAACAGGACAGGTGATTGCTGACTATAGGCGTGCGAAACGGGGGGCTTAGGAAAAAAATTCCCACAGCGTTTTTTTCTCTAGCTTTCTCGAATTTTTGACTTCAGATAACAATTATCCAAACGATTCTACATAAAAAAGGTACTCTTGATACTAAGTCATAGCCATAGGATCAACCGTTTTCAAGAAAAACGCGATTAAAGCGTGTCATGCCTATGGTAACACATTTATAAATGCAAAAGAGCAAGTTGGCTTGCTTCACAAATGTCGTTAGTTTGTCACTAACGACTACAACTTGTTATTCTAGCTCCAACCGTTTAAATGTAATTAATTAATACCTGTTTTTGAGAGACACCTACCTAAAGTCTGTACCAGAGCTGGGTCGAATACTGCGAAAAAGTATTCGAAGACTAAATACTAAATTCTTGTACTTCATCTACTTCGAATACTAAATAACTCAGACAAAAAGTATCTTAAATATCGAATACCAAATACTCCTTTAAAAAAGTATTCGAATACTTTGACCGAATACTTTAATGGAAAATTAGAATTAAAATAAAAGCAATGTTAATGAAAAAAAATATATTTTCAAAAACTAATTGCAATAAGTAATTGCTAAACTTATTTGCCTTCAGATAGACACCACACATTATTAGGTAATAATGCGAATCTTCAATTTCACTTGATTTTACTACTATCACAATATCACAAATTATCTATGTCGATTACAATACAACAATACACACCTTCACCACTGCTTTCATGCAATGTCGATGGCGGGGTCAATGCTCACATCATGTGAGTCACATGTTCGTTCTCGATCCTAAACCGAATGATAGGCGCGAAATTCAAATAAAAGTATTCGGACAATTTTCGAATACTTTTTTCGAATATTTACTCTAGTATTCGGATTCTTCGAATACTAACTACCTGCCGAAAAAAAATATTCGAATACTAATTACTTTCCAGAAAAAAGTATTTAGATAAGTATTTAACTACTAAATTCTCCGAATACTACCCAGCTCTGGTCTGTACCGCTCCCTGGAGGCACTTCCGGATATTTGTTCATGTGAACTTTTTTTCCTATTTTTAGGTGTAGAATCAGCCCCCAAAATATGGCGACGTTATTCTCGGACACCCTGTATTCATCAACGAATATTCCTTGGAAGATCTGTAGCTACCTGGATATAGAGCAAGTGAAGGCTAACACCATCTTGTACCTGTATGTTTTGCCTCGCAATATTAGTTACTTTATGTGACAACTTTGCAATTTTTGGAATTTTTTCCAGGTCACCCGTCGTGTCTACTGTTTACAGACAATATGAAAATTTCTGTAAAGAAATACAGTTGGCAATGTATCGAATGTAAATGTTGTTCTGTGTGTGGAACTTCAGACAATGATGTAAGTTATATATTCCCGGTTGGTCGTTCAGAAAGTAAAAATATTTGTTTAGGACCAGCTGCTGTTTTGCGACGATTGTGACAGAGGCTATCACATGTACTGCCTGTCCCCACCATTAATGGATCCACCTGAAGGGTCCTGGTCTTGTAAACTGTGCATCGAACAATTCCACAAGTAACAATTTGGCGTAAAAACAGTTTTCCTGATACTTCAAAGAGTTTTCCAAGATTAGTTGTACATTAATGTTTAGATTTAGTTTATTTTTGAGTATTTTTCCGTAATTAGTACTTAGCAGTTAAGATAAAGTATAATGCACTAGGTACTTAAATAACGTGGTCTATCATTAGTACTTAATAAACTTTAACAGTGGCCTATTTTCGAACTGCTGTTCCTTTGATGCAAGTAATATTTTAAGAGTCGAATTTTTCGTTTTAGCTACCTCGTTGATATTTTTTAGTTTCTCTAAAAGTAAGTTGCAACTCTCTGTGTTTTTATATTTTATATTACTGTGACTATATTTTAACAAATATATTTTTCTTTTACAAAATTCTTTAACACTTGAAATTCAGCATTTTGCTCCAGTATGTATGTATGTAAATACGGAAATTTTCTGTTGACTGATGTACATTATTGTTTTCATTGAACTTAAATGAGGTGATAAGATTAAAATGAAGCATGAAAACACTTCAGCCTCACGTTTATTAGAGTACCTACCTACCTACCCACGTATAAAAAGCCAACGGAGGATGTATATATCAATGCGATGTGTATCCCTGTAGATGTCTACTCGCCGTGAATGATTCATACGCCCCCCCCCCTGTATCACCGAAACCGCTGGAGCTAGAAGTTTGAAATTTGGAACGTAGTTATGAATGAGTAAATGAGGTCGATTGCCGTTGGCACAATGGACCTTGAAATGTCAAAGAAAAGATACAAGTCAAAGTTTATTTCAGAAATTATTCACTTTATCAAAAAATTGTCCCAATAAAAGTTGAAAGGTAAATTTAGGCGCACCTTTTGGTGGGACTCATTTTTTCTTGATACCTCCTTCAATGGGTCTCGCTGAGTAATTACGTCACACATTTTTTTATTACAAAATTATGTCGAGTTAATCAAATCAACAGCGATGCTCCTAAATTTGCCTCTGAACTTTTATTGGAGCAATTTTTTAATAAAGTGAATAGTTAGTAAAATAAAGGGCCAGATCCATACTTTTGGAAACACGTTCTCTTTTCCATTATGTAAGAGCATGATTTTATTACAGCGTTGTAAAGAAAAATTAAAATGTTAATATACAGGGTGTCTCAGAACGCTCGCACCAAATTCTAATGGAGTATTCAGGATTAAATTCTGAGTCGTTCGGCGTTTTTGGAAATTTCCAGGGTCCAATAGTTCTCAAGTTATAAGAGATTTAAGAGGACCAATCAGATTTCAGCTTTGAGTTGCTTCATTAGGTAATTTAATGCTAGATGCACTATTTCCTAGGTAACAAGATACTATCAATGAAAATTTATACTGTTGTATCTTGTTACCTAGGAAATAGTGCAGCTAACATTAAATTACCTTATGGAGCAGTTCAGAGTTGAAATCTGATTGGTCCTCTTAAATTTCTTATAACTCGAAAACTATTGGACCCTAGAGATTTTCAAAAACACGAATCGACTCAGAATTTAATCCTGAATACTCCATTACAATTTGGTGCGAGCGTTCTGAGACACCCTGTAGATTCAATAAAGAAATATACAGGGGTGGAATTTAAAATAACAAAGTGAGATGCCGTTAGCCAATGAAATAAAAACAGTTTGGGACCACTAATGTTGTCGAAATGTACTAAATGTACTCCATAGATAGCTTTTCGACTTCCCCAAAAATGGTTCTGACACAGGGTGCGAGATTAAAATTCCAGAACGCTATAATATTTGTGGTCCGATTTTAATGAACTGAAAACCCAATGAAATTGCTAATAAAACACTACAAACTCAGATAGTTTTGATTTTTATCAAGTTTTTGTCAACTTTTCATTTTCAAATGGAAAGCAATTGAGGTCCGCCAATCAGAATGAATATCTGAATTAGATAGTAAGGTAAAGTAAAAGGATGTATGTAATGTTGTTGCTGGGTTACACAAAAAAATACTAATGGCGCAAAAATAAGGCATAACATATTTTTGTATAATCCCAGCAACAGATTGCTCATCTTTATTTTACCTTACTATTTTAGTAAGTGATGCATTTGAAACTGCTTCCAATTTAAAAGCTAATGAGCCCTCGCAGTTCTCGCAAAGGAATTTTCGTTTTAAAGTGGCTCCAGGAGTCTACCATTACCAACTCTTACGTGAGTTCTGGGACATCCTGTATATGTATGTATACCCGCCTCTGCTATCCTACGGTAATTTTTTGCTTAATTTTGCGTAAAAAAGGAGGTTATTGCAATTGTCATTATATTAAATCATTTTCGAATTTGAGATAACACCATCAGATCTGCACGTTTTGAGGTCCCCACGAACCCAAAGAAGAGTGTTTAAAAATGTGTGTTCGTTCGTTTGTAAATACGCCACAGCCAAAACTACAAGAGCGATTTGGCTGAAATTTGGTAGGTGAGTATCTGATAACCTAACTTAGATCTGAAAAGTTTTTGTCACCATAGGAAGGGCCTTCAAATTCTGCCCCTAAAAATGTTTTCACTGCTCAGTGCCCTTTTGACTAAAAATTAAAAAATTTGAGATTTTTATCGAACTTTAAAATTGCGGTACAGCCCAAGCCCCTGAACCGATTTGGCTTAAATTTTGCACATGGGGATTGTCCCTATTACACGTCGAAGAGCTGAACAAATTTTGGATTCAACCAATTTGCAAATTAAATTTTTATTCTCATTTAACCATCCAAAACAAGTTTTTGAAAGATTTATTGTCACCCTCAGAAAGGTCTTCAATTTGGTTTTAAATAAGACAAAATCCATTCGCACTTATAGTACCCTTTGGGTAGAAAATTCGAAATTTTGTAATAACACTAAAGCCATACGTTATAGCCCAAACTATACTGAATCGATTTAGCTGAAATTTGGTACATGGAGATTAGGTGACCCGTTGACGTGCTGAAAGGCTATTGGAAGTACCATTCAGGCATATCAACTTTAAAATTTTAAACAAAGTCACGGAAAACAAAGATCCACACGATGGGGAGGTTCCAGCCGCTTCCCTGCTGCCAAATTTTTTCTTTACTTTCCATTTGCTGCCTCTCCTCTTCTTCGTTTCCCTCCTTCTCCCTTCCTTCATCTCCTTCTCTAATAACTCTACGAAAGTGCCTCTAACTCCTCTGACTTCTTCATATTCCTCCATATCTACCTCTTTCTCTCGCAAACTTCTCTACCAATGTTTTCCTCTCTTGATTTATGTATTTCCACGCTTCTTTTTCTGTTCTTATATTCCTTATTTGTTTTTCTGTACCTCTCATTTATTTCTTCCTTTCAATGCATTTTTCTTGTATCTTTCTTTGGCGTTATATGTAGGCATATTTATTCATACAGTACATACTAATACAGTGTACAGTAGTAACCAGATCGATCTAATCTTCAACAACCGCCTTGGCTTCAACGTAAATGTAATACAGAATCAGGCTTTCATTTTGCATGGTAAAGTAGGGGAAGTCGGGACAAAGCGGCTCCTGGGGGCAAAGTGAATTTTACCATTATTAACTATATACTAGCGACATCTACAACTTCAAGTATACCTAGCTCCTTCCTCCCTCAGGTACGTCTAAATAGTAAAATAGTCCACATTAAGCCGCCAATCCGTGTGCATGTAATTTTCTAGTGCGAAGTCAATTATTTCACCACGTGGGTTGTAATATGTCTCGGTAAATAAGAAAAGACAATGATCATTTCTAATATATTATTTATTTATTATTATTAATTAACTAGTGCATATGCTTTTCAGCTTGTAATAACAGGAAACCTATAAAACCTCGTCTTTAATTTGTGAATTTTATTATTAAGAATAAATTGCAGGTCGGGGCAAAATGGATTTTTCCGCTTGGGGCAAAGCGGTCAACGTATCGAAGCATATATAGCTTTTAGTTAACAAAATTCTGAATCTGAATAGAGATTCTCGATTTTCTTTGTCTTTTTTTTCAGGTAGACAATGGTGCGTAACTATAAACACAAAATGTTTTCTAATGTGTTGAGAGTTTATTTCAGTTTTCTTTAAAATTCGTTTGGGGGGGGGGGGATAGTGTTTATATGTTGCTTATTTATAAAATAATTTTGACATATAGTTTGCTATTTTAAGCACGTTCGTTACTAAACCTGCTTGTATCCTGTAAGCACCATAATCTGTGCTCTTTGAGTCATAATAATAAATTAAGACCACTTTGCCCCACATAAGGATCCGTTTTGCCCCATACGTATGATGGAGCAATAAAGCGTATCTTTTGTGAAAAATTAAAAATAACTTGCACTTTGTTTATAAGATAAACTCTTATCGGGGTTTTAAAGACTAAGGTTACATGAAGAGTTTCTCAAACAACAGAAGTAAAAATTAATTTATTGAATATTTTTTTTGCCAACTTTTGTTACGAGGTCCACTTTGCCCCAACTTCCCCTACCTATTCTCTATGATGTCAGACTTGACAACTAAATCTGGATAAGGGTCTATGTTCGCGATTCTAGCTAAGGAGAACGCCCTCTGGTGTGTGACGTCACACATGGGGAATTGTGGGAACCCAACCAATGAGGATCGCTGAAATATAATGACAGTCATTTTTGGTGACATTTGATTGGACGTTTTCAACAAAATATTCCTAAGTAACGTGAACAAAAACTTTTCCGATCTAGTAGCCCTCCGTGAGTGACGCAGGGCGTAGGCCGTAGATTGTAGATTGCTCAAATTATCATTCAAAAACGAAATCTGACAGTGACGTTTTCATATAATTTCCAGTCTACGCCCTACGTCTCTCACGTCAAGGGTCAAGGGCTACTAGATCGGAAAAGTTTTTACTTTAATATTAATATAGGCGCTTTCCATTACACATTTATCTGAGTAGCCTCAGTTAATCTCAGAGCTTTGATTGGACAATATTCAAATGAACCAATCAAATTGCCGAGATTAACTGAGGCTTGTCAGATAAATGTGTAAATGGAAAGCACCTTATAATGTATAAGGTAAGGTAAGGTGAGTTTCAAAGTTTAAATAAAGTCTCGATTCGACGACTACTTACATACCTACCACGTGTCCCATAATTGGTTAATTGCCTACTCAGCTAATTGGTTTATTCACAAAGTTTAATTATCGAGCATCCATAATTATTTTAGCCTTTAATGAAAAATTCCACCGACCGCAGTAAATTTAATTTGCGCGCGCTTCCGAACAGATGATCGTTGTGACTTTGCTTTTTGTTGCGTTTGTTATGACTCACATCCGATCCGTGTTCAGTAGGTAGTTGGTTCGTTCTCTTCGTGTTTTAACGCGAATCTGTCGAAATTTTGTGTTTATTTCATGTTTTTTTCATCAAAACTTTACTTTAACCCCTCATCTAATCATCTCAGGTGAGTCTCATTAGGTTTTTCGTCCGAAATTACCACGTAATCGATCATAACAAGAACAAAATATGTCGACTCGAAAAGTTGTTTTCCATTGTATTTACGTCGTCGCAACGTAACATGATAAAGAGCACGTCGTCTTGAATGTTGTTTTTTATTTACAGTTTTCAGTGGTTATGAATAATGATCGGGTTTATGTTTTTCGGTTATTGCTTGCGGAAGGGGAAAGCCACCGACATAACAACAGTTTCTTTGTTTTACGTTTACAAAGCACTCGGTTGTCCTTCTGTCCTATTTATTTTGCACAAACAATGCAATATTTTTTCTTTCAGTATAATATGGGTTATAATATACTTACGTATGTAGAAAATCGATGTGCTTATTTAGAAAGTTTATTTTGTAAGTGAAGTAGGTAAGGTACTAAGTACAAGCACGGATAAGTAAACAAATAATTCGTATGTTTTGTTGCTATGTATAAGTAATGCATATTCTCCGTTCACGACGTTTAAAAACGGCAGTAGGCTATGTTGGGATTACAGAATAATTCGCTGAGTATACAGGGTGTCTCAGAACGCTCGCACCAAATAGTAATGGGGTATTCAGGATTAAATTCTGAGTCGATCGGCGTTTTTGAAAATTTCCAGGGTCCAATAGTTCTCAAGTTATAAGAGATTTAAGAGGACCAATCAGATTTCAGCTTTGAGTTGCTTCATAAGGTAATTTAATGTTAGATGCACTATTTCCTAGGTAACAAGATACTATCAATGAAAATCTATATTGTTGTATCTTGTTACCTAGGAAATAGTGCATCTAACATTAAATTACCTTATGAAGCAACTTAAAGCTGAAATCTGATTGGCCCTCTTAAATCTCCTATAACTTGAGAACTATTGGACCCTGGAAATTTTCAAAAACTCAGAATTTAATCCTGAATACTCCATTAGAATCTGGTGCGAGCGTTCTGAGATACCCTGTATAGAACTCATGACATTTGTCAAATTGTATGACACATTCAAATTAGCACTCAAAGTTGCCCTTCGTTGGCAAATCGCTGAACACAATAATGCCGAAAAAGTATCAAGAACTAAAAAAAATTCTTCTTTTACTCAAAACAAACAATGATTTCTGTTATTGTAGAGGGCATTATCAGCTGTTTGTGTCAGAGAGCCTATAAGATTGTTTGTAAAAAGCTGATTTTTACGGTTTGAAATGGTTAAATCTCGAGTTAAATCTTATGGATATGGTTACAAGAGAGAAATTGTTATTTGGTTATTTAATGTTGACCAACTTAAAAAAACATCATGGCCTATTGCCGTTTTTAACGGTTTTTAAAGATTGTGAATGGATTATACAGTCTGCCCCACTTAAGATGAAGACAGTGTCATATTTTGGTTGTTTTTAGGAGCAGGGATATAAATTTTTGCACACTCGTAGATAGACCCTTATGAGCTGCATCATAAACCTAGCCTACTGCGACCTCGCGAGTAGGGCCATTTTTTTCAATATTTTAATTCGTCCGTCATCAAAATATCGAAAAAATTCATAAGAATAAAATGTTTTTCACCCCTAAAATGACATTTTTCGAAAAAATGGCACTATGGTTTTCAATCCGGCAATGCAACAGCACTATCGAATTCGATATGCCCTTTTGCTAAGAAAAATTCAAAAAGGGGCCTTTTTGTCCCTAAAATGAAAATTTTCTAAAAAATTGCACGAAAGTTTTTGGTCCGGTAATACAACAGCTGTCGAATCCGATAGTAAGAATATGCTTTTTTGTAAAATAAATTGAAACAAGGGCCCTTTTGCCACTAAAATGACATTTTTAGAAAAACTGGCAGTAAGGTTTTCGGCTTGAAAAAAAATCAGTTATCAAATCCGGTAATAAAAATATACAGTTATGCATAGGTTTTTTTTCACGGCAGCACTTTTTGGCCAAAAGGGTACAAGTGTGAATACATTTTTAGAAGCAGTATTCAAAGAGCATTCATATGGTAACGCGAAAAATGGGGATTTGCATTTAAATTTTAAAAGTTGATGTGCCAAAAAGGCACTTTCCGTGAACCGATATGGCCCAAGTTCTAATCAGCACCTATAAATTTCTCACTGATTTTGTGTGCCAAATTTCATCTCGATACGTTCAGTAGTGATCACAGACAGACATTTTTCAAAAATCACTTTTTCGGATTTCCCAGGACCCTGCAACGTAAACATTTGACATTTTTGGCGATTCGATTTTTCCATCGATTTTATTAACTTCGCGAAGCGTAGAAGCTTAAAAATCTTTAGAGCTCGATTTTGTCAGATTGCGCTGAAGATATCGAAAAAATTATTAGAAAAAGTTGTTCAGAGGTCAATTCTGACTTCATATAACCGCTATAACACAAAATTCGCAATTTGTATTTTTTGAAAATCAAGATTTTCCCTCATTTTTCTAAAATTAAAGGCCCGTATTTTTAATTGAAACTTGGAATTTGGGGTTAAAACAAGATTGCGAACATGATTTTTTTGATATCTTGGTCGTTAAGGGTCTACGATCGTTCAAAAATTTAAATCCTTATACTCCTAAAACTAACCAAAATATGACACTGTCTTCATCTTAAGTGGGACACACTGTATGTTTATAATGTAGGCAGGTACTTATTTCTTATTTCTCAGCTGGTTTATAGGTACATATCAAGCGATAAAAAAAAGTAATTCTCAGTGAGCTTTGAAATTGAAACTCATATCTTTGATTGTTTCTTTTTCTTTGGTATGTGACATGTGTCAGTAATTTTGTAAAGCATTATCATTTTAACAGAATTAAAGACGTGACTTTCAGTTCCAAAAGGCCACTGAGGATGAGTTTTTTTTTGGATCGTTTGTTATAAATCAGCTTACGTAAGAACCTGGGTACAACATTAGGAATTTATCAACATAATTATAATAGTAAACCATCACTTTATAATCAATCTGTTGGTGATTAGATTGACACTTGGATTGCCATTACCGAAAATTTGTGATTATTCCGAAAGTAATGTCAATCTAATCAGTAATCGCCCACCGCACTTACTCGGTTTGTCTTGTTTGGAACAGTCAGAACTAGGTATCTCAGTGACTTAATACTTACGGAGTCTATTTTTTGTACATACGTAGGTACAAAACACTCAGGAGATAAAGTAATGGCCCTAAACCGCTCATAACGTGGATAGATTCTCGCAAGCTTTATCAAAAAAATTTAAATTGAAAGTGAAAACTTCTTACTAAAACGACACGAGTGGGATACAAGCGTTCACAAACCTCTTTTTAGTGTCTTTTCCAAGAATCTGTCGACATTGTTCGCGGGCGAGGGCCAAGACTTTATCTCCTGAGTGTACCTCCGGGCCTAAAGTGATGCAAAACGAGGGGTAAACCGTGACCCGAAATCTTACGCTGACTCCTCTTTTAGTAGGTATGATTTCCCTCGTTATTTCCTTCTGATTTTCCTTAGCGATTGTAAATTGGTACAAGATTTGGCCCAAAATGGTTTTTTTCTTAAAAAATTGGTCATCCTTGAATGACTTCGTTCATGAGTAGCCACAATAATTTAATAAATTGCCATAAAATACTATCAAAACACGCGTTAAATGAAATTCATTAGGTTAAGAAAATGTTTTGGGTTAAATCGGCCTCAAGAAACATTACGTCAAGGTTTGATAGCATCAGGATGTGACTGAAGGCTTCAATTCAAACGTAAAACTGCAAATTTTGCAAACGATAATTCAGTGTGTTTAAAGTTGAAACTTTTCAAACAATAAGGTTATCAGACTATCTTTCGCCATAAAATAAAAATTGCTTTCAAAATTGAAAATACTACTACGCATTTGTTTTACGTTGATATCAATCAACAGACAAAATGATAAAATGATAAAGTCCTCGTTTCCTTTCAGATAACCTTTGGCAACTCTAAGTCTTCTGTATTCCCTTTATGAAGTCATTGTTTCATCGCCAGAATGAAGGAAGAAATTCTTGCTGCTGTTATGTTCTTTATAAGATTCATAGAAAAAAGTGACAAGTTTCCACAGGACCAAATTGAAAACTTTAAGATACATTTAACAGAACTTCTCATGGAAAGGTGAGTTTACTTTGTTTACTAAAAGGATTGCACGTTATAAAAATGATTAAAAGTGTTATCATTACTATAAACGTCATGTTGACGCATTGTGGACTTCAGCTTGGACAGGTGTTCACACCCGTATAATGCAAAGAATTCAATATACGAGTTGTCTCTGATACGAGTCAATATACTTACTTAAATACGTGACCTTTATCGCATTTAAAAGAATAATATTTTTTGTTTTACTTATTCCGACCATAAGTAACCTACTTTAATGATAACGCCCTATTGAAAAGTTATAATCGGGAGTGCTCTTTTGATACATTAACTTAGAAATTTTGTGCTCTGACAAAAAAAGCAAAAAGACACGCTCCAGGTGAAATTACTGAAAATGTCGAAATGAAATTTTACAAATTTTGTGCTCTGACAAAAAAAGCAAAAAGACACGCTCCAGGTGAAATTACTGAAAATGTCGAAATGAAATTTTACATTCGCGTTGATTTGAACATCTTGTACCTAGGTGGTGGTAAATTTTCGAGCCGAATCCTGTAATTTTGTTTTTACTATTAGGGGACACCGGGGTAAGAGGATACCTCGGGGTAACTAGATATAGCATTACTATGTAAACTACTTAGTCTTACAATTGGTAACCTGTGTATTTAATCACGACAATCTTGATGCATAATAGTGAACATTTTTGGTATGTCATTTCAGCGAATTTCATTTAGCAATTTTCTAGTTATTTTGATGCTGTAGATTACTAAAACATAAGTTTGCCGTAAATCTTGCGGGACGGGCTAATGGCAGCCAATTTAATTTATCAAAAATTGACAACTCGACCGTAAAAGATTCGAAATTTTATTAAATTAGAAAAAAGTTGTGTTTTTCAGTGAAGATTAAGAATCTGGAAAGAAATTGAAGATATCTGGTTTGGTTCCTGAAATATACTGAAAAAACTGAAAAATGTCATATTTTAATCTAGAAGGATTAGAAAAGTTTTTGTCGTCTCATTTTATTCTTCGTGCAAGGTAATGTAATTGAAGCAAATTTCATAATGATCTGCCGACTTGTAACCTAGTTATAACACGTCAATTTTCAGTCTTTTCAGTATATTTTAGTAACCAATCTAGGTATCTTAGATTTCTTTTTAGATTCTTAATTTACACTGAAAAATACAATTTTTTTCTAGTTTAATAAAATGGCCCGAGGGGTTCGTCACGAGGGGAAATTCTTGTCCCCCGCATAGGAAATGGCGGGGAAATTTTGATAAAATGATGGGGAAATTAGAAGCATGTTAGGTAAATGGCAAAGAAATGCTAGGGAAATGACGAGGAGATTATGGGGAAACTTTGAGGTTTAAAACGGTATGTAGCACTCGTGTAACTGGGAAAAAATTGTACAATTTCCAAAATTTTCATGCTTGTTCACCAAAATTTCAACCCCTCGGTTTATGGACCTTCCAATAATTAATTAATTGGAGGTAAGTAGGTTCATTTGCTCTTTGATTTTTAGGGGTTGGGTTATTTGAGGTTATTTCTTATGGAGACCGCCCATTACGAGGAAATGGCGAGGGAAATTTGTGCATTTGCTTCGCCGCTGAGAAAAATTGTTAATATATTCTCGGAATTTTTCACAGCTGTTGAAATTTTTGTAATTTTTTCATACAGTTTTGTTTTCTGTTACTGCTCGTAGTGCCTTTAAAATGTACATCTAATGCCAGTGGTGGATGACCCCTCGATACTCGATAATATATACCTACTCTCGGTAATTAGACTTTTCTGAGAAAATGGGAAATAAATTATTACAATAATGCAGAAAATAATAGGCAATTTTAGGAAAATGGGGGGAAATGCGAGAGTGTTAGTAATTTTGGAGGAAATGTTTGAAGTCATAATAATTTTTGGGGGAATAGTGAATTTTTTTGGAATTAATAATGGGTACATTTTTTGGAGAAAATGGGGAAATTTGTTAAGGAAATGTGGGAAATTTTTGGCAATGAAGGAAATTTTTGTCCCCTACAATTCATTGCGACCAACCCCTCGAAATGGCCGCCATTAGCCCGGCCCACAAGATTTATGGCAGACTTCCGTTTTAGTAATCTCCAGCATGAAAATAACTATATATATAACTATATAAATAACTATAAAAGTGCTAAATAAAACTCGCTGAAATGACATACCAAAAATGTTCACTGCCTCCTGGACGATAAGTTACATTTAGACATTGCAAACCTCAATAGTCAATTCTCGCCTTAAATGTAAATGTTTGAGCATAAAGTACCTAAATTATAATATTATTGAATTGGATTTTTCGTGTCTTCTTGTCCCGGTCTCCCCTACCCCTAGCCCCTATTTACGAATACGCAGACGTAACAAAACGCAGGCTCTTAACTTCAAGTTAAGGTAAAAATTGGCTCTCATTTTGCCCTCAAGACAGTAAAATACTGAAACATGAGTTCTTTATTTTGTTCACAACAACTGCAGACATAGGAAATAATTTGAATCTGGCCTCGTTGTATTTTATCGCACCATTGTTCAGAGTGAATAAATTTTGTCGTTTTATTTACAAAAATAGAAAGCATATCGTCATATGACGTGTTTATACGGAAATTCTTTGGTTGAAATTCTAAAAATTAAGATTAATATCTAGGCTTTAATGATTTCACTTCGGATTTTCCAACTTTAGTCTAAACACATCAAACAATTTGTATTGATTTGAACCTTTTATTGTCCGTTTTATTATTTATTGTCGGATTTACACATTTCTAATTAGCAATTTAAAGCAAGGATCCATTTTACACTTTTACAGTAAACAGAACTATTATGGTTTAATTATGTTCAGTTTACTTTCGGCCAAGGTCTTGCATAATGTAATGCGATAAAAGTCTAAAAAGTATTTGCCGAGGTAGGAATTTGCCATATTTTTTCTAATACCACATCCTCTCTAGGCCATTTTTATGCTCTGTAAATTAAACAGTTTTTCATTACGTGCAATTCATTTTGTTCCGCGCTGTAAGGGTTTGTTAACTTTCTTTTTTCTTTAAAGATTTGAGAAGCATTGGTTTCCCGAATTTCCAAGCAAAGGCCAGGCATACAGGTGCATTCGTATTAATGGGATTAGTCCTGTGGATCTAACCCTGCAACGTGCCGCCAGCAGATGTGGTTCAACTTACAGAGCTCTACGTTTACCCCCTGAATTGACAGTTTGGGTTGACCCTAGTGAAGTATGCTATAGGTAATTATTACAAACATTTCATTGGTTTTTGTTCATTACGCCGACCTTCAGCAGACCTTTGGTGCGTTTGATCTTTAAAGCTATTTATAGCTGAAGGTATAGCTGCGCATCGGAGGGTTACATTGACGGAAGTTACTTGAGAAATAAGTTTACTGAACCTGAAAATAGTGTTACCTTGAATGCAGGGTCCCTGTAAAATAACCTTACATCCTGGGTTGTCATGAGAACGTAATCTAAATTCCGTGTAATTAGAATTTGACACCTGATTGCGGCCGTTGGCCGTTAATCCATTATTTATGCAAAAAAATTACCGTATTTTATTCGTTGAAGGCGACAAATGTTTCCACAGGGTTGTTGGAATTGATTGTAACATGGTTGGTTATGACATTTAATTAACTACAACAGTGTCTACAACAGTCTGTTTTTAAACCCACTTGCGATGTTCAATCACTTATAACCCCATATAAGGACTGCAAGGTGATGTGTTAGGTCTTAGCTAAGCGATGCGCCCACGGTGCCGTTACATTACGAATAGGTTGCATTGTTAATTTGGACGACTTTCTGACTCGCGAAAAATTATTTTATTTCCACAAAAGACCTTTCCAATAGTATCAAAAAAAGACATTCTGTTACTACATACCATTGGCATCTTGTAAACGTAAAAGATACGAAATTAGTTAAATTGAAAAAAGAATCCTGTTTTCCCCTTGATTCCGTAACTCTAGAGCACTGTTGTAATGACAAGTAACACGTTGACAATGAAATTTCTGTCAATTAACATTATAACACTGCTCTAACGTCGATGTTAAATGTTACAGAATCACCCCCTATATTACAGGAACCAAGCTGAATATCTTAGATTTAATTTGACGTTCTTAATTTACGTGAAAAAGCGACTTTTTGTCCAATTTAACCGATTTCACATCTTTTACCTACCGTTTGCTAGTACACTTGCAAAAAAATCGGGACACTGAATTTCCTCTATGTCCATTTTTTGAGTTTGACGGCTGAAAGGGGTGAGTTTTGGGGTTGAAATTTTTTTCGGTTGTCCCGATTTTTTTGCGAGTAAGTGTACCATCATGATCAGTGACGTGGCTTTAGACTAAGTTTTTCCATCTAAAATGTTACAAAATGCTTGTGTCTAAAGTCATTCGCTGTACTCGTTTTTTCTGATCACGAATCACGATGGTACAATCTAAATAAGAAGCACTGTGTATGCAGGTACACTCAGGAGATAAAATAATCGCCCTGGACCGCTCACAATGTGGATAGATTCTCACAAGCTTTATCAAAAAAATTAAAATTGAACGTGAAAACCTCTTTACTAAAACGACTCGAGTGGGATGCAAGCCTTCACGAACCTATTTTGAGTGTCTTTTCTAAAAATCTGTCGACATTGTTCGCAGTCGAGGGCCAATATTTTATCTCCTGACTGTACAGGGTCAACTTCAAGAGGTGCTTCAAGAGTGACGGAATGTTTTTAAATTACATATTCGAATATTTCCTACGCCGTTTCCCCTGAATTTTACCCTTGAACTGATAGCTTTATCCACGATTATTAAATAATGCCAGTGTTATGTACGTAACTGTCACATTATTCCACAACACCTGTAATGTTGGCTGCCTATCCAATGAACATCAATTATGACGTTTCAAAATCAAGCGAAAGTGTGCCAAAGGAGATCAAGCATCAAGCTGTTCCTATCATTTGTCAACATTTTGTTTTTGTTGGTTTGTGTTTACAATAAATATAAATAAGTGATAACAATTTTTGAAGAATTTCAATAATCTTGGATACATATGTTTCAATATCGTGGATAAAACGTCGTATTTAACTCGCACATGATGGGCCATTATTCACTTGGTTGTTTACAACCCTCGCTACGCTCGGGTTCTAAACTCTACCGCGTGAATAATGGCCTTCACAATGTGCTCGTTTAATAATATACTATTATTACACGTTTTATGTACATTTATCCCCGATTATTTCCAAATTATCTTATATAAATGAATTATTCATTTTAAAATTTCTATCCAAACTAATTAATTTGAGAGCGACGGGTCGGTCGTTAGAAAACGGCAGCGTCGTAATTTTCTGTATCCGGACAAGCTGTGTATAAAGTACCTCGGTTTAAATAGTTTCTTGCTGTCTATTTACATCGTTTTTGAACATTTTGTAATTAATCGGCCATTTGACATTTGTGCAGGGCAGCTTTTAGTGATTATAGTATAGCGTTCTTATGTAACTAGAGATCTCAAAGGGTGTTTGGGTGTGTATAGAGTGTGTTCGGGAAACATGTAGCCAAACGTGGGTTCCTTATATAAAAATAAATCAAAAAGTTCCTATCGCCTCCTAAGGAAGCTAGGCCGTCTCGTAGGAGGAGGATGGAGACCAGTTTATTTTTAATATTTGGGAAACGGCTTAATGTACGATATTGCAATTTGGCACATCAACTTAGGTGCTTGAGCTTGAGGGTGTTTTATGTGCAAAATTTCGTTAAAATTGATGAAGGAGAATTGGTATTTTCAATGAAATGCAAAACCTACATAAGCAGTTCTTGAAACATTATTCACTGCCATTTAGAAGTAAAATTTTATAAGAAAACTTTTATTGCCTTTGCAAAATTTCAAAATAATCCATTAATTTCGCGTAATCAACAACAATGTGTTGCGCGTCTTGTAATTTTTGGATCAGTTTCACAAAGTCGCCAATGCAAACCAGCGAAACATTAGCAGAACTCCTATCATGGGTTCTTTACATAAAAATAAGTTAAAAAGTTCCTATGAACATGTGTGCGATATCTTCTCCTAAAGGGAGCTAGGTGTGCATAGGCGACTTTGTGATCCAAAAATTACAAGACGCGCATGATGCAATAGTAAAAGTAAAAGTTTTCTTATGAAATTTTACTTCTAAATCGTAGTAAACAATGTTTCCGGAACTCCTTATGTAGGTTGTGCATTGAAAATACCAATTACAGATATCGGTAACTCGATGTTCTCCTTCATCAATTTCAACGAAATTTTGCACATAAGACACGCTTAAGTACCAAAGTTGATTTGCCAAATTGCAATATCGTAGATTAAGCCGTTTCCGAAATATTAAAAATAAACTGGTCTCCATCCTGCTCCTAGCTTAATTAGGAGGCGATATCGGACACATGTTCATAGGAACTTTTTGACTTATTTTTATGTAAGGAACCGATGATAGGAGTTTGGCTACATGTTTCCCGAACACCCTGTATATGATTATAGGATGAAAATAGTCGCCAGTGAGATGTAATATTGCAGACATCTGCAAACATTTACAAGCAACGACCCCTGCTGAGTTGCCCCCCTAACTAGACTTATGTCATCACGTGACTGACTTGGAATTACACTGTTAAAATATTATTTTTCGTTGATCGTTTATTGAGTTTTGTTAACGAATAACAAATGCATTTTTTCAATCAATTCTTTATTAACGTCCGATTTTAGTATAGGTAACCAACAATTTGCAATTTCGACTGTTTTTTTTGGTCAATCGGGTGTTTTCTTTGCAATTTCACAAGTAGTCAATATATATCGCAGCAGGGCCTAACGAGGTGAACCATGGAACGCGCGATTATTTCAAAGTAGTTCACAGCGTTCTGTGATTCAAACGTTCAAAGTTTGACATACAGTAACGAACTCGTGTGTTAATTGGCGACCAATAATCTCGATCATTTATAGCTCTCATTATCACTCTTGTTGCATGTGTAATTCAGATTAATCAATTATACATATTTAACAAAGGAATAAATGTAATTCAGAGTAGTTAATTGTATTTAAGAAAGGATCAATAGGCATCTTGCATCAATTTTGTTTTTGATGTTAAATTGAAGCTCGGGATATATGTGATCCTTCCAGATACCTTAAATTCCAATATCTTGTCGGTGGAGCTCAAAAAAAAATGAGAAAGTAGCATTTCCAAACTTCCCGCCAAAAGACCAGCCCAGCCATTCGAACATAATTTTCTTACATGTGACAACGTCGCTGTCTAACCTGACCCGACGTCTTTCATTCATAAATCTTAAATATTTTATAGTAGTCACCAGTACTCTTTGCCAGTGGGTACAAAGGTACAAGATGCCAACCCAAACAACTAATAACATTGTACTTACCTCCTTTTACAACGTTAGAGGTCACTTTTGATCCCTCTTATTGTCAACTGCCAAGGCTGACTTTTCAAATTAATTATTAAACGTCACCCTCAAATAAACTGTTGTCAGATTGCATCCGCTGTACGATTTATGACGTCACAAGTCGTACAACGGCGTTTCTGAATTATTTATTTATTTACAAATAAACGAACGTTTTTAAAATAAAATTGATGTTCGCTGACGATTCCTTGTATCTTTATTGATGCATTTACATTAAAATATCCCGAAATTACGAAATGTGCAAGTAGCCTATTGTAATTCAGAAAATTCCTGTGAATCTACGTACCTACTTCAGTAACCTTAAAGAATAGTATCTCTTATAAATAATTTTGGCTCGAAAGATTCAGGTATTTAAATTTGTTTAAATCTTATAAATAACTTTTGCAGATGATTATTTGTGAAAAACCATCGAACAGGTTCTTACTTTATTTTTGTGATACGGATTTGATGACAGGTATTTTTCCACTTTCAGTATAAACGGAAACCGCGACTAATTCTTGGTAGGTAACTTCGTTGTTGAGGGACATTTTTTGTTTTCCAAGAATCAATTCTTGAGATATTCTGAATAACAATTAATTCTTGCTTAAATACATTTACTTCTACAAGTGAAACGTAGCAAATACAAATGACCGTTTCTGAATTACAATTGATGCTTTATTAAATAGAATTTGTTATTCTGAATTCCAATTATTGCTCTCTTGTATTTAATTGATTAATCTGAATTACATCTACTACATTCTCAATTACAAGTGACAAATAACAAATACAAAATGGTACTTTCTCAAATACAATTGGAAAAAGTGTAGTGGTATTTTTTAAGCGATTTATTTTAAGAGAAATGGCTTATATTCCTTTGAGATGGCAGCTCCTTTAGGTAGTCTTTCCGAGCATAATGTCCATAGGGATTTATGATAACCTCGACGTGCTTCCTCTCAGTTTTGTTTCCTTGAGTTTAAATTTTGTTGATGATAGGTAACTTGACGGTTTTTAAATTTCTAATTGCAGTTGGCCGTGCCCGGAGTGCCTCACGGTCGAAACTTATGATGCAATTCTGTGACAAATCGTTAGCATAACGACATCGGTGTCAACACGTAGCAACAGCGACATGATTTGTCCCAGAATTGCACCATTAGTTAGGTTATGTCAAATAAATTGACAGAGTTTAGTCCCTTTAGCTTGCAGATGCTTAAAATTTGAATACATATTATGACGTCACTCAACTTATTTGAAACAGTTGATGGACTTTCGTTGAAATTTGGTTAGCAACTGCGTGCGGTACAAGTCAATACTTTATAGTTTTTATTTGCAAAGTAGTTTTTCACTCTTAAAAAAGATAGAAAGTGGTAAACCTCATTTGCTAAGAAGATTAATAATAGGTTTGTTTTTGCAGTGGTTACAAACCGATTGTAAACTGACTGCGCCTGCGCAATTGTGTTTTAGTAATACAAAATACACAATTGCACTGGCGTAGACATTTTACAATCGGTTTGTAACCACTGCGAAAATCAGCTGCTAATAGATGGCATTGCTAAACCACAAAATGGCCGTCTCAACGAGGCCAGTGTCAGTTGGTGACATATCAGAGACATCGCTACGTGAATTTTTTAAAAACAAAGTTTTCCTGGATTTACAATTTCACTTACACAAAACGAAAAAATTCCACCGAATTATTCCCAAAATCCCGAGAGGCACCGAGAGAATACGTAAATTTTCGCGATTTTATAGTTTGAACCACAAATACTTAGCTCTGATTGGTATTTTCATCCATTATCGACACTGTTGCCTAACGACAGCGTCATAATTCTGCCTGTTTGAAGCCTACATAAGGAGGAAGGTTTGAAACTGACAGTAGTTTGACTATTTTATCAAACAACTTTCTAGAAAATGTGGTAAATGAACAAATAGCGGCTAAGCATTTGTGTTTTAACCACAAAATCGCGAAAATTTACCTAACAAAACAACTACTATGAAACACCTAACCTCGCAACTGACAACTGACTAACGTAAGCCGAAATTATGATGACGGACGTTTAAAAGTGTTTCCGTATCCGGTTTTTTCCTTCAGAGTATAATCCATATGTTTTTGACCTGACTAACTAACTGGGAATTTTGATTTCTAAAATTGGATTCCTGTTTTTGCATCTTAGTTTAATTTCAGAGCAACTTTACAATGTTGGCAAAATCGTTGACAAAGTGACAAATAAGTCAGGTTGACAACACTTTTCAAAAAATGCTGCGAGTAATTTTAAAATTGATAAAGTCCGTTCATAAGTGTTTTCAGAGGTTTTTCTACAAACAGTGGAGAAAAAAGGAATAAAACACAGATAGTTGAAATGATAGCGGAAATTTTTAATGTTTGTATCGACCATTCGCAATTATTCAAAAATTTGCCAACATGTTTTTACATAAAGCGAAGTCTTCGCAATTTTAAAAGAAAACCCAAATCATCTTGTTTAATACCAAAGCCAAAATCAAAGCAAAACAGTTACTAAAGTTACCAGATTAATGCACGATTCCACCGACCTTACTTAACTTTAAGCGAGTCTTAAAATGACAATAATGACATTTATACTATAAGACAAACGTCATTCTTCATTTTTAAGTCTAACTTAAGTGATAAGTATGGTCCGTGGGACCGGCCATAACCCCCGATTTCATAATCAAAATAAGTGTCCCTTAAATATTTTGCTAGCAACGTACCAAAGTGGTTGCTACTGATTGGTCAAAATCTCCATTAAAGGCGACTTTAACTGTAAAGAAGCTTTAACTTTTATTATGAAATCCGCCCTTAGTTAGTCAGGTCAAAAAATATCGACTTTAATTAAAGTATTGTCACCAGATGTCCCCAGCAGCACACTTTTATTGGCCCAACATATTTCTCAAATATTGGGGCAACATGCAAACGTCAGATTTTTTTTTAACGGCCCTATATTTAAAGGAATATTGGCCCAACATGAATTTGTTTTATAGGGAAAACATTGTTTAATAATCATTAGCCAATATTTCTTTTAAATATTCGCCCCAGATTGGTTTCTTTCATAGGAGCAATGTAATAAGAAATCATTAGAAATATATTACTAATTACTATTATTAATTTGTATAAAAAAACATTACAAATATTTGATTTTTATCGCTCCCCCATTCCTCCTTCACGGTCTTTAGATCCCGCCAGGTAAGACAGGGAAATTGATCGTTGCACCTCGACCTCTGTAGCCTCCGGGCACCTCTTTCTAACGGCACCTAGAACGAAAAATCAGCAACTGTCAAGTAGATTTGCAAAAAATTAACTTACGTAGTATGGCCCCACGGCATCGCAAATTTTTGAATGGCAACTTCCCACTTTTTTTACCTTGCCCGGAATACAATGATGACACTTTTCTGCAAGATTTTTCTCATTTGGTAAAAGACAGCCTTATGGACAGTGTCATCTCCACAAAGGTAAAGATGATTCACCTGAAAACACATTATTGAAGAATTTTGCAAAACAATATCTCATCGTTACCAATGTATTCATCTTTTCTGCCGCCATCTTGAAAATATTTGACTTCGATTCGTCATGATCGATTATGGTCGCATACCAAATTCGAAGATCCTCATCACGTCATCTGTTAGGAAGTCAAACAGTTTCCAACGAATCCGTTCAAAATCACCCTGTATATAAAAGAGTAATCAAAAAGTACGTAAATGGCATGTACTTTTATGTACATACAGTAATTAGATATCCTAATAAAGCAGCTTCACAATATTTAAAGCACTGAATGGCAAAATAGCCTTTAAATAGCTGATAACTGGCACAACTCTAACCCAACAAAATTACATGCTGTCTGGCTTAAAACATCGTTATTTAAGAGTTACTTACCCCACAAAAGATTCAACACCACAAGCACTAAAACCAGACAAATGCACTTAATGCACCCCCCGGCTTTTAGGTTAGCGCAATTTTTTCCTGTCTGGACTGGACTGGTGTCCGACCAGGCAGGAGGTCACGTACACCTTCTGCGACTGCGACTGCGCACACAGCATCGTCCAAGAATGGCCAATGCAGGCCCTAACAAATATTTTATAATTTAGGTATAATGAAATCAAATATTTATTGTACATAGGTATCGAACAAATTTTATTAATAAACTGCATCCTGCTTCTAACCTCCCGATCCCCATATCCGTAATTCATCTTTATTATCAAATAAAATTTTAATAAATATACCGGGTGGACCAACACTATTGCCCACCTCAAAAATTGCCCTTTATTTTAAAGCTGGGACTTCGAAATTTTTACAGTGTATATGGCTACCAAGGACCCTTCAAATGACGGCAAAAGTTTATCTGTCATGCAAAAACTGTGACGTCACGAAATTTTGAAATATCGTTTTTCCAAGAAAAAAAAAATTTTTACCCATAAAATCGTTTTTTGGGCTAATACCTTTATGTTAAGCCCATTTTTTTAAATTTCCGTCATCAGATTAGCCAACTGTAGCAAGCTAAAAATGGTCCATTTTTATTCACAAGTCGGCCACGTAAACAATTGACTACTATGCGAGGGCTTTCTTGGATAACAGCGTACGCTTTTTTCATCTGTCACCAGTTGACAGCGACACAACGCGGCCATTGAACTGCGAAATTGTTTTTAATTTTAATAAACGTGGATTTTTGTAACGAATAATGTTGAAATATCGGTTTAAACTGGGCATCCACCATTTAATTCGCCCACCCAAGGTGCCAGGAGAGGTTACGAACACGGACATTTTATCAGATGGCGGAGGTGGCGCGGCGTGAAGAGGGGCTCCAGTTTGTGTGAAGGGCTCCGGTTTGTGTGAGGGGGTTTTTTCAAATAGCCATTTCCATAATTCGCATTATTCCATACTTATGTAATTCCACAGGTAATTATTTTGTTGTTATGGCCTGTTTTTTAGTTGGCATTTTTAGGTTAAGTGAGTCGACTTAGTTTGCCCCGTTGAGACTAATATCGAGGACTAAGATATTCACAGCCCAGAATTTAACAGCAACTCGTGTCAAATAAGGACCAAGGAATCGTTTTGCATAACATAATTCATATTCAAAGATAAACTGTAATCGAAGGTGGTGCAAGTGTCAGTTTTCGATTGGCAAATACCTCGTAGGTACCTCCTAAACAAAATCAAGACGTTAATAATTGATGCTTTGAAGTTGGTGAAGCTCAAGTTATTATTTGAACAGCAGAAGCAAAAAGGTGCAATGTGGAATTTAATAATCATCATCATGGTGGGCAAATAAGGACTAATTAATCATTGATCACACGACAAGCCATCCAGTGCATAAACAAGATGTGTGTGTGTGCCTGAGTTTCAATTTTTGTCATTAGAATGAACTAAGAATACTGAGATTATTCTTTCGTTTATTAAACAATAATTGCCTATTAAGTAAATTTAATAAAGCAGGCTTTCATATTTTTACTTGAATTTCGCGCATTTATTTCATTACGCGCGTTAATTTCCCGCTCAAACTCCTCCAACCCCTTTTAGCTAATCATTAGTCACCCACTAGTGTGATTAGTGTGTGAATTACAATAGTGTTGCAGTGTTTAGGTTGCTAATTTTGAGAAAAATTGCTATTTTGTGAAATCTTCAACCTCTTGAAGAGAAGTGTTTTCCAAGTTAGTTTTACATACCTACTTGTTAGCTGTTTTCACAGCTCTTATCCTGGTTTCCCTCCAGGGAAGCTTTCACGCGTTTTTCTGTGTTGTGAGTGTTAATTATAATTACGTGTAGAAGTGAATCTTGGTGAATTTCCTATACCTAGTGTTAATTAATAGTTTTATTCTATTTTAGTGGAGTGCATTTAATTTTTATCATGCCGATGCAACATCTTTCCTTTTCAGACAAGGTCGACATGATCTTGATTTTTGGAGAATGCCAGGAAAATGCAATGCAAGCAGCAGAATTGTATGCCCAACGTTACCCAGACAGACTTCAACCAGATAGACGAACATTTAAAAGAATTGTAGAGAAACTTAGAGAGACAGGCAGTTTGAAGCCCAAGAAAAAGACAGTGATAAATCCCGCTGTGACTCATGAAATCAATCAAGCTATTGTTTTGAACATAGCTGAAAATAATCCCCAAGTCAGCAGTCGAGAAATGAAGCAATCAAGCGGCATAAGTAAGTCATCGATTCTAAGAATATTAAAAAAGCACAAATTCCATGCATATCACATCGAACTGCATCAGGAACTACATGGAGAGGATTTTATGAACAGGGTGAGATTTTGCACGTGGGCCCAAGAGAAACTGCAGGAAAATCAGGACTTCTTCAAGTTTGTGCTTTTCACCGATGAATGCACATTCAAATCTAATGGGCACGTAAACAGGCATAATATGCACTATTGGTCGGTGGTTAACCCACATTGGATGAGAGAAGAAAAAACACAAGACATATGGTCACTGAACGTGTGGGGAGGAATTATTGACAACCGATTAGTTGGTCCATTCTTTTTTGAAGGCCATCTGACTGGTGCGATGTATGCAGAGTTCTTAAGAAATTCATTAGATGACTTACTAGAAGATGTGCCATTAAATGTGATCCAAAATTTGTGGTTTCAGCAAGATGGTGCGCCTCCACATTTCAGTCGAGAAGCTCGTGGTGTGGCAGATGAAAAGTTTCCAGATAAATGGATTGGTCGTGGTGGTCCAATTGCTTGGCCAGCTAGATCTCCCGATCTCACACCTATGGATTTTTTCACATGGGGAGTTGTGCAAGAAATTGTGTACAGAACACAGCCAACCACGAGACAAGACATGCAGCAACGACTCGTAGATGCCTTCCAGACAATCAATGAACGAAATACAGCAGCTACAGTCCAAAATTCATTTCAGCGACGTGCTCAGATGTGCATCGAAAGAGAAGGCCACCACTTTGAGCAGTACCTGTAATCAGGTAAGTACTTTTTGTGAAGTGATCTGTGCTATAGTGGTTGCAGTGCAGTGAATTTGGTGATGATTGTGTAGTGATGGGTTGTGGTAGTGAGTAATGCATCACTTTAGGTAAGTACAAGCCGTAAGTTCCTTGTACACAATTTTGTCTATGATGATTAGTAGAGCTCTTTCACAATATTTGAAGGATCCACAATTCTGAGACATCCAAAACAGCTAAAAGACCATAGTTTATGTAACACAATCAGTCAATCAAATTCAATTTATTGTTGTTAGTTTGATCATACAGGATTTAAGTTTCAATTTATATCCTTGAAAAATTATAATTATTGGGATTGCAACTTCAACTTTACAGCAACACACTTTCGCCAGCTAAAAACACTTGGTTTTACATCACCTTACAATTTACCAAACAATTTAACCCAACTAGTTAAGAAATGGCATCGGGCTATAATTCTTCTACCTTCGGCTACAGTTTATCTCTGAATTTTAATTATGTTAGTTGAAACGATAGTTTAACAATTCCTTTGCCCTTATTTAGATCAGATGATGTTAAATTTAGAGGCTGTAAATATCAATTTTGTTATGCAAAACGATTCCTTGGTCCTTATTTGACACGAGTTGCTGTTAAATTCTGGGCTGTGAATATCTTAGTCCTCGATATTAGTCTCAACGGGGCAAACTAAGTCGACTCACTTAACCTAAAAATGCCAACTAAAAAACAGGCCATAACAACAAAATAATTACCTGTGGAATTACATAAGTATGGAATAATGCGAATTATGGAAATGGCTATTTGAAAAAACCCCCTCACACAAACCGGAGCCCTTCACACAAACTGGAGCCCCTCTTCACGCCGCGCCACCTCCGCCATCTGATAAAATGTCCGTGTTCGTAACCTCTCCTGGCACCTTGGGTGGGCGAATTAAATGGTGGATGCCCAGTTTAAACCGATATTTCAACATTATTCGTTACAAAAATCCACGTTTATTAAAATTAAAAACAATTTCGCAGTTCAATGGCCGCGTTGTGTCGCTGTCAACTGGTGACAGATGAAAAAAGCGTACGCTGTTATCCAAGAAAGCCCTCGCATAGTAGTCAATTGTTTACGTGGCCGACTTGTGAATAAAAATGGACCATTTTTAGCTTGCTACAGTTGGCTAATCTGATGACGGAAATTTAAAAAAATGGGCTTAACATAAAGGTATTAGCCCAAAAAACGATTTTATGGGTAAAAATTTTTTTTTTCTTGGAAAAACGATATTTCAAAATTTCGTGACGTCACAGTTTTTGCATGACAGATAAACTTTTGCCGTCATTTGAAGGGTCCTTGGTAGCCATATACACTGTAAAAATTTCGAAGTCCCAGCTTTAAAATAAAGGGCAATTTTTGAGGTGGGCAATAGTGTTGGTCCACCCGGTATAATATGTATTGCATTCGGTAATTTTCATGTGCATGTATTATGGTACCTATTCATTTTCTGAGTAATTAAATTAGTGCATTAATTACTATTTATGAAATAATATTCTACCACATTCTACCCATATTGGGGGCATGTTTATGATTTCAACATGCAAATATACTATGGGTCCTACATTGGTCAAACATGGATTATATATATTGGCAAACATTTTTCCACCAATGCACAGCCAATATTGGCTAAAAGTCTGAAATATTGGGCCACGATTAATATATTGGCCCAATGTAGGCTCTACGTTGGCCCCATATTTGGTGCTGCTGGGGGTCAGACATTTTGCTGATTTTCGCGAATTGTCAATTCGTCATTCCGGGCGCGGCCAACTGTAGTTAGTTTTAAAAATGTCACGTTATAAGAAATTGGCTGGTATGAATAAAGTGTTACAAGATGATCATACTCCCATTAAAAGGATGCAAATATAAGGTCTTCGTCTACGAGAAAAGGATGGAACTATAAGCAAAAGATTTGTTACTGCTTATTCATACTGGCCATTGGGTGGAATGAATAAAGTGTTACAAGATGCTCAATAACTTACATTAATAAAAGACATAAATACATTTTTTTCTTGAATAAGATAAAGAAAACTACATAAGCAAAAGCTCGGTTACCGTTTATTCATACCAGCAATTGTCTCCTGAAGTTTGAAGTCAATTGGCCGGTATGAATAAACGGTAACATAACTTTTGCTTATAGTTCTATCCTTTTCTCATGCACGAAAAACTTATATTTGCATCCTTTATTGATCCAAGTATGAGCCTCTGGTAACACTTTATTCATTCCACCCAATGGCTGGTATGAATAAAGTGTTACAAGATGCTCGTACTCACATTAACAAAGGATGCAAATACAAGTTTTTCGTGCACGAGAAAAGGATAGAACTATAAGTATATAAGTATATAAGCTTTGTTGCCGTTTATTCATACCGGCCATTGTTACATAGCAAATACTTAGGAAACACATACAGTAGTTGGCAACTACAAGACATAAAAAACGACACGACGCACACGCTTTAAATCTTTCGTGGCATTTCAAACTATGAAATTGCCGATTTATTATAACATTAATATGTAAATCACCATTTTGCAGACTTGGCGAATCTGAAGGTTCGTACTGTACGTTAGCTGCTTTCCCATCAGACGGCAACTCTTCCTCGTCGGAGACGTCATCTCCAACAAGCTCGCCACCATTGACTCCCCTACAAGAGAAGATGCGACGGCTGCAAGGACCAATCAACCAAAGGTATCCCGTGGACTTTTCGAGTAAATTCCGCAACAATTCGAACACGTTTTTGTCGCAAATCCGAGTCAAGCCCACCAGAGATGTGAGTTGAACGATAAAAGTGCGATATGTGAACGTTTTTTTGCAGAATAATTTCACTTTCAATTCGCCTCGCCCCATGTACAGATGTGAAGAGCCCTTTCCAACCAACGCAAGATATTATAAAGTCATGAACATGAACATGAGCCGAACCCATTACAAAAACATATGTAGAGTGTAGTAGGGAGGCACTCTTAGATCTCGATTGATGGTAGATGGTCATCATTATTGTAGTCTGAAGTCTTTCCACAGAGGTTCCAGGAGAACAATTTCATACTTCAGATGTAGTCATTTGTGTATAAAGGTGCCTTTACATCGCCTTCTCCCCTTATTTTCTCATCTCTTTTATGTTAATGTCCAAACTATAAGCTGTTTGTTTTTAGGTATTATTCATTGTCATTTTAAGGTCGTAATTTTAAGTTGATTTACTGTGATAACTATCTGTCATGACAGACAAAATGCCATTTGCAAAACGTTTGCACTCATTATTCATTCAAGTGTTCATTTGTAATACTTAAATGAAACAGATTAACAGTCATCTGCGGGTTTTCATTGGACAATAGTTAATTGTTTTTACTATGTGTAGTTCCTTTATGACTTTTATGGGTGATATTTTCGAATCTTATTTCGTAATAGGTAAGCTTTAAATGTTTTTAAAAAAGAAATTTGTGATTTGTATATAGATTAGTGGCTGAATTATTCAGTTACAACTAGGAAGTAATGTATGATTGCCAAAAATTCATAATTGCGCGGCAGGAATACATACTAATGGACATGCTTATAGTTTGAAGGTTGAAGTACAAATTTTGTAAATCGTCCAAAACTCATCTTCGTGTGTGTATATTTTGTCTTATTTTCGTATATTTCTTGTACATATCGAGCGAATAGTGATCGACTGTCATCTATCGTTAATCCAAGCATCGTGTACATTGTTTTTAAGAAACGCTTGATTTAAGGATTTTCTACGTCTCGCACTTATAATGTTACTCATAGATAGTTTGCTTTCATCTTTAGGTCATATTTGCAGGAGGACTTAATAATTTCTTTGTATTATATATTTTTAATAATCTAAAATTTTTACAGTTTTATCCATTTGGGTAGTCGTATTTTTCAAATTGACTTCGCTTGTATATACCTCCCCCCCCCTTTTTTTTGGTGAAAAGTTTGGATGTATCGTGTACAGAATTGTATAAGTAAAGGTATTAATGTCTATATTATAAGTTTCTATCTCATAATGTAACTTTGACTGATAATGGTACAAATTTGATTGTGATGAAGGCTTTTTACATTTTCGAAATGGTTACTTTACTTAAAATGACATTTTTTTGATTTTATAATTCTGTGCGATACATAGTTCGTAAGTTTGGTAATAAGGTTGATCCTAAAGAAACTAAATCAAAATATATGTAAAAACTAACAGGGTCTTATAAACAGGTTTGTATTGCATTTTTGATTAGGTGTCAATATTTCATGGAATTATATACAAAATCGTAGTAAATATGGTGATGCATAAGTGCAATTATGTAAATTGACGAATGTGATATGTTTTTAGCTAACTCCAAATTTTCAATGTACTAGTAGTATATAATTCTGTGAAAGGCCTTTTTGATGTAAAAATTGCAACTTTTAAAGTTTCAATGTAATATACTTATTGGTATAAGAGTAGAAATATATTAATGTTAGTATCAATGAATCCGCCTTTTTTTTGTAGCTTATAATTGTGTCACTGAGAGGAAGTGGGAGTTTAGGGTGTAATTCCAAGTCTTCAGTTTTTGTTAGTCACGTGATGACAGGTCCAGTTATTAGACTTATGCCATCACGTGACAGACATAAATTGACTTGGAATTACACCCTCAGACAGTTTTCCTGTTGTGGGGTTTTAGAAACTCGCAGTTACGTCAAAATTCATGTCAGTGGCGGCCCCGGAATTTTGCCCAGGAAGGGACTAAACTATCGGAATTTTTTTACATCTGCTGCGGCCTAAGTAATACAATCCCCATGTGCAAAATTTCAGCTAAATCGGTTCAGAGGCTTTTGGGCTGTACTGCGATTTTAAAGGGCACTGAGAGAATATATCTTCGGAAGCAAAATTTGAAGGCTTTTCTTATGGTGACATGAAAAATTAGGGTTTGTTTGCATTTAAAATTTTAAAGTTGATGTACCAAAATGGCAGTTCTGGTTGCACGATTGGCTTCAAAAGCTTTTCAGATCGAAGTTGGGTTATGAGATGCCTACGTACCAAATTTCAGCCAAATCGGTCGAGTAGTTTTGGGTGTGCCGTGTTTACAAACAAACGTACGTACGTAACGTACCGTCAGAGGGGGCTACTTCGGACATGCTGGGTAACTTCGGACAAAACGTCAATAATTTTTTAAAAACTTGCCCCACTCAAGGTTTGCAACTTTATAAACTTTTGCGGGTGTTGTAAGTTGCATAACCCATTAGGGTTTGAGTGAAAGTGACAGTCCGCCTTTTTCCCTAGTTTCTCAGATTCTCTCCGGTTTTTCCCGAGGGGCGGTTCACTGCTCGAAGTAGAGGTGTACACTTCAGTTCGAAATACCTGCTCGAAGTACTTAATTAACGCAGTATCCGAAGTACTCGAAGTAGGTGTACACATTTTAGTGAGTGAACCGCCTCTCAGTTTTTCCATTGAACCTACAAATGCGCTTTTCACAAATAGCGAAAAAGTAATCCCCACAGAGCTTTCCATAATAAAATAATCGCCTAACCGACCATAACTTCTGATGTATGCGTAACCTCAGCGCACTCTATTGTTAATACACAGGGTGATTTATAAAAATTTCAACTTTCTAGGGGCTATTTCGGACATATAAACGGAAGGTCGTGGCGCGCAGATACGCAGATTATGATCCGGAAAAGTTGGAAAGAGCCCTAAGTCGCTTTAAAGCTGGTCGGTTGTCATCAGGGAGTGTTCTAAAATTTAAGGCATCCCAAAATCCACAATTAAAAAAAGAAAAATTTTGTCCGAAATTAACTTACAACAAAGCCAACATCGATATTATAACGAATTTAGTACTTTTCCGAATTTGCCCCACCCTGCGGGGTAAGTTCGGACGGGACAAACTCAAAAAAATATGTGAAAACCAAAAAAATGTTAATTTTGGCCTCTTTCACAGCCTTCTTAAAGACATACAGCAATCGATTAAGCCCTCCCCCGTAGAACTTCAGAAATCGTCCGAAGTAACCCCCTCTGACGGTACATTTAAACTTCTACGCAGCACGAAGCAGTTACTGGAATCTATATCAGAAAATTCAGAGAAATCGAATCGCCAAAAACATGAAATATTTACGTTTTAGGGTCCTGGGAACCCAAAAAAGGGAATTTTGAAAAAATGTCTGTGGTCTGTTTGTAAGCACATCGGTTCACGGAAAGTGCCTTTTTGGCACATGAACTTAAAAACTTAATGTAAACTTCCATTTTTCGCGTTACCATAAGAATGCTCTTCGAATTCTGCTTCCAAAAATATATCAACACTTAGTGCCCTTTGGGCAAAAAAATCATTAAAGACACTCTGCAGCCGAAACTACTGAAGACTTCGAGATGAAATTTTATGTGCACGTTGAGTGAACATCCTGTAGACGATGATGTAATTTTGGGACAAATCGGTTTATTACATTATATCCAGATTTATACGTCTACATGGTGCCTCGCCTACGTTTACATAGGGGGAATGTGCGCTTCTTTTGCGAGCGCTGCCTAAACGTTTGGAGATGGAACAAAATCTTATATAGAATAATTGTTGGCAACAAATAGATCTATAAAAAAGTCCGTGACATCATATAATTAAGTATTTATGATAGGTAGCCTACAATAATTGTTTTTGTGTTTTAATTTCTTGTAAAAATCGGTTTGACTGTATATCTATGAATGCTGTCGTGGACTTTTTGGTACATCTTTTCGTAACCAACAATTTTTCTATTTATGATTTTGTTATATCTTCAACCGTTTACTCAGCGTTCACGTTTTAAATTGTTAAAGCGGGCTTTTTTCGCGGACTTGCACGCAACGAATAACTAAAACGTTGTAAATAGGGTCAGTTGTTGCCTTTTATTCTATTTTTATTTAAATTTAACATTGTGGTTAAAATCCAGCTAGTAAATTCGGGTAAATTCCATGCTACTTTAAACTTTAAAACACAAACGTGACGAAATACTGTTCTCGTCTTGGTGTAGTCAAGAGGTCTGACTGAGTGAGTCTGAGGCTCTAAGGCCAAAAGAGAGGACAAGACGTGAGGAAGTTTGGGACGTATATAGTCGTGGCAAAAAGTGACTAAAAACCAGAGCGATTTAATTTCTTTGTAACAATGGCGATAAGGTCAATAATAGGGTCGAAAGCCTTAGATGTAGATACCATTTTTTCGAAAAATGTTATTTTAATGGCGATAAGCTTCCATGACCTTGTATGTTATTCTGTTGCGATAGATTGGCACCTTCAATCGATAGAACCTACCTTTAGCGATAACCTGATCATATTGTTGGTTCACGATCTGTACGTTCACAAATTTTGTGAAAAAGTAGAAGTTTCTACCGTCTTCGAGACTGCAATTAATGATCAAAGAAAGAGCATCTTCGCATTCTGTTACATAGGTACTAAAACACTGAGTCACACTGCCAGAAAAAACATGATTCTGTTACATATTCTTAAGAACAACACTTGTTACCCTGGGTCCTCAATTTTGAACTGATTTCCTAGCAACGTTATCTCCATTCTTCATATTTTGTGGGGAGGTTAAAATAATAACAGGACAGAAGGTATGTGCAAGAACTGTTTATTACATAGATCCTAATTGGATTGAGAAACTAAAAAAATAACGAAAGGATATAATATAAGAATATAAATGTAACGAACGAATGAAAATGAAATTAATTCGAAAAACTAATAGTAGCTCTGGCGCTCCATACGCTTGTCCACCTGGACATCCTTAGCATCCTTCACTACCCAAACATCCCGATCACCATCCGCAGCCCTCACAACCCTCCCTCCATTGTCCAGTTCATGCTGAATAACATCCCTCGGTATCTTATAGTAATAATCGGCCTTCGAGGCATTGGCTGAATTTTCGCCCCCGTAGTTGTTGTACAAAATATCTGTCTTAGAACTGGAAGAGGGCTTCTTGGAGGTGGCATAAACTCCGGCCCCTAGGAGCATGTCACCAGTTGCAGGATTCCTAGTAGACTTGATCTGGCCAGTCTTGTCTATCCCAGCAGCCCCTTTGGCGTTGGTGTAGTGGTAGAGGTCAGGGCCGTTGTACTTGGGAGCTTTGGTAACTGAAGAAGATGATGACTTTTTAGTGGCAACTCCAGAAAATGGTGCTACTGAAATGGCACTAATGGAATAGCAGTGGCCTGTTTCAGTGGAAGATCTTGAGGTTCCTACGGATTTATTGGAATTTCTTGCCCCTCCACCGGATTTGTTGGAACTGCCTGCGCCTCCTCCGGATTTGGTGGAGCGTTGATTTGACATTTTTGACTGAAATGAACAAGTATTTTTATTGGAATTCCTGAGGTAACATAATATTCGATTATTGATATGTTTTGTTGCCAGGAACACGAAACAGTTTTCTGCTTATCTGCAAAATTACAAGGACATGCTTTCGTGATTAAGCTACTTCCGGCCTTCCACCAATTAAAAGGAAGGCAGTAGTTGATTGAAAATACACTTTAAAGTTTAGATTTGGGAACTAAAGGCCGCAAGGGCTCGTCAATTTTTATGCAATAAGTTGCATACGGTTAATCCGTATCAATCTTTCAAAAAGGACCCCGCACGATTCTTATGGAAAGTGGCTTTCGGTGAAGTTGTCTGAATTTTTGATATGTTGTAGTTTTCATGATTCTGAATTCTGAACAAAAGTTATCATTGCGCCAACCTCCTGACATGGACAGTTTTTGCTACAAAAAATTCCGAAGATAGAACTTTTCCCATAAGAACTACATGTAGCGAAAATGGAATCGGCCGTTTTGCCACCATAATTCTACATGATAAGTTCAGAGGCACCTTTCTAACCCAGATTGCTAACATGCGTCTATATGGAAGCCTTTTGGGCGTATTTGAATGTTATGTCGAGAAGAGTAGGAAACCGCGGGCCCAAAAATTTGTATAAACCTTATGGGAAAATTCTATCTGCGGGATTTTTTTTAGCAAAAACTGTCCATGTCAGGAGGTTGGCGCAATGATAACTTTTGTTCAGAATCATGAAAACTACAACATATCAAAAATTCAGACAATTTCACCGAAAGCCACTTTTCCATATAAAACGTGCGAGGTCCTTTCTTTGATGTTTTTCAAAATCCATATACGGGCAAGGGAGATTCTGAATTACTTGGTAAGAATGGCTATTTTGGGACGGAATTTCAGTCGAAGGTTAACCCTCAAATCTGTTAGTTATCCAATCAAATAAGTTCATTTCAAAACTTTCTGATGATCTGACCAACAGCCGAGGGGTGAGCCGCAGGGGAAATCTGGTGTGCAGGTGATAGGAAATCTTGGGAAAATCTTGTGTAAAAAATTTCAGGAAATCCGAGGAAATGGGGAAATCCGAGAAAATCTTGGAAAATCTTAGGAAATCTTGGGGAAATCTGAGGGAATCTGGGGAAATCGAGGAAATCTGGGGAAATCCTCCCAAAAGGAAATCTAGTGTACAAAATTTTCCCCTGCGGACTCACCCCTCGCCAACAGCTCTGTAGATAGAAATTCGGCCCTTAAGCGATAAGTAACGTGGGCGCAAGGGTACGAAGGCGTAGAAGGGCTGCTTTATTTTAATTGACACTTTAAACTTGCAATCAGCTTAATTGACACTTTAAACTTGCAATTAGCTTAACTAGCCCTTTAAACTTTCTATTAAAGGCTTAAATGCAAGTTAGTGTCAATTAAGCTAATTGCAAACTTAGACTGTCAATTAAGCTAATTACGAGTTTAAAGAGTTAATTAACATAATTGTAAGTTTGAAGTGGCAATTAAGGCTCAGGTAACTGTCAGTTTAGTGTGTCATTTAAGCTAGTTGCAACTTTAAGGTGTCAGTTAAGCTAATTGCAAGTTTAAGGTGCCAATTAAGCTAATCGCAATAAGTTTAAGGTGTCAAAATTAAGCTAATTTAAGTTTAAAGTGTCAATTAAGGTTTAATTGCAAATTTAAGGTGTCATTAAAATAAACCAGAACAACATGGCCAGAATGTGTAGGTAAAGTCCCGTCGCATATTAACGAAAGCGGGGGATGTGTATGTGTCTCAGGCTTTTTTTCTGTTGGTTTGTAAACGGGATTTCACATCCGTCAAAACTCCCGTCACTCACTGTCAGTGTCAATAAACAGTAACAATGGAGGTTGAAAGGGGTCTTTGTTGTTAATTATTGTCCATGACAGGAATTTTGACAGAACTGAAATCCCGTTTACAAACCAACAGAAAAAAACCTGAGACACACAAATCCCCGCTTTCGTTAATATGCGACGGGACTTTACATACATAACGTGACATTTTTAAAAATAATTGCAGTTAGTTGGGTTATGTCAAAAAAAGTTGACAGGCTTTGATATCTGCAGTAAATTGAAGCATACGTGCCCGACAAACTAATTAGAAATTTTAAAAATGTCACGTTACAAGCCTGTACGTGGGTTACTTTAGTTTTCCCTTTGTAGCTTTAATATTCTACGTTTATTTTTAACTTCTCCGCTCGCGGCGGGGTTACTGGGAATCAAAAATCGAATTACCAAAAATATCAAATCTTAAAAATGTGGTTTATGAAAAATGTCTGTGTGTCTGTCTGTGATCACGCTGCAGCTCAAACTATTGAACGTATCGAGATGAAATTTGGTACACACATTAAGTGGGCACTTTGTAGGTGCTGCTTAGATTTTGGGCCACATCGGTCTATGAAAAATGCTTTTTTGGCACATCAACTCTAAAATTTTAAATGCAAACCCCCATTTTTCGCATCACTATTTTTAGAAGCAGCTTTTGAGCTCTTCAAATTCTGCTTTTAAAAATGTATTCACACTGGGTGCCCTTTTGGGCTAAAAATCGGTTCCGTGAAGAAAACAATTATATATTTTTGTTACCGGATTTGACAGCTGATTTTTTCCGGTCAAAAACCTTAGTTTTTTAGGGTCTTTCGGGTAAAAGACGCTACCGCCCAAGATACTGAAGAGATTGTGATGAAATTTGGCATACACTTTTAGTGGGAACTTTGTAGGTCCTCAATAAATTTTGAGCCAAAGAGCTGTTCTTTCATGGTCGAAGACCTTTGTACAGTTTTTTCTAAAAATGTTCGAATGGCGGAAAGCCTCCTTGGTCTTGCAAGTTCTGTTGCGATTTGAATTTAAAAAGTTTCTACTGTCTCCGAGATTGCTACTGTTTTCATAATAAAAGCCAAAAAGTACATCATATACCAATAATCAGTGAGCGTTTTAATCTACATTACGACGTATCATTCCGAGTATCATTCTTACTAAAAACGAGTCGTTAGTGTGACAAAAACATCATTGATAAACAAACAGTTTCTTTCAACGATGGTTAAATTTGCCGAATAAGTATTAACTGACGTCCTCGAAATTTCGTGTTTTTTCGCATTTTTATAGACTAGGCGCTGATTCAGAATCTGCAAAAAAATTTACCGCAAATCGGTTTTGGGTCCTATACTCGTTAAGGCTTTTGTCTGGGTGGGTAAGAAATCATAAAAATGCTTATGTTTTACGGGTGCTGCCGTAACCGTTGAGGGGTATCAGAAAAAAGTAATTAATTTTTACAATTTCGATATTAAGCTAAGCGATACGAAATACTACACAGTGATCTGTGCCATAGGATCGGGAAGGGGATTTGTACACATTTATGCGTCGTGATGGAGAAATAAATCCAATTTTAAGCTGCGAGCGATATGAAATAAAAATATTCTCATTGGGATCGGGAAGAGGATTTGCACGTATTGTCCTGTCGTTTGTGGTTTCGCTCCTATATATCCTGTCAATTTGTCAAAAAAGACCAATAACCGTGCAAAAAATCATCTAAAATCAATTTGCGGACGAACTTTTTATAGATTCACAATCTTGTTCATAATCAGCATAGTTTTAATCTATAAGAATGTGAAGAAAAAACGAAATTTCGAGTAAGTACGTCAAGATTCGCAAAATATATTCCCATAAAGTTTCAAATCAATATCAGAATCGTAAATATGGGAGTAAATAAAATATCTATACGTATGTATACCTAAACAAAAAAATTTATATTCCTCATCGACAAATAGGTTGAAAAAATTAATCCAGTTGTGTTGTTGTTTGGTTGTTATTCAACCTCACAAAAACCAAGGTATGTATTTTACTACTGGGTTGTTAGATTATACCTATACCTAACTACCTACCCAGGCAGCACGGAATATTTAGTAAATATTTACCTTATATAAGGGTAATATTCTAATGTTTTCTAATATTTAAAAGATTTGAAAAATATTTGGTATATATGACGAAAATGATATTTGTTCTATAACATTATACAAATAACATTTTTTTATAAAAAATCCAATATTTGTTACATAATATGTTATCTTTACCAGAAATATATTATATGTTTTATATTGCGAATTAAAAGTAAATATGTTTCAAGCAATTTATTGATTAAATATGTTTTCCTTTCATAATTTCTATTTATAAGATTTGTAAAATTATATTTTATGAAAAAAATTTGAATAATTGCTGTACAAGATGTATCCTTTATATGGAATATATTGCAAATATCGGATTAAAGACATATTTGCTGTCATATATTTACTCAATATAGGGTTTATGTTTAGGCAAATCTAAAATTACTAAATTTTTGTTTTTCCTTTTTTTACGAAATATGCAAATCGCAGATTTGTACCTAATAATTATCGTTTAGGTAGAAAGTTCCCGGTACCTAGTAAAAACCTTTTTCAATTCAAACATCTCCACGGAGTGCTTCTGCGCCTGCGCCACCAGATGAGGAGCTGATGGCATCATGGCGGATTGGCGGCTGTTGTGCACGTTTTGTGATTTGGTGTACTTCCACATATTAATTTTACTGTTCATACCGTTCTGATTACTTTTATCCTTGTGCATCTGCCAAATGTGAGAAGTCAACTTAACCTTGTGCTTTGAGGTGAGCTGCTAATGTTAATTTTTAACTGTTTGCAAATTTTGTAGGTTAGGTTAACATTTCCAAGGATATTTGTTCGAGTGGGCCTTAAATGATGCATTCCAGCATACATCTCTTTTGGTAAGAAACACATTAAATTATTGTTTAATGTTGATTTTCAGGAACGCACTGTTCATCAACCTACAGTGCGTTCGCGAGACTTAGCCCCATCGTACCCTGTTATAATACACCTACGTTTTGAAAACCATCTCTCTCCAGCGTTGTTGCACGTAGACCGAGAAAGTTTGAGCGTAACGCCCTGATCGTGTCGTGCGCTATGTCTCACTCCGACTCGTTTATCTGAGGAAGAAAGTAAACTGAACGTTCGACGTTCGTTGAAGCGTCACTGAGGACCGGTTGATCTCTCCACCACACAATGTACGTCGACGGTTGATTTTTGTACGCGCTCTTACTGGCTTCGCTAACATTGGTGGAAATACCAAGCATCGCTTATTACAGACGTCGGTCACATCGTTGATAACTGCAGCCTCTAGCTCATGGGGCTAAGTCTCGCGAACGCATTGCACGACATTTTAGTACCTAGAAGAACTCCGTGATTTCACTCCCCTAGAGTGCGAGTCCAGAAGAGCGTTTATTTTCCGATTTTCTGTACAGGTATGCGTATACCTACCTAGCTACACCTTTGGTAAGAACATTTCAGTTAAATTATTGATTTAAAATGTTTGTTTTTAACTGCTGGGAAGTGCTGAATGTCAGGCGTTTCACAAGAAACGCATTTGAAGTGGGCTGTGGGGCTATGGCAAAGGACGTCCTTTGCCATAGCCCACAGCCCACTACCAATGAGTTTTTTCTGAAACACAGGATATTGTTTTATGTAGATTTTTTGATAATAAATAAATATTCCGTAAACATCTGCTGCCTATATTTCATTAGCAATATTACCATCATATTCGCAAACAATATTTGAAATATATTCATAATATACATTTGGCATATATATAAAAATCTGTCGTTTTGGATATTATTTAAATATCTTCTAAAATATGTTTTAAAAATATTTCAATGCTGCCTGGGTACTGTTGAAAATGAAACAAAATTGTACTAGGTAAGTGGTTTACCTGCTTGGGCCTATGATGGTTTATGTTATGGTTTAACGATGCTCACCTGACAGTAGACACGATGCTTATAGTTAGCTAAGATACTCTACAAATACTTGCTTACTGACTCAACTCTCAACACTCGACAAGACAAAAGAAAACAGAAAACAGGTCGCAACTCGTATTGCAACGCTGCTAAATACTGTACCAATTGATGAAAGAACTGATTGAAACTGACGAATCACAACGTCGAACGATGAACACGTGCTACGTGTTGATATAAATTGAATGCCGACCACCTGACGACTTGTGTTTGTTAAATTTGAAAACTCTCCCTCGGCTCCTATTAATCCTGTTATCCCTGAATTCCCTTGATTCCATGAACATGAATCATGAATCTTCTAAGTTTTAACTTTAGTGCAGTAGGAGGGACATGACATGATCGTAAGGATGTGGGGTAGGTATTTAATTTAACAGTTGTTTTCGCCCTTAAGGAGGGCCATTTGCACCTTTCGTAATACTTATCGCTCAAGTTTAACTTAAAAGAAGAATGCAATTTTTCTTATAAGACAAAATAAATAGGTACCGTAAAGTGGGGTGGCTTTGGCATTCGGTGTGAGATTGGCTACTTTTTAAAATTTATTAGTGGCGCTCTGTACAATTTTGATGTCTATTAGGTATTTGGCAGTTTTAAATATTGTAGTATACCAGGGTGTTCCTATATTCATAGTCCTTACTCCGGGACGTCATTCCTTACATCATTCTAGGAAGGAAAGTTTTTATGGACATATGTCCGGAAATGCTTTATAAGGGAGCTGCGCCCCTTCAAAGGGGTACTTAAAAAATCGGTTTTTTGAAAATTTCTCGAAAAATATGAACAATAAAATTTTGAAATTCAGAGCAATGGTTAGTGCTATAAAGAGCTTTCTCTTCAATTTTTTTCAGACTTTTAATAACATCAGATGTGTGTGTTCTTGGGGGCCTTACACATTTTTTTACATTTTCTACTGTTGTGGGCCATTTTTTTGCCAAATAATAATAAAATCGTAATCTCTGGTCTATTCCACATAAAAAAAGTGCTCTTGTTGAATGTAGTTAGGGCGCACCATTTTCGAATAAAATGATTCCAGTTATTTTTGGGGGCGAAAATTTGTGATTAGCGCTTTGGTTTTATCTACCTAATTAGTGAAAATAAAGATGGAGGATGATTCCTTACATCATTTTAGGAAGAAAAGTTCATATTAAGATACGGCAGAAAATGTTTCCTAAAAGAGCTATGGTCCTTCGAATGGAGTCTCGGAAAACATATATTATTCGAAGGCCAATACCCACCCCCTTAGGAATTATTTACGGCCACATGTCCATATGAACTTTTCTTCCTAGAAAGATGTAAGGAATAACGTAATATAGGAACAGCCTGTATAGGACAAACTTTCCTCTTACCTCCAGTATAATTTTTTTCGTAATCAATTGCTTGGTTATTGCAAAAAAAATAATTTTAGACTATAAAAATTCTACCAAAATTGAAGGTCAAACAACCTCTCCTGCCCCCACTAAATAAGTGACTGGAGCCGAAATTCTTCACCGGCCTTGTTATTGTACATCTTTCCCCTTGTAGTGCCACCCAAACTTAATGGGGGTAAATCACCCCCCTGGCTCCTATAGAGAGTGGCCAAACTTAGACCGACATGTAAGCACGCAAGTAAAGAAATGATTTATTTTCCCACGTATTACATACAAGATTTTTCATAATTCCGATCGAGACATTCAAAAACTATAATTGGCGAAGCACTGAAAAAGATTTGGTGTTTTTTTATAACTTGCATGAAATGTTTAGTGATCATGTGGATCGTGCTGATTGAAACAAATTAAAGTTTTCATAATCCCGTGCGAAAAATGTAATTTTTCCCACTAATTTCAGTTAGGAAATGCATCATATTTCCGCACTAGTGCGAAAAGTAATTATGTTAATATAATTTCTTTAATTTATTTCAATCAGCACGATCCACGTGATCACTAAACTAATCTTTTTCAATTATAGTTTTTGAATGTCTCTATCGGGATTATGAAAAATCTTGTATGCAACACGTGGGAAAATGCATCCTTTCCTTACTTGCGTGCTTGCAGAACTAGGCTTTGCCTCGTTCTGCAATAAGTACCCGCGTAAGGAAATGATGTACTTTTCCCACTTGTTACATAAATAGCTATAACATAATTACTTTTCGCACTAGTGCGGAAATGAATTCACTTTTCGCACTGTAATTCACTTTTCGCACTAGTGCGGAAATATGATGCATTTTCTAACTGAATTTAGTGGGAAAAGTATCTTTTTGAAGTTCAATAGAATATAATGCATTTATCACACAGAAAATATGGGTTACAAGGGTTTTATACCCTACAAAATTGCCAAATGCAAAAAAAATGCAGAGAAGCGGCTGGAACCTCCCCATCATTGAACCTATTAAAAATAATACAGAATACATACTGACAATAAGACTCACACATCCACAATAATGATACCATAACATTCCTGCATAATAACAACACAATTAACACGTATACTTACCGGCTTGATACCTAAAGCAGCAAACAACAATAATGGTGTCTAATTGTCTTTTCACACCACAATATTTTGTAATGGGAAAATACATTAGAAACGCAACACTGTGTTATAATGGGTTCTAGTGAGTGAAAGGGAAGACCATTACATTTCAGTACAATACATTAGAAATTTGATAAGTTGGGCTTTTCCATTACAAAATTGGTCTTAGTTTATCTTACAAATCATTGGGCTCATTAGATGTGATTACAATGCATTACAAATCTCTAATGTTTTCTATAGAAATTCTAATGTCCATTTGCAACAGGGAACGTTCCTTATCGCTTAATTCTACTTAAAAATGAACAATGACATTTCAAGAAACACATCAACATTGTGAAAGATGGAAATGTATTTGTCTATGGCCCATTCTAAGGATTGAAGATATCGCACGACCCTCTCTAAAGATGGAAACATCATATTCGTTTACCACGTGCGCGCAAAGGATGTTCTAAATGTTTAGCAGTCCATTGAGCACATATTCCATAAGGGAAATTTAAAATTTGGGAACATTTAGAGACCTGCACACCCTGTTTCTTGAAAACTAAGCCCTTTAAGGCATAATAATTATGCTAGTAATAAGTTTTCGTCTTAGAACAATACGATCGAAGAATCACAAAGTTTGTCAGTAGTCTTTTCAGCTAAATTTTCCGCTTTCAGGTTAAGTCGGGAGTCCCCAAATAAAGGTTTGCCCATTGTTCGGCGGCGAACAGTACAGGGCACATATAGGACTAAATCCGAAAGCGGAAAATTTAGCTGAAAGAAACTGTATACGTTTAGAGAAGAACATCCTGTAGAATATAGACGCGAAAAAGTTAAAAAAATATCGATTGTATTTTCATGACATATTCACACAGTTTATTACAATTTTGGGTATAGCTTTACAATGCTCAAGGAAATTGCGGAGCCATTCAACCACAATGAAAACGCTCCTGTGCAGTAATTAAATTTGGTGGATGCGCCAGGTAAAAACCTCTTTTAGATACCGTCATAATCTGGAGGCAAATTTTTCAGTTTGAACTGAATAACCTTCCAAAACTTATCCGCTCCATGGTACATTTCTTTAGTAACAGGGTAGTCTTTCAGGGCACCCCGCCATTTCTTCAACAAGGGAAACTGGTCTGAACCAAAAGGAAGTTGTACAACGTATTTCGGTATCACCCCTGCACGTTCACCCCATGGCCAAAGCATATAATCAACCTAAAATAAAAATTACAATCTCTACTACAAAATCGAATAAACTTAATACCATTCCAGGATTTTCTCCACCAAAATACAGGGTGCCTCTTTTGCCTAACTCATTTTCAAATTCCTCCAACAGAGGGGTGAACGCCTTCGCCCATTCCTCGGGCGTTTTTTTCTCTAGCCCAAAAACGCATTTGGTGAAAACGCCTGTTAGTGGAGCAATTTTTTCAATTAACTCTTTATCTCGCTTTCTCGCCTCTGGGTCTTTGGGATATAAGGGTGATTCGGGGTATTTTTCGTCCAAATAGTCGCTGATATCTAAACTTTCAACAACTACTTCATTGCCAGTATCTATAGCCGGCACTTTTCCTGAAAAGATAACAAAATCATTATTTAGTATTCAAATTGATTCAAATTAATGAGTGAGCGCACCTTCTTTTTAAAGCTTGTTTTAGTTGCGTAATATGTCGACCTTACCTTCTTGATGGATTTTGAAGTACCATTCCGGTTTATTGATCAGATTTATATTAACAATATCATGTGGAATTTTCTTTGCATTTAGCACTAACCTTACCCGTTGGGCATACGGACAAAATTCCATGGAGTAAAGTCGCAATAAACCTTCAGCCTTGGGCGGCTCCTCGGAACCTATTTTACGATTAATTTATTAGTTATTTTTATTAAATTGAAGTAATTTTAGGTATTTACCTGTTCCTAAATGTGCGATAGACATTTTGACTGAACGATTTAACAAATTGCAACTTCGTATTTATATACACAATTTATCTCAAAACTGGCGATAGATCCCTACTCAACAAGTGTAAACAACAAAACTAATGGACAAACCGCTTCAGCTCGATACTGAAAAGTGCTTCACCATGAACCTGAAAGATGTGACGCAGTTGCTGTCAAGAGCCAGCAGGTGTAATAATAATTGTAAAACTGGTGCTCATTTGATATTGTTTTATTTCAATTTTTTTTCAAAATGTTTTTTTAAATTGTTCATTATAGTACTTCTTTGATGTTTAACTTCCCTTTGGCAAAATGAAAAAAGAAACACGGGGCACTGATAAACCACGGTCTCCTTGCACAAAGTCCCATCTGATGAATTAGTTGTAAATCTAAATTCACTCAGAGAATCGACTGGAACAGTACATACAATACTCAAATAAAGCATAAATTTGGCTTACGGCAAAGGAGTCCGAAAATTAAGCAAGTTCTATGAACAGAATCTATGTAGAACACATTCTTCTTTGGATTGGATTTTACGTTAAAATTGGCAGTAGCGTGGTTACTCAAATAAGGCCAATGCGAAAGATGTTCCGAGTACTCCACTGTGTATTTCCAGTGATCATAATTTCCACTTTCATCCACGATATTAAAATTTACTCTATAAACAGGACGTTTTCATAAATAACATGAATCAACTTACTTACATGGTTGGATTTAAACGTTTCATGTTGCTAAAGTCAGCCACATATTCCCAAACCTCAATAGCACGTGTTTTGTTTAAAAAAACTATTGCATCATGCTCGTATTTCTTTAGTCTTATGAGGAAATATAAAAGTACCAAAGAAACCCCGATTGCTATTGAACGGTTTGTCTTCCATTGTAAGCGGGGCATGGCTCTTCAGTCAACTGATTTTACACATTTAGTAGGCAGGTAGCTACGAAACATGCACATAAAACATGAAGCTTGGAATTTAAAACAGAAAATAACTTACAAGCGCTTGCAGAGCTAAAAATGAGTTTGTTTATCAACACGATAAACAAATTTACTCCTACGAATTTCTATCGCACGTCCGTTGTAATGTGTAAAACGGCCACAGAAGATTTCTCATCCAATCATCGGTAAAGTATAGAACTATTCTGGTAAGAATAGCTAAAGAGGGATGCAATATGCAATGATCGTTGACCCTCCTCCGTCAGGTAGAACCTGCTCTGGAGCATACCCAAAGGGGGGTAAAATACATTCGAAATGTATTTGAAATACAAAATAGATAGGTACTTCCAATTTGAAATAAACAGTACAAAAGACTTTAAATTCCTTTAATTCAAATACAAAATACCTATATTTTTCCTATTTTTGTGCAAAAAAGACTGTTTTCGGCACTAAAATGTGTGCCGAAAGTAGGCAATTTCCACTCACGGGTGGGAAAATAACATAAAGGTGCGGAAAAATTAAAAGCGTGCGGAAATTCATTTTTCCGCACACTTTATGAAAACAATTTATTTTCATTTTCTTTTAATTTTAAAATATGCAAACTATTTAAGAACAATATTTAAAGTAATACAAGAATTTGTACAGTTGCTAATACTAATTCCAGATGGTAAGGAAATATTAGCACAATTATTAGTTAGAGTGTTATTTAAATTGGTCAACACTGAAATGTCCTGATTCCCAGACAATATTGGAGCTTTAGGTGCTGCAGTGGCTTCTGGGATGGTTGCTGTTTCCTGTTTGCTCGAAGAAGGAACTACCGCCGTTTCAGGAGCACCCTTGTAAAGAATCTGGTTGGAAATTCTCTTCTTATTTTCAATAGAATCGGCTAGATAACCTTCGGCCACCGCTGATGACTTCCACCCCCCATGTCGCTTCAAACTCAATAAATCTCCTCCATTATTCACCAACAGTGTTGCCGAAGATCGGCGGAAACAATGACCCGTATAGCTGGCTGCCTCTGGTAATTGGAGAAAAGCGGCAATTTGACTTGGAATTTTCCCAATGGTATTTATCCCAACAACTTGGCAGGTGCATTTTCCCTCTCGAAAATTAATGAAAAAGCTGCGATCATTCATTTTGGATGGACGAAGAGAAGCATATTTCCTGTAAATTTCTAACATATTTATGTCGGCCTGAGAATTTTGCGTAATCGTGAATGTGCGTTGAATTTTTGTTTTAGTTTCTGGAATTTTCACTATTAAAAGGGCCCCCAGGTCTTCAATGTCGTCTACTCTCATTTTTTTCAATTCGTCTCGGCGAAGAGCCCCGGCAATTCCCATAATAAAAATAACCTTAAATTAATAAAATTAATGAATATTTCTTTAAAAATGGTGTTGCCCTCACCTTCATCATAAGATACTGCTCATCTGGGGCATCTTTAAGAAATGTGTCCAAATCTTCTTTGGAAAAAATCTTCGACTTCGTTGGTCTGTAACCATCGCTTTGACGTTTCAAAAATGCGATTAACCTATTATATTTGCTAATATCGCAGTTTTCTTTCACGTTTAAAGTTGCCTTCAACATTGAGTAGGTGCACCAAAGTGTGGAAGACTTCTTGGTTTTTGACTTTTCGGAAAAATATGCCAAAAATACCCTTTCGTTGAGGATCATAACCTTCTTCGCTCTGCACCATTCACTGAACTGGGTGTACGCCAGTTCGTACCTTTCCCGCGACTTAACTGGCAATAAATCCATGGTTGCTGCTGCAGCTTCTTCTTCTATTTCAGATGGGCAGGCCATTTCTTCCAAAGTTTCATTCATATTTGAGCGCAAAAATTAAATTTTGCAAAAAGTTGACGTTTTTGTTTATCTTACAATTACGCTACCATGCCATCATCAGATTGCACAGCAAGCTGATTCCTTCTGAATTAATGCAGATTCATTCAAAATAAGACTACAAGAGCCTCTATTATGGCTTTTTTGCACAAAAATAGGAAAAATAGTATGTATATTTCGAGCCGAAAGTGCGATTTCCGCACTCTCGTGGTTACCACGTATCCACGAGTCGTGCGGAAATCTTACACTTTCGGCTCTAAATATACAATATACTATTTTTGAGATGCACAAAACACTCAATAAATTTATTTGAAATAGGTAGGTACATACAAAATTTTAATTTTTTCTGCAAATGAGTATGATTTCTTTAAAAAAATACATATCTTTGAAAAGATGCATCCGACAGCTTACGCCTTGTCGGCGATTAAATGTTGAATTAATCCAGCGAAAGAAAAGAGCAGTTTCACGGCTGCGGATGAACATAATATACTGATGGTAAAACCTCATGAATAAACTTTTTACGGCTGGTATAGGTAAATGGTTCAAACAACATGGTAAGTAACGATTTAGATTTATCATTCAAATAAAATTCAACTAAACAAAATGTATTTGAAATACAAAATACATATTATAAAGAATTTGAAATGGAAAGTACAAAATAATTTTATGAGCTACACTGAAATTGCTGGTCCTAGTAATGATTTACATTTAATTTATAAAAATAAAGTACCTAACCACTCAATTGCAACAGTTTGTGGCTTCAATTGATTTGACCAGCACCTCCACCATTTTTGCATGCTAAAGTGAATGTAAGGTGAGGTCAGGCAACTGAGACCATTGGCTAATATAAAAAAAAGTTTTCACCAAAAAATTAGTATTTTTGTCAAAATATGTCATAAGTCTTAACTTTCAAACGCAACTAACTTCGTACCTAATGACAGTTACATCACTGTTGTAATATGGAGATGATTTTAGACGATACGATTTCGCAGCTCGCAAAAGTGTGCAGTTATCTTTTCGAAATTTCTAAAAAAATCGATTTTATTGCATAAATTCTTGCCTAAATGTATTGATCTAAAGTTCAAGTCATATATTTCAACGTATCAGTGTAATTTTTCGTTTCGCATTAAGGATTATATTTTTGACCGGGGTCCCACTTGCCCCAAAAATTTTCCGATTTTGGCTAACTGTGATACCGCCATCGTCAGGCAACTGGAACCTAGTGGTCCCAGTTAACCGGATCATTTTATATAACGTATAGGATGAAAAATCAAATGTAAAATTAGTAAAACGCCTATTTATTTCGACAACGACTAATTACGCAGAGTCAAATTTCAGGTATGGCAAGAGTTTATAGGTACAAGAAAAACGAATAGGGGTGCGAAAGGAGGTCTACTTTTCAGTTTTCACAATACGGAAGTCGGTATACTTACTTACTTATTTACGTACTTTGTACTTTATATAGCTAATTTTACTCCGATATAAGTTTATTTAAGATAGAAAAAAATATATTTTGGAAATAAACATTAGTTTTAGGAAGTGTAACATTTGCTTTAAAAATGCTTATTCATTTAATTAATAAATTTTCTTTTTTTCGAAACACCTTTTAACAACACCTTCCTTCAACTAGAACTAGAACTAGAAACTAAGAAACTTAGTCAATGGAATGGCTTAAAGTTTGCATATTGCAAAACTAGGTCCCAGTTACCCGACCTCACCTTATTCCTACCCGCTTTTGCTACTTACTGCTTTGCTAAAGTTGGGTTCAAAATTTTAATCAGCAGAAAATTGATCAACCGACATACGTCAATCATCAACCTTCCTCTTGGATTTTTACATTTGTAGTATTTTGTCTATTGGTTTATACGCAGCCGTATATTATCGTTTAAGTCAACCACGACTCAACTTTCATTATTATCAAGGCTGCTAAAGCCATTAGTCGATCTGATTCTATACCCTAAATAAATATACGTGCAACAAATATTTCTTCAAGATGTCACAAAACACAGTTCACCTTTCCAAAGGTAGGTACATACTTAACAAATACCTAATTGCAGAATTTTTTATTTATTTATTTAATCTGATGATATATTATTGTAGGTTTTCCAGAACCAGAAAAAAAAGGAGAAGGAAAACTAAGACTTTATTCTAACAGATTCTGTCCTTTTGCACAAAGGGCTAGGCTGATCCTAGCCATCAAAGATATTCCCCACGAAATTGTGAATATCCATCTGATTAATAAACCTGAATGGTACTTTAACATTCACCCTGAAGGTAATTCGCTTATCATTATTATAACTACATTTGGTAATGAATGGCTTTGCATATTAGCACAGTGATATTAGTAGGTATATTATCTAGAATTAATATAACAACAATCATTATTGGTGGGCGTTGTCACTAACATTCCAAGCTTAAAATTATAAGGTGTGTTTACTACGACTAGCTTCCAGCTTGCTTATTGATTTACAGTAATTTTATTACAAGACAAACGACAGTCATCATGATGCTAAACTGCTAATTAATAATTAGTAGGTATTAATTTTTTAAATACAAAATTATACCTATTTTCTTCAGTTTTCTTCAGTAAATTATAAATAAATAGTTTATTGAATTGCACTGGAAGATATACAGATATCTAACTATTTAAAGTTTTATTATTATTATATTATTATATCGAGGAACGCTGATTAGTACGAAGGGGTAGAAATAGGCCATGTTGTGCTGCTTTATGACACGTTAAACTTGCAATTAAGCCTCAATTGACACTTTAAACTTGCAATTAGCTTAATTGAAACCTTAAACTTGCAATTAGCTTAATTGGCACTTTAAACTTGCAATAGCTTAATTGACGCTTTAAGCTTGCGTTTAAGCTTTAATTGACACTTTAAACTTGCGATTAAGCCTTAATTGACATTTTAAACTTGCAATGAAGGTTTCCAAACTTGTAGGTCTCTCTCTATTTTGTGATGTAATATGGGGGCAAAATTTGACAATGACAGACTTTTGCATATTGCTTGAGGCTTTTGAATACCGGGCGTTGACAAATTTTGCCTCCATATTGTCTCTTTCAATTGGAAACCCTAATTAGCTTAATGACAGTTTAAACTAATTGCAAGTTTAAAGTAGTGTTGTAAAACTGAAATATTTCAAATAAATTTCATTTCATTGCAATATTTCACACCCCTTGAAATATTTCATGAAACTTATTTTTTAAAAACTCGCACAAAATTCCACCCACCACCAAGGTTCGTATAACTTCAAAAATGGGGAAATATTCCAAAAAATTTAATAAAACTGATCCGAAATACCTATCTGTCCTAACCGAAAAATAACTCACTACTCCTATTATTGATTAGGACTGCGACTGGAAAAATACCTAAAGATTTGGAGATCTGCAAAGGCTATTTTATTAAAAGTGTTTTTTTTTATTTCTTTTGTTAATATGCCTAACATTGTACTAAATTTTGTCAAATTTCTTTCTGGACGAAAGTTAGAATATCATATTTAATGAAATATTTCAAAAAAATAAGTTTCATGAAATTTTTACACCACTAGAAATGCAACATTCTTCTTTCATTTAATCCTATGTATTTTTAATTTCACACAAATATGCCTTACGAAGACAAATGGAAGAGCAGTTCCATTGTTTAATGATTGCTCTTCCATCGGTTAATTTTTTCCGAGGCTAATTTGTCTTAGTGAAAGCATATTTGTGTGAAATTAAAAATACATAGGATTATATCGGGATTAAATGAAAGAAGAATGTATATTGGTTGCATTTCGTTGAATCCGTTTAAACTGTCAATTAAGCTAATTACCAGTTTAAAGTGTCAATTAAGGCAATTGCAAGTATAAAGTGTCAATTAACATAAAACAGCACAACATAGCCTTCGTAGATTAATTCCTTCTCGAAGATACCATGTAAGTGATGAATCAAAGCGTATCATATTTCACTGCACTGCACAGTGCAGCACGAAATCGACATTAAACGCAGATGTTATGTAAGTTCGATTTTTTCGGTTGATTTGTTAAATGGGCTTATAGAAAGAAATCCTAAAATTCAAAAAATTATTATTTTTGAAAATTGTCTCTTTCTAGGCAAAGTTCCTGCCCTTGATATAGGAAGCAGAATAATCGTTGAAAGTTTAGACATCGCCAATTACTTGGATGAAACTTACCCGGATCCACCCCTTTACCCTACCGATCCAGAAGCAAAACAAAACGACAAAGAAGTTATTAAAAAAATCGACGGCCTCACCGCAGTTTTCTTCAAATGTCTGATGGAAAAAGAAAAGAAAAGTGCAGAAGAATGGGTGAAGGATTTTACCCCGCATTTAGAAATCTTTGAGAATGAGTTGGCTAAAAGAGGCGCAACTTTTTTTGGTGGTGAAACGCCTATAATGGTAAGAAAACATTGCAGAACGAAGTTGTTTTATGATGTTAAAACTTATATTTTAGGTCGACTATATGCTGTGGCCGTGGGCAGAACGGGCAGGAGTCATACCTTTGCGTGTGGGGCAAAAACTGCCGTTTGGTGAAAATCAATTTCCTTTGCTGAAAAAATGGCGGGAGTCAATGAAAGAGCAACCGACCTGCAGCAGCATTTATATCCCTGCAGAAAAGCACTTCGAAGTTGCGCAAATGAAATTCAATTTTCCTCCAGATTTTGAATAACAACTTATTAATACATTATCAACAATCACTGTGTTGCTTTTGTGCTTTTGGGTGTCACGACTGTCACGTCATGTCACATTCAATCATTATTTGTCATTTGCTTTCTTTTGTGTATCGTTCTTTACTCGCTGGTACTATAATAGTAATTTACAATACAAGTAACGTTATTAGGGTTTTTACATTACGAGGGAATACTTTTGAAGGACGAGCGACGAAAGGAGCGAGTGCTTTAAAATTCCCGAGTAATGTAGAAACTTAATAACGTTACGTGTGTTGTAACACGTTTTATTTTGTCCTAAATATTTAAAAAATGTTAAAATGAATTTGGATGACACATCTTACCTTTCATAATGACGGAAAGCCGACAATGGATAACATTATAGGATAAAATAATAGCTATTAACATACCTAGGAATGTTATGACTATCATAACAGACGCAGATGTCAATTGAAATCCGAGCTCGGAGAGCGAGGATTTTAAGACATCTAAGTCTGTTATGATTCATAACATCCGAGGTTTGTTCAATAGTTTATCGGTTTAAAGCGATTAAAGCCAAAATTAAAAAAATGTTGCGTGAATTCGCGTCATTTTGACAATCGAGATGACAGCATTTGAATGGGGTCATTGTTGTCATGAATGGTTAATGGGCTTGTTGTCTAGAAACAATTAGATAACGTTATGATCTGCTTACCAGCCTATTTTTATGCATGTTAAGAATGCTTTAATCGCCTGAAACCGGTAAAAGGCATTTACCTGTTCCTAAATGTGCATTAGACATTTTGACTGAACGATTTAACAAATTGCAACAAAACTAATGGACGAAACCTCTTCAGCTAGATATTGAAAAGTACTTCACCATAAACCTGAAAAAATTGTAAAACTGGTGCTCATTTTCATATTGTTTTATCATTATTTCAATTTTGTTTTCAAAATGTTTTTTTAAATTGTTCATTATAGTACATCTTTGATATTTAACTTCCCTTTGGCAAAATAAAAAAAGAAAGAGAAACACGGGCCAGTGATAAACCACAGTCTCTTTGCACAAAGTCCCATCTGATGAATTTGTTGTAAATCTAAATTCACTCGGAGAATCGACTGAAACAGTACATACAATACTTAAATAAAGCATAAATTTGGCTTACGGCAAAGGAGTCCGAAAATTAAGCAAGTTCTATGAACAGAATCTATGTAGAACACATTCTTCTTTGGAGCATACCTAAAACCTACAGTCAGGGGTGGGCAAAATACATTCGAAATGTATTTGAAATACAAAATAGGCACTTACAATTTTAGTACTTGAATTACAAAATACAAATTACTTTCACTTTGAAATAAGCAGTACAAAATACTTTCAATTCTTTTAATTGAAATACAAAATATATAATTTGAGATGCACAGAACTACGAAAGCGTCCTCGGGTCACGAAATTATTATTATATTTTTTTAAATTTCGTAATTACGAAACTTTTTTCGTAATTACGAAATCTTTTTTCGTAATTACGAAATCTTTTTTCGTAAGTACGAAACTTTTTTCCGTAGATACGAAACTTTTATTCGTAAATACGAAATTTTTTTTCGTACATACGAAACTTTTATTCGTAAATACGAAACTTTTTTTCGTACATACGAAACTTTTTTTCGTAATTACGAAACTTTTTTTCGTAATTACGAAACTTTTTTTCGTAGTTACGAAATTTTTAAGACACGCCCGCTTTCGATCCCAGACCCCAGGAACAGCTTCTAGAGGCAAAATACCACCTGGAGCGGTCCAGAATGGCTCCATTGGCTCACGATCAACGCCCTTTTGCCACCTAGAGGGTTTAATTCGCGATTAACGGACTTGTCTGAACGCTGGCGCACGTTTATAAAATTTCGTAATTACGAAAAAAAGTTTCGTAGTTACGAAATTTTTAGGACACGCCCGCTTTCAATCCCAGACCCCAGGAACAGATTCTAGAGGCAAAATACCACCTGGAGCGGTCCAGAATGACTCCATTGGTTCACGATCAACGCCCTTTTGCCACCTAGAGGGTTTAATTCGCTATTAACGGACTTGTCTGAACGCTAGCGCACGTTTACACAAGGGTTGCGTCAGCTTCGGCGCAAGCCCACCCCTTATATTACATTTTAAAATCTTCGTTTTTACGAATTGTTCCATTGTGTTCTTTATCTTTGGGCATCAGGCCTTGATTACCAACCATTGGAAAACCTAAAAAAAGGCTCTCAACTGGACGCCCGCCGCATATTTTGGTCTTAAAAGCCGTTTTAGACGTCTTTAATATCAAAGTGGGCATCTCTTAAAAATTTCGTAACTACGAAACTTTTTTTCGTAATTACGAAATTTTATAAACGTGCGCTAGCGTTCAGACAAGTCCGTTAATCGCGAATTAAACCCTCTAGGTGGCAAAAGGGCGTTGATCGTGAGCCAATAGAGTCATTCTGGACCGCTCCAGGTGGTATTTTGCCTCTAGAAGCTGTTCCTGGGGTCTGGGATCGAAAGCGGGCGTGTCTTAAAAATTTCGTAACTACGAAAAAAAGTTTCGTAATTACGAAAAAAAGTTTCGTATGTACGAAAAAAAGTTTCGTATGTACGAAAGAAAGTTTCGTATGTACGAAAAAAAATTTCGTATTTACGAATAAAAGTTTCGTATTTACGGAAAAAAGTTTCGTACTTACGAAAAAAGATTTCGTAATTACGAAAAAAGTTTCGTAATTACGAAATTTAAAAAAATTATAATAATAATTTCGTGACCCGAGGACGCTTTCGTACTTTCGTACAGAACACTCAATTTTATTTGAAATATATTCAAAATTTTTATTTTTTCTGCAATAAATAAGTATGATTTTCTTAAAAAAAGCCACCGGAAGATGTACATCACGTTAATGTGTATGTAGGGGCGGCTGATGGTCATACTGGTGGAATCGGATGCAGATTTTATCAATCTGCTCCTAGTAGTAGTGCCTCGGCAGACGCACAGATGTGTCAAAAAGATGAAATGTTAAAAAATTGTTGTTACAGAATTAAAAAGTTGAAAGTGAACAGAAAAAACACAAAAATTTTGAGGGTTGAAAAGTAAAAAGAATGACAATATAAACCAAATGAGTAAATGAAAAGAATTGACGGAATTAATAAAATTTGGCGAATTTTGAAAAATTAACACGCGGGGCTAAAAAATTGGTGAAAGTGGATGAAAAATCAAGAGGACTGAAAATTAAGTGTGATTAAGTAGAATTACGAAGTATAAAACGAAAATAACCAAATGATGCAATTAAAACTTTTGTGGGGGTTGAAATACGTACTTATTATACCTACCTACCTATTGCGAAGGAAACTGGAAAATTGTAAAAGGTAAACTGAATCCCAAATAGGTGGATGAAAAGTCAAAGGGTGTGAGGATTAACCGGGGTTAAGTAAAATTACGGAAAATAACACCAAAAAGAACCCAATTATGTAAATTTAGCGTTTGAAGAGTTGAAATATTGCGAAGGGGGATGAAAATAGTAAAAAATGTATTATCCAAATGAGTTCAATTTATCACCAAGAAAAACCAGAATTACGCAAATGTTATCAAATTAACACTTAGGGGTTGAAAAATCGTAAAGGGGGATGAAAAGTCAAAGGGGATGAAATATTGCAAAGGGAGTCGAAAAAGTGAAAAATGCAAGAATAATCCATATGAGTAAAAGGACCCCGCACCATCCTTATGGGAAAATGCCTTTCTGTGGGTTTGGCTGAAATTTTAGTATGTTGTCGATTTTGACCTCCTGATCAAAAGTTATCATTGCCACAAAACAATCGTAAGGGCAGTTTTTTCCATAAGAATTACATGCAACGAAAATTAATTTGCATTTTTGCCATCACAATACCATATGATACGTCCAGGGGCACCTTTTCTTACGTTTATTATTAATATACTCTTATACAGAGGTCTCCTAGCCTAGATATGTTTGCTTATTATGTTGGAAGGAGTAGGTTTGCGACGATCCCAAAAATGTGTATGTCCTTATGGGGAAAAGTTTCATCTTCGGCAGGCTCTATATCAAAAACTGTCCGTACGATTTCTTTCTGGCAATGATAATTGATAACATTTGATCAGCAGGTCGAAATCTACAACATACCAAAATTTCAGCCAAATCCACAGAAAGTCATTTTCCATAAGGATGATGCGAGGTCCTTTATTACCGAAAAAAGGCAAAACTGCGCGAATTTTACAAAATTAACACTATTTTTATTTAAATTCTTTTGTCTATTAATTGGTTTATACGCAGCCGTATATTGTCGTTAAGTCAACCACGACTCAACTTTCATTATTATCAAGGCTGCTAAAACCAGTGTCTATCTGAGGCTATATCCAGATAAATAAATATACGTGCAACAAATATTTCTTCAAGATGTCACAAAACACAGTTCACCTTTCCAAAGGTAGGTACTTAACAAATACCTAATTGCAGAATTTTTTATTTATTTATTTAATCTGGTACATACCTATATTATTGTAGGTTTTCCAGAGTCAGAAAAAAAAGGAGAAGGAAAACTAAGATTTTATTCTAACATATTCTGTCCTTTTGCACAAACGACTAGGCTGATCCTGGCCATAAAAGATATTCCCCACGAAATTGTGGAGATCCATCTGATTAATAAACCTGAATGGTACTTTAACATTCACCCTCAAGGTAATTCGCTTATCATTATTATAACTATATTCGGTAATGAATAATATTGAGGAACGCTGATTAATTCCTTCTATATTTCACTGCACTGCACGGAATCGACATTAAACGCAGATGTTATATAATTCCGATTTTTTCGATTGATTTCTTAAACGGGTTTTCGGTTCCGTCAAAATTCCTGTCAGTGCTAAAAAACAGAAACAATGGGCAATGATTGCTTCCAACAACCTACATTTTGTCGTTGTTTATTGAAATTGACAGGAATTTTGACGGAACTAAAAGCTCCTTTAACAAACCAAACGGAAAAAAGCCTGACTCACACAACCCCTGCGTTCGTTCGAAAGTATTCCGACGTACAATTTATTTGAAATTTGGAGTGTAGTATCTCTAGCAGTAGTCTTTAGTAGTGGGGATCCAATAAGGGAAGAGACTTATATTAACAAAATCGACAATGACAGTCATTTCCACCTACGAAAGCCCTAGATAAGCTTTATAGAAACAAATCCTAAAATTCAAAAAATTATTATTTTTGAAAATTGTCTCTTTCTAGGCAAAGTTCCTACCCTTGATACAGGAAGCAGAATAATCGTTGAAAGTGTAGACATCGCCAATTATTTGGATGAAACTTACCCGGATCCACCCCTTTACCCTACCGATCCAGAAGCAAAACAAAACGACAAAGAAGTTATTAAAAAAATCGACGGTCTCACCGCAGTTTTCTTTAAATGTATGAGGGAAAAAAAGAAGAAAAGTGCAGAAGAATGGGTGAAGGATTTTACCCCCCATTTAGAAATCTTTGAGAATGAGTTGGCTAAAAGAGGCGCAACTTTTTTTGGTGGTGAAGCGCCTATAATGGTAAGAAAACATTGCAGGACGAAGTTGCTTTATGATGTAAAAACTTTCATTTTAGGTCGACTATATGCTGTGGCCTTGGGCAGAACGGGCAGGAGTAATACCTTTGCGTGTGGGGCAAAAACTGCCGTTTGGTGAAAATCAATTTCCTTTGCTGAGAAAATGGTGGGAGTCAATGAAAGAGCACCCGACCTGCAACAGCATTTATATTCCTACAGAAAAGCATTTCGAAGCTGCGCAAATGAAATTCAATTTTTCCCCAGATTTTGAATAACAATTTAATAAATACATTTCAATCAATGCTTTTCTGCTTTTGGGTGTCACGCCATGTCACATTCAACAGCATTCAATCACTATTTTTCATTTGCTTTGCTTTGTGTATCGTTCTTTACTCGATGAAACCTAAATAGCGAGGGGCAAATCTATGAGCAAAATCTTGTACACTGATTTCACCGTCCTGTGTGATTTCACTTGATTTCACCATGATTACACCTGGTAATTTCTTCTTAATTCCCTTGATGTCACCTGGTTTTCATTGATTTCGCCCGATTTCACCTGATTTTACCAACATGATTTCACCTAGCTTCACCATAGGTTTGCCCCTCGCTAAATAGCAACAATATGATGTGTATTACTACAACATGGTTGTGATTTGATAGATATAACCAAGGATATAACGTGACATTTTTTAAATTTCTAATTATAGGTAGTTGGCCGTATCCTGGGTGACTCACGTCGACACTTAGGTAGTTAAGTAGCGCTATGTCAAAGAGGTTGCCAGATTTTGATATATGTTCTAAATTGAAACATACGTCAATTTCAAAAATGTCACGTTATAGTTAATACCTACTTAATACTTAATTTGTTGCATGCTGTGCTACATTTGATTATTATTTACCGGACTCGTTTCATGTGGTGTGTGTGAAGTTAGCACCTTCTCCAGCGTCCGGGGATTCCCTTAGATTCGACGATGTGGCAACCGTGTCTTTTGTTTCTAACCAATTAGAGCGGCCGACAGACACGTCAAACTAGAGGCACCTGTAGAGGCTATTATTATGTAATGTAATCCGAGTTTTTACTCCTTTTCTAAGAAATATACGTAGACTAAACTTTCTTACATCGATGCAAGTGCGACCCACATACATGTAAATAGCAATGATAAGTAAAGTAGCTAATAACATCGGGCGACCCTTAAAATTAAGGGAAAACATTAAAAATTGCATATTTTATTTAATTTGAACCCTTTCTCGAAAAATGTCCTACACGCCCGAGGGGCGGTTCACTACTCGAAGTAGGTGTACACTTCAGTTCGAAGTACTCGAAATACCTGTCGAAGTACTCGAAGTACATTTCGAAGTACTGGAAGTACTCGAAGTACTCGAAGTACATGTCGAAGTACTCGAAGTACATGTCGAACTGTCGAAGTACTCGAAGTACTTTAGGGTGGAGCTAAGAAGTTTGCAACTGCGCATGCGTTAGAATATGTGCGCCTGCGTACAACCGTTTGTGTTACTGAAACAGCTGATCATGCTCCATTACCTATCATGCTTGGCAAACTGGATGGAATCCTCGGATGACGGTAATTTAAAACTCCTTAGCCCTAAGTTTTGTACATTTATTAATATTGATAAATATACAGGGTAGGTAATTTTTATCGATGCTCACCATTGGGATATCCTAAACGGTAAAAAATACGGGGTTGGTTAAATTAGAGAAAAGTTGCGCTATTTCTTGGTGACTAAGAATCTGAAGAGAAATTCCAAATATTTTGATTCGTTCCTGAGTTAATACAGAGAATCGGAAAATTGACAATTTAAAGAAAAACTAATATCTTCCTAACGCTTGATGTTATTAAATGAAACTTGGAACTTTTATATTTTTGACAGCTGTCAATTGAATCGCATTAACAGAAATTTTCTAGGCCTTCTAGATTTTGAATAAAGACGGTCAACTTTTCTTTTTCTTATGAGCGCCATATTGAATTTTCACACAGCCGGATACACAGAACAATTAGCTTCTCAAAAATGTAACCAACATTGTTGACGTTTTTGAAAGCCTGAGTCACACGACCGCAAGACGTAATTTATTAATGTTGAATTCAATTGTTTTCACATGTTATAAGCGATTAACGAAGTCGGCGAATTTTTTTGCAATTGTTTTTCATCTAAATTTAGGCTGATTTTCTTACACCAATTTTCAAATTCTGACATCTGTCAAAAAAGTTCATGTTGACTACATTTTTGAAAAGAAAATTTTTTGTGTAGGTATTTGATGGTGTCAAAATTCAATATGGCGGTCATAAAAGAATAAAAGAATTCAAAATCTAGAAGGACTAGAAAATTTCTGTCGATGCCATTCCTTGACATGTGTCAAAAATATAGAAGTTCTAAATTTCATTTAAATAACATGAAAACGTTATAGCCCAGTCAAATTAGATAAATCGAGTGAAAAAAATCCCGGAGTTTTGAAATTTGGTATGGTTGTTCGCTAGTATCTACAGAACATCATACTAAAAGTACCCGAGGGTGGGGGGTGAGCGCGAGGGGGGGGAGCTGATTGAATGTGCATTTTCTGCGTTTTTCGTATATATCTCCGTAACTACCAAGCCTAGCGAAAATTATTCCATATACGAAATTAAAGCAGGCTAAATTTCCTATCAAAACGGTTCTATTCGTTTTTGTCGTAGGATTCATACTTTATATGTTATAAGCTTGACAAGTTTTCATATTTACTTGGGATGGCTACAGCCAAGGAGTTTAAGGTTTTGACCCGCTCAAAAATAAAGTAGTGCTGAAAATTGGCACTTATGCTCTACTGACAGTCCTGAATGACGTGTCAAAAGTTCCGGAGCCTGCGGTGCGGGCGTCCTATTTTTTTGGTACCGGAAGGCCTTAAGTGATAGTCATACATTATTTTCCGCATAACATGATTATTTATGAACCGATTTGATCGGGATTAGTCTCAAAATGACCGCAACGACCTAATCAATACTGATGCTACTGATAGACTCCTGAAATTTTAAGATGAAACATCCTTTTTTTTTCTTGGAGAAATTGTGCTCCAGAATCGGCTTCGTGTTGCTTTTTTGCGATTATTTCTCTAACGGCTTATCGGACGACAAAAATGTATAGCATCTTTTCGTTGCAAATTTTATCCTGAACATTTCAGTTCCTACACATTTTTGTCGTTAGATTAACCATTGAGGAGATAATCGGACAAAAGCAGCGCGAAGTCGGTAGGTACTGAAGTACGATTTCTCCGAAAAAGGACTTCGCGCTGCTTTTTTCCGATTATCTCCTCAATGGTTTATCTAACGACAAAAATGTGTAGGAACTGAAATGTTCAGGATAAAATTTGCAACGAAAAGATCCTATACATTTTTGTCGTCCGATAAGCCGTTGGAGAAATAATCGCACAAAAAGCAACACAAAGCCGATTCTAGAGCACGATTCCTCCAAAAAAAAAAAGGATGTTTTATCTCAAAATTTCAGGAGTCTATCAGTATAGTAGGGTGCTCGCGAGGAGAAAAGTCGCTTAGTTTAGGAATTATGGGGCACTTGCGAGTGAAAATGTATGGAGTATAAATTTTGGTTTCTAATGCCCTCGGTATGCTACTGTCAAATTCGTCCAAGGGTCGTCCTGTGACAAAGGGCACAAATCAAAATTTTCCAACTAACGCCGCCACGTGAAAGTTCATGTGGAGAAGTACCTTTCCTGAAAAATTCATGGTGATGTCTGTGCGGATTGTATTTTTTATTAATTTTGAAAGAAAAATATCTCCATTGAACCATACGGGGCCACGGACCTTTGGAGGCGATTATCTCGGTTCGAGCATCGGCAAAAACGCGTCATTTTTAGGGGCATATTTCCTTTCCAACACGATTACTCCAAATCGGGGCGGTTAATCGAAATTAATTATTCTTAATAAAAGATGTGCTATTTTATTTTGTTGACGATCGTCTTTACATAATATTTTTAGCGCAATCAATAAAGGAGATAATTGTTTAAATCTGAGAGGAAGTAAAGAATTCATGCCATTGTAACGCTCGGATCTCCGCGCCCCCACCACGACTTTCGCTGCGTCCCGCCACTCGGGAATGGGACAACTCGGCGCGGCCGACTCGGCGCCGCCAACTCGGCTCGGGCTACTCGGCGCCAGCCCATCTCGGCGACGTGACAACTCGGCACTGAGATAGTTCGGCGCCGAAACAACTCGGCGCTAAACCAACTCGGCGCCTAAACATAATGTACTGATTGCACTCCTAATAAAATGAATCTTGAGTGGATGACGTTATAAAGATTTAAGATATAGAGTAATTTTGTAACAATGCTAAATCTTTCGGATTATGGATATCGGATTATGTGAATATATTTTTGAAAAAAGAAATCCAAGCTCTTTACAACGTAGCTTAGGTATATCAATCATTAATATTCAAACAGATTTGAATGATTACGTTTCCCCCGATCCTTATTCCACTAATACTATCAAAAATGACCCCTGTAGAGCTAATGACTTCTTCGAAGTGTGATGAGTAAATCCGGTAGAGAGAAAATAATTATCATAATTGCCATCCGCTCTGCGAGGGGTCATCCGGTCATCCTTAATATTATAAGAGAATGGCGAAATTGCAAACAATACTTTAAATCCCATTTGTTTGAAAAAAACAATTTCTATCACTATCACACATTATTCCAATAATGAAAACTAAAAACTGATTGAGAAAAGCTAAGTTAAAGGCAATAATTGAAAATTTCTATTAACATTACCTAAGAAAGTAATTTACTGTCCAATTAATTATAATATAATTACTATATGGATCGCTAGCGACATTAATGTGACATCGTGGCAGGTTTTATTTACACTTCCGCTACCCACGAGGTTATCCATCACTCATTATGAGAGAATTTCGCGGTCTGTTATTGTTTTGTCCCAGCGGTATATTGTCTGCGCGGTATTGTGGCGGCGGTATTTTCTCCTAGACTTTTGCAGGAGAAATTCAAGTGCCAATGCACCCTTTGTTCTATAGGTCAATTTTTATCAACATTGATCTATTGGTGGCTCAAAATAACCTGACAATGTATTTTTTTGCAATATTTTAGCCATTTTTTGATCGATTTAATATTATGTAAGCTTAAGTTTCAGGATATAAATCAAAATAACAGGTGGTGCTCCTCGTCCTTTATGCATATGATTTGAAGGTTTTCGGATCAGAACCAAACGAATGAGTAGTTTTTAACCTTTAAGGTGCTTTTTCCTGCTCATATTTGGTTGGGAATTAACTATTTTTCTATACCTAATGTTTTGAATTAAAAAGTCTGTAATGCGATCGCGTGGATGATTATTTCAACTTTCTTGAAAGGGTGGAAGTCCAGGCGTAGGACTAAAAACAAATAAATGAACATAGTTCAAAGATAATCGACTTTAATTGGTGAAATTCCGATAAATACCCTACGAATTAAAGTTTGATTGATTCTCGTCAAAAATTTTTATATATTATTGGTACTACCTTGGTTTCACAAATCTTTTAGAACATACTTATCCTAATTTGTAAAAATTTATTTTAACTTTAAACTTTACATGGAATAAAATAATAACAAAAGTTTCAAGTCCTTATCTCGCATTTTCGTTACCCAGCGGGCGACAACTCGCCCAAATTGCCTACCAGCGGGATTAAACCATTACACTCTGGCTAACAACCCTTCTTCTCATTGGTTTATTATATGATGTGTGAAAGTGGTGGGTTTGTTTACCCAAGTTTCAGGATTTGCAAAATAGGAGTTGAAAATCAGTTTGTCACTATTCTTAGCAAGGTGTACACATTAAAAACGATGGAGAGAGAAGTTGCATTAGTTTCCCAAAGAGGGAATCAAAAATTTTCTTCGAACGGGTTTATTTACGTCTTCGATAAAGTTAGCAAAAGTGATAGTGAAATTTGCTTCTGGAGATGTGAACAAAAAGATCGATGCAAAGCAAGAATCTGGACCAAAGGAGGCCAAATTGTGAAGGAAGTCAATGGGCATGCTCACGATAGTTCTGCGGCGCAAGTTGAAGTGATCACCGTAGTGTCTAGGATTAAGAAAAGGGCCCAAGAAACAATGGAATTAACATCGCAGGTCATCAACGAATGCTGCACAGGCCTGTCGCAGTCAGCTCAAGGAATTTTGCCTCAAGCAGCAGCTCTTAGGAAAACAGTCCGGAGACAACGGAACGAAATTAATTCAGCCCCGCCAGCCCCGACGGATCTCGCATCGTTGGTAATTCCGGAACGATATACAACCTACCAAACTCAACCTGGCATTTTGGAACAATTTCTTCTAAATGATAGTGGCCCACAAGACCAACGTATACTAATTTTTGGAAGAAAAAGTTTTTTGCCACTTTTGGGAAAATCAACCAAGTGGTATGTAGATGGAACTTTCAAGCCAGCGCCACCACTGTTTTCCCAAATTTTTGTGGTTTCGGTGGAAGTACTGGGTGGTGTTATTCCGCTTATTTACGCACTTCTCCCAAACAAGATGAAGAGCACCTATGACGCTCTTTTTTCAACGCTCAAAGAGTTACAAAGAGATTTAAACCCTAAGGCAATATCATCCGACTTCGAATTGGCCGTCATTCGATCCATACAGGAGCATTTCGAAACATCGGAGGTTCAAGGCTGCTTTTTCCATCTTCATCAGAATTTGAGAAAACATTTAGGCCAACTTTCTCTTATTGGTCAATACAATAATGACGGTGATTTTGCTATGAAATGTAAAATGATCATTAGTTTGTCATTTATCCCCGTACCTGATCTGGATGAAGCAATTGATGCATTAGGGGATTATCTCCCAGAAGAATTGATGCCAGTTCTAGATTGGTTCGAAGATAATTACATAGGTATGTAAAAATTGTTTTCATTTGACTAATTGCCAAAATTGTTACAGGTCGTTTAAATCGTCGCGGCAATGGAAGACGAGCGGCATTATTTCCGCCAGAATTGTGGAACTTATATGAAAGGACATTACGTGGTGATGATCGAACCAACAATTTTGCCGAGGCTGCGAACAGAAGATTGCAGTCAGAATTAGGCCTGGACCATCCTACTTTGTGGAAACTAATTGACGGTCTTCATAAAGTTCAAAAATCTAGAGACAACTACTATGAAAAATTATTGGCAGGATTTAATCCTCAGCAAAAGTTAAAAAAGTATTCTGACGCTGATAAGCGCATTAAAAATATAGTATCTAATTACGCATCGCGATTGGACTATGTTTCATATTTAAGAGGATTGTCTCATAATTTTTGTTAATAGCTTGTATGAATTATGTAGGACGTAAGATTGTTGCAAATTTATTATTAGGCACTTATATGAAATAAAACTTTCTGTTTAGGTAAATGTTCATTTAAATATATGTACAATATAAAATGAAAATCTCTTTCGAATGGTGTACCTATAAAATAGTACCTACAGGGTGTTCACAAATTATTCATAAAAATGAAATATTTTAAACCGCCGTAAGTTATTTTTTCAAATATATAGAACATCCCATATTTTATTGTAGAATCTAAAAATAAATTTTTCTTATTAAATAATATTAGCATTATTAAAAAAATTTCGATTAATAATGGTACTCATAATTCCCGAAGTGAATTTTTGGATTTATAATTCACTGCTATCACCCAATCACAGAGTCAAAGTCCATAATTTTGGCCAATCGAATTTAAAATCACCCGAAATCCCTCTTTTTGTGGCGACGCGGCGAACAATTAACTGATGTGTCATCTGTCAGCAAACGCCATTGTCTGTTTGTATTTACTCCTTGCGCAGTTATTCTTGAGTTATTTCGGTAAATTGGATGTTGATACCAACAGTGATAATGAAAACCTCAACTGCAGCCCTCCAGAAATTGTCCAAGCACCGAAAATAACAACCGAAAATTTACTACCAACAAAATCGTACCTATGGGTCGAGTAGAAAAACCAATGTATTATATTCGCGATTATGGCCATTATTCATTCGGATAACTTGCGCCACTCGGCAATAATATACTATAATACTGCTTTGACTTTTAATATCATTCCCTATACTTCTGTCATACTTTTATTTGAAAAAAAAAATGAATTTAGGGCAGTAAAAAATACTTCATTTTTGTGGCATGTACCTATAGCCCCAAGCCCTTCAATTGATTTCAACGATTTAGTTTCTGGCTTCCCGGATCTTTATTCCACTAAATAATAGTTATCAAGAATAACCCCTGTAGAGCGAGTGACTTCTTCGAAGTGTGATGAGTAAAGCAGGTAGAAAATAATTAGCATGCAATGCACATTTTAAAATGGTCGTCTGTTCTACAGGGGGTCATCCTTCTTACTATTAAGCATAAGATAACGGGGAAATTCTAAACAATTATATCCATCACTTACTGTGAGAGAATTTCGCTAGCTCTGTTAGTCCGGGCTTGCTTTATTTTGCCTACATGTTGGGGTTATCTAATATTATTGACGCAAAAGTTAAACCTTGTTATTCGCTGTCTGGATATATCATATTTATGTTACTTTACATGAAACAAGTATGAATAAAGGGTTCTGATGATAAGAATTCGAAAAGTTCGAAAAATAAGCACGAATCCATAACAGTACATTATGTTTAGGCGCCGAGTTGATTTAGCGCCGAGTTGTCACGGCGCCGAACTATCTTAGTGCCGAGTTGTCACGTCGCCGAGATAGGCTGGCGCCGAAATGGCCGCGCCGAGTAGGCCGCGCCGAGTATGCGGCGCCGAGTTGTCCTAGACCCCCTTGAGACGTCCACATCTACAATCTTAGAGAATATCCTGTATTCCTGAAAATAATGGAAATAAGACTTGGAACTCTTGAAAAGCGCTTTTTATTTCATGTAGGTAAGAAAAACAATAATTTTTAATTTGAAAATTCTTCGTCGTCCTTCTCGTTGATCGGGGAACCTCCGTGATCGGGGGTCTTCCCTCATTTGAATTTCCTTCATGTTATTTTTACAGGATCGGTTTTCCCATACCGTAGCATGAAAAAATGCAGTAAACCTTATTTTTATTGCAAATGTAACTCTTGCTTACGCAGTCTTTAAAAATAATTTTTGGACAAATTAGGACAATAATATCTGAAATGGTTTTATGGGACGGCGGGTTATGTTTGAAGAGCTGGCCCAAGACTGTCACCCACGTCGTTTTTCCCATCTATAACCTTCAGGTGACGGAAAATTAGGTCGAGAATTTAATTAATTCAACCAAATTTTGGTCTGAAAGAATAGAACTCTCAAGCAATGCTGCTTCAAACTGCATGCAAGTGCAACTCTTGCTTATGCAGTCTTTAAAAATAATCTATGGACAAATTAATACAATAATAGATGTATCTGAAACGGTTTTATGTTTTCTCAAATCCCACCACCGACTGTTAAGTAGGTAATTCACGGAAGTACCTATTGGTAAATTTTCCAGCCCAGCAAGTTAACTTTCCAAAACCGCTTAGTAGTTTTTCTTTCAAATTAATTTGATGGACTGTGGGTTGAACGGGAATGTATCTTTACTATTTCCAGTTCTTATTCAAACCTCTGGAGTATTCTGGAGATATTCTTTAAAATGCACGAGAATAACTGGCAAGTCTGTATCAGTATCTCGAGTCGACAGAGAATTTATATACAGAGATTTGGATGAGAACTGGAAATAGTAAAGAAACATTCCGGAAGCAAAACTTCCAAAAAATGTATATTTCATGCCCTAACAGAATTTGATGCTACAAGCTAGTTCAGCGGTGTTGGGACGCTAAATTGATGGAAAATTTACAAAAACTTATGTGAATTACTTGGCGATGTAGGATTTGACGAAAAGTTAGACCAAGAGTTGGACAATATTAAATTCAAAAACTCGTTCAAAAATATGGAAACTTTTGTGTTGAACCAACAACGATGAAGTAATTATATGTATCAACGATTTAACGGGCCCTACTTGCGTTAACTAAGTCGCTAGAAAAACTGCCTCCAACCGAAGGCAGTTTGAGGCAGCATTGCTTGAGAGTTCTATTCTTTCAGACCAAAATTTGGTTGAATTAATTAAATTCTCGACCTAATTTTCCGTCACCTGAAGGTTATAGATGGGAAAAACGACGTGGGCGACGGTCTTGGGCCAGCTCTTCAAACATAACCCGCTGTCCCATAAAACCATTTCAGATATTATTGTCCTAATTTGTACAAAAATTATTTTTAATAATAATAATATTTTTATTAGTGCTGTAGATTGTTCAAACATACATACAATATAGCACAAGTCAATGAATATACATATATAGACAAACAATTCGTACACGATCACAGGAACAGTAAAATTAAATTAGACTATTTGTTCATATAGTCTTTTACAGTATAAAAACAGCTTTTTGACAGATAATCGTATAGGCTTTTCTTAAAGCTATACATGTTACTCAGTTTTCTTATATCATCTGGTAATTTATTAAAAATTTGTATACAAGAATAAGCCGGTGCATAAGACTGCATAAGCAAGAGTTACATTTGCAATAAAAATAAGGTTTCCTGCATTTTTTCATGCCACGGTATGGGAAAACCGATCCTGTAAAAATAACATGAAGGAAATTCAAATGAGGGAAGACCACCGATCACGGAGGTTCCCCGATCAACGAGAAGGACGACGAAGAATTTTCAAATTAAAAATTATTGTTTTTCTTACCTACATGAAATAAAAAGTGCTTTTCAAGAGTTCCAAGTCTTATTTCCATTATTTTCAGGAATACAGGATATTCTCTAAGATTGTAGATGTGGACGTCTCAAGGGGTTGTGGAGTGGCGGGACGCAGCGAAAGTCGTGGTGGGGGCGCGGAGATCCGAGCGTTACAATGGCATGAATTCTTTACTTCCTCTCAGATTTAAACAATTATCTCCTTTATTGATTGCGCTAAAAATATTCTGTAAAGACGATCGTCAACAAAATAAAATAGCACACTTTTATTAAGAATAATTAATTTCGATTAACCGCCCCGATTTGGAGTAATCGTGTTGGAAAGGAAATATGCCCCTAAAAATGATGCGTTTTTGCCGATGCTCGAACCGAGATAATCGCCTCCAAAGGTCCGTGGCCCCGTATGGTTCAATGGAGATATTTTTCTTTCAAAATTAATAAAAAATACAATCCGCACAGACATCACCATGAATTTTTCAGGAAAGGTACTTCTCCACATGAACTTTCACGTGGCGGCGTTAGTTGGAAAATTTTGATTTGTGCCCTTTGTCACAGGACGACCCTTGGACGAATTTAACAGTAGCATACCGAGGGCATTAGAAACCAAAATTTAAACTCCATACATTTTCACTCGTAAGTGCCCCTTGGTTGAAAGATAAAGTCTAGCGAGCACCCTACTAGTAGTATCAGTACTGATTAGGTCGTTGTGGTCATTTTGAGACCAATCCCGATCAAATCGCGGAAAATAATGTATGACTATCACTTAAGGCCTTCCGGTACCAAAAAAATAGGACGTCGCCACCGCAGGCTCCGGAACTTTTGACACGTCATTCAGGACTGCCAGTTGAGCGTAAGTGCCAATTTTCAGCACTACTTTATTTTTGAGCGGGTCAAAACCTTAAACTCCTTGGCTGTAGCCATCCCAAGTAAATATGAGAACTTGTCAAGCTTATAACATTTAAAGTATGAATCCTACGATAAAAACGAATAGGACCGTTTTGATAGGAAATTTAGTCTGCTTTTATATAGAATAATTTTCGCTAGGATTGGTAGTTACGGAGATATATACGAAAAACGTTGAAAACGCATATTCAATCAGCTCCCCCCCTCGCGCTCACCCCCCACCCTCGGGTACTTTTAGTATGATGTTCTGTAGATACTAGCGAACAACCATGCCAAATTTCAAAACTCCGGGATTTTTTTCACTCGATCGCCAATTTTTTGTCTAATTTGACTGGGGTATTAGGAAGATATTAATTTTTCTTTAAATTGGCAATTTTCAGATTTTTCGCGATAACTCAGGAATGAATCAAAATATCGGGAAATTCATTTAGATAACTCGAAGTATTCGAAATACTTGACGAAGTACTCGAAGTACTTGTCGAAGTACTCGAAGTACTTATCGAAGTACTCGAAGTACTTGGTCGAAGTACTCGAAGTACTTGGTCGAAGTACTCGAAGTACTCGAAGTACTTGGTCGAAGTATTCGAAGTACTCGAAGTACTCGAAGTACTCGGTCGAAGTACTCGAAGTACTCGAAGTCCCATCAAAATATCAAAGTACTTCGAATAAAGTCGAAGTAGGTGTACACATTTTAGTGAGTGAACCGCCCCTCGTACACGCCCTTCATACCGTTGAAAGTCCTACTCAAGGGGGAGAAGACGACATCATAGTCTTCTACATACAAACATCGGACGACCCTTAAAGTTGAGAACGTTGAGAATTGCTTGTTTTACCCCTGCCAGAAAAATATGTACAACATCCCCTTCATACAAAACTACAGGCCAATTTCATTAAGTACTGCCCACAATTTCGAAGGTATTTGAGAAGGTTATAAAAAAGGCTCCTGGAAAACATTACCAAAAACGGCATTTTCTCAAAAATGCCAGCACGGCTTTGTGTACAGTCGATCCACGGAAACTGCGATGCTTGATTACATAAGGTCTATCTTGCCATATAGATAACAAAGTACATGTTTTGGGTGTTCATTTCGAATTTTTTGATTCTATGCCAAAAAGGTGCGAAAAAGTGTGAATACATTATTAAAAACAGAATTTGAAGACCTTTCATGTGCTGATAAGAAAAATTGGTGTTCATCAGTCAAATTTCATAGTTGATATAATGGTTGATATGCGAAAAAGGCGTAATGTTCTTTCCTTTTCTCAAGCCGCTCTGTCACACTGCTCACATATTGGGACCAGTTTTCATGTAGTAGAACCGGGTGAATACGGGCTAGAGGGTGAATAGGAACGAAAATTCGGAATATATTTTTAAAAAATCATTATAAGAAAAAAAATTGTGATATCGTCACCATTCAAAGCCCAAAGTATTCCACAAACTGTAAATTTTCATCTGGCAACATCGCAGTCAAAATTTACTTTGAACACACCGAACTGTCAAAATGATGAAAATTTTGTACCCTGACCCGGAGATCTTCGTCTGGATTTTGTAGAAAAAGTAAGTACCCATTGTTCAAATTTGGCATGATGGTGGAGTAAAGGAATGTAAAGTGGTTTTTGTGAAATCATGTTTGGTTCTTTTTTTGCGAATTTTTTTGTTGGATGTTGCAAAATTTTAAGTTATTACACAAGGTAGTTTCACAGTCTCGTTCCACAAAATTTTACTTACTGTTTAGGGCGCGTTTCGGAGTGTTACTCCATCTTCAGCTATAAAAGAAATTAACACAAAATACAAAACAGTTGCCTGGAAAATGAAAAAACGTTTGGGTCAAAGAAAAATAACAGCTTTTGGGTCGCACTGTAAATCGATCGAAAGACGCTCAAATTGAGCGTTATTGAGCTGTTATTTTTCTTTGACCCAAACGTTTTTTCATTTTCCAGGCAACTGTTTTGTATTTTGTGTTAATTTCTTTTATAGCTGAAGATGGAGTAACACTCCGAAACGCGTCCTAAACAGTAAGTAAAATTTTGTGGAACGAGACTGTGAAACTACCTTGTGTAATCAAACATCAGTTCCTCTTTGAAAAATGGACCAAGCTTTCAACCAAAATTTTAAGTTATTTCGGGTGAATAGGGACATGAAAAATTTACAGGAAACATGACCCAGATTTGATCAGGGAGGCATTGAAGGATATTAGACTAAAGGTTAACTCTTTGCAGATGCTTAGAGAAAGGATAAAATTACAAAAAGTGGCTTATTCCGGCATTTGAAAGGAAATAGTACTTACCTACCAATTGTTTCTCTATGTTCAAAGTTCCTTAATTTGTTTTGTTACTATAAAGAGTTTTGTTTGTTTTTAGAAAATAAATCATTTATTTTTGCCTTATTTCGATGTTTTTTATGGTTTTTTTTACCCAAACACCATCTGAAGTCCATAATACGTGTTAACATTGGTGTCCCTATATTGACACTTCATATTTAAAAAAAAAAATATTTCAATTTTTTTTAATTTACTGCAATTTTCCACACAAAGTACACCCACACAGATAGTACCTTTCCTGCAAAAAAAGTGCTGATAATTTACAAGTTGCTCTCACAAAAGTGTCCCTGTTCACCCGGTTCTACGGTCCCTACCTACTGCTTTATAGACTTCCGGCCATCTTCGATACATACACCTTTTAGCTATTTTAGTATCTGCTCTGCTTCTGCAGAAAATATTTCTGGCAGAAATAGCGACATGTCTTAAGTGTCTTTCCTCACAGAGGTATCCAATTTGTCCATATTTTAAGTCACATAGATTGCTTAAGCATTATTGTCCAGATTACCCCACTTACACACGATCAATGCTTATAAAATTGTTACAACTGTTCGTTTGAACTTATAGTTTTATACTTTAAGTTAAGGACACGTCATTACTCGAGTCATCAGTTTATTAGACAAAGGAGTCTTTTATGAATATTTTAGCTACCGTCGAAGCTTCTGTACCCTTCGATTAATCAATGCATTTCATCGTGACATGACATTTTAGAATTGTTAATTTCACATTCAATGATGCCCTATGTTATTACCCATAAGGATCTAATGTAGGGAGCAAATTGCGATGACGTCATGTTCGCGTTAGACATGCAATCTCTTTACACAAAAGTGTACCTGCATAAAGATTGCTTGCTTAGTTTTGCTGCAACTTTCCAGCTTAATGCTAACTCAGACTAATCAATGGAAGAAGACCAAGAAGGTAAGTTAATTTTCAGACAATTCTGCTAATTTTTCACAAATTGCAAAAAAGTTCAAGTGAAAGAGAATATCTTGTGCACTAGAAAGACAAGTTACGAGCCTGAAGGGGGCTTAGGTTGTGAATATTTTCGGACCATGAAACTGTTCGCAAGAAATATCGCTCAGGTATTATAAAATCAACGACGAGAGTTTTATGCATTTTTTTTAGTACGATGCTGAAACTGGACAAACAGACACTTACGCATCTTTAATGAAGCGTTGCATTCGAACAGCAATAAAAATTCGATCGCAAGGAATAACCGAAAATGATTTAGTGTGTCTATGTACTTACAATCATATGGATAGTTGTGTACCTTTCATCGCTTGTGCGTTTTTGGGCATTAAAGTGGCATCTCTAGATCCGACAATCTCACTAGAAGACACAGCTTATTTGTTAAAACAGGTCAAACCTGCCCTTATTTTTCTCGTACCAGAGTCGATAAAACTGGTTGAGGAGTCAATTCGTCAGGCTGATGTTGATCCGATCCTAGTTATTTTTGGAAATAACACGAATTATTTAAAATTTGACAATTATTTAGACCAAGACGAAGAGGAAGAAGATTTCAAGCCTCGCAACACTTCGCCGAGTGATACTCAAGTTGTTTTTTTCAGCAGTGGAACAACGGGATTTCCGAAAGGCATTTGTCAAAGCAGTTATGCTCTTTTAGTGCAAGCCGTTAACTCGATGTATACATTTTTATGTTTCTCAGACAATGATTCGTTACTTTCAGCAATATGAAAGTCGTATCTTCAGTAAATCTGTATTATTCTTCTCTTTATTGGATTTCCTCGTGTTTATTTTTAACTTCCTGTATATTAACAGGGGCAGCTAGAGTGATCTGTACGACATTTGATCCAGAAGAAGTGTGGAGGATTATCGACCGCTATAAGGTTCTTTTGAATTTTTCGCTTTGCTCTATTTCCTTTTTATTTCACACTATCACTAGAAACACCCCCACTACACCGAAACACGTTTCGAACACAAAGTGCTCATTATCAAAGCCGAAGCTAAACAAAATACCTGCCCGAAAACTGAAATATTTATAAGCCCACCCGCGTGGCCCCACCCCACGGCTGTAAAAGTTAGACCAATCACAGGTCGAGAAATGGTCACACATGGGTGACACGTTTAAATACAGGGTCTTTCTCGAAGACCCTTGGTTAGACGTATTTCGGAAAGTTTTGATATCCGATTCACGAAAATTGGTATTCCGGGGTTTTTGAATATTTTAAATTCAACAAAAATAATTTCAAGACGGCGGCACTTCCGTTTATACCGGAAGTGGATGTCAACTTCATTATTTTAAATGGAACACCCCTATTTTTTATTTAAATTCTAATTCTGCATGAAATTCTGGGAATTTTGATATAAAGCACCCTTTATTGAAATTTGACCGTTTCGGAGAAAAAAAATATTTTCTTTTTCCAGAGACCGAAACGCTACTGAACTTAAAAATTAATATCTTCTAAACAAAAGATGGTATTGACTTCAAATTTTCAGAGCAAAGAAACATACCCTCATGCTAAGTGATCTAGGGTGCATCGCCCAAAAAATCTATTTGGGGGGGGGGGGCTTAAACGCAGGGGCGTTCTTCAGCAAAACAACTGAAACTCTATTTTTTCAAATGGAATGGATACCTTTTCATTACACAAATCGATGGCAAATTTAATTCTCTATCTACCTATGTATGATGTTCCTATACCCATCTCTGATAGCTTTAAAGGTATTGACATGTTTTTAAATTTTCGGTGTTTTTTTCGAGGAATCGTTTATTTTGTATGAAAGTTAGCTTTGGACTTTTGTCAAATTCTTTTTTGTCTGTCAAAACGTCGCGCAAACGTTTCCAATGGCACAATTTGAAAATGAAGATTTTCTAAATTTGTTAATTATTTATGGAGAGTGCAATAGAATTTCCGCTAGAGCTTGCCGCACTTTCATCGAGAGGTATCCTGACAAGCCTCGCCCCACTGATTGCGGCCACTGATTGAACTTTGCTTGCAACATCGGGGAGGACAGTTTGAACACGTTTTAAAGTACCAAAGATAAAATGTTTTATTTTGTTTAATAATTAGTTACTTTTTTGTTTTCTAAGTTGGTACTTATGTCAGTCTTAGTCGGTTGGTGGAAAACCGCTCTTAGCTGAGCGGGCCTCAAAAAATAAAAATGACAAAAGTCCAAAGCCACCTTTCATTTTAACATAAACGACTTCTCGAAAAAAACATCGAAAAAGGAAAAACATGTCAATATATTTAAAACTATCAGAGATGGGTATAGAAATATCTTACATAGGCAGATAGAGAATTAAATTTGCTATCGATTTGTCTAATGAAAAGGTATCCATTCCATTTGAAATGAAATTAAAAATTGAGTTTCAGTTGTTTTTTATAAGCGGACGAACGCCCCTGAGTTTGAGCCCCCCCAAACAGATTTTTTGGGTGATGCATCCTAAATCACTTAGCATGAGGGTATGTTTCTTTGCTCTGAAAATTTGAAGGCAATACCATCTTTTGTTTTGAAGATATTAATTTTTAAGTTCAGTAGGTAACGTTTCGGTCTCTGCAAATCAAAAATATTTTTTTTCTCCGAAACGGTCAAATCTAACTATAGGGTGTTTTATACCAAAATTCCCAGAATTTCATGCAGAATTAGAATCTAAGTTAAAAATAGGGGTGTTCTATTTAAAATAATGAAGTTGACATCTACTTCCGGTATAAACGGAAGTGCCGCCATCTTGAAAATATTTTATCCCGGTATACAAATTTTCGCGAACCGGATATCAAAACTTTCCGAAATACGTCTAACCAAGGGTCTTCGTGAAAGACCCTGTATAACAAGTCCTTCCTAAAGTAGCGTAAACAGAGATGAATATGCGATCGGGCCTGTATCAGCGTTCATAAGCCCATCTCTAGATTTATAAATTACGATACTTTCCATCGCATCTAGCATCTGCACCTTGTTGACGCTACAACTAACTTAATATTATCACTTATTCTATGGTCATTGTGTAAAGCATGTAGGGCAACACTGGATTTCTCAGTTCTGCCATATTTAAGGTGGGCTAAGTGCTCCTTGAATCTGGTGTTGAGAGACCTTCGTGTTTGACCTACATACTTTAGATCACAATTTTCACAATTGATTTCGTATATGCCAGATTTTTCGCTATTCCCTACTTTATCTTTCGGGTTGCCTAAAAGGTTTTTCAGTTTGTTTTCAGATCTGAAAACTGTCCTTAAATTTTGTTGGGCAGAAAACCTTATCAAAACTCTTGTCAACTGAAGTTCAAAAGGTAATGCGACAAATTTTAAGTCATGTTTTTGTTCTTCGGAGCGAAAGGTCGTGGCATTTAACACTTGTTGTTTGAATTTTAACTTCCTAATGAGGTTATCTACTATGATAGATTCAAATCCGTTACATCTTTGATTGTTTTGAGTTCTTTCTGACATCTTTCCTTGTTTAAAGGAAAATTCAGAAGACGGTGTGCCAAAAAATGGTAACTTGCTATCTTGCAATCTTTAGAGGGTTATTGTTTAATGTAGTTTCCTTTTCTGCTTGATTAATTTTGCTTGATTAATTGTGCACAACACAAGATGGCAACTTTCCATTTTTTGGCACACCGTCTTCTGAATTTTCCTTTAAACAAGGAGAGATATCAGAAAGAACTCAAAGCAATCAAAGGCATAGCGAGATGAAACGGATTTGAACCTATCATAGTAGATAACATCATTAGGAAGTCAAAATTCAAACAACAAATGTCAAATGCCACGATTTTTCGCTCTGAAGAACAAAAACAGGACTTAAAATTTGTCGCATTACCTTTTGAACCTGAGGTTTGGCAAGGGTTTTTGCCCAACAAAAGTTAAGGGCAGTTTTCAGATCTGAAAACAAACTGAAAAACCTTTTAGGCAACCCGAAAGATAAAGTAGAGAATAGCGAAAAATCTGGCATATACGAAATCAATTGTCAAAATTGTGATCTAAAGTACCTAGGTCAAACAAGAAGGTCTCTCAACACCAGATTTAAAGAGCACTTATTAGCCCACCTTAAATATGGCAGAACTGAGAAATCCAGTGTTGCCCTACATGCTTTACACAATGACCATAGAATAAGTGATAATATCAAGTTAGTTTGTAGCGTCAACAAGGTGCAGATGCTAGATGCAATGGAAAGTATCGTAGTTTACAGGGACTTTAGGAAGGACTTGTTATATTTATACGTGTTCACCGATGTGTCCCCATTTCTCGACCTGTGATTGGTCCCACTTTCACAGCCGTGGGGTGGAGCTACGCGGGTGGGCCTATAAGTATTTCAGTTTTTGGCAGGTATAGGGTTGTTTAGCTTCGGCTTTGATAATGAGCACATTGTGTTCAAAACGCGTCAGCAGTGAAAATCAAGTGTTTCGGTGTAGTGGGGTGTTTCTAGTGATAGTGCATCTTTCCACAGAAGTTGTCCAATGTTTCCATTGTTTTTTATTTCAGGTTACATTTCTGTTTCTGGCCCCAAGCCAAGCATCGGACATGCTCAAAGCAAGCAGACCAGACGGCATAGATACATCAAGCTTGCTATGTCTCTTAACTGGTGGCGGTTTATTTCCAGAAAAGCAATTGATTGCCTTGAGAGACCTATTACCAGGTACTTTTGTATGTCAGGGTTATGGCCAAACTGAAGTTGCTGGAATATTAACTCTGTTTAACATGGCCTCCGTCAAAGACAACTTATTGCTGCATTATAATCTAAATTCATGTGGTAGACCTGTGAGGGGCATTTTATACAAAGTATAGACCTCAAAATGCATTTAATTTTTTATAAAACCTTATTTTAGGTTGTAGAAGCAGAAACGGAAAATTTACTAGGACCAAACCAGCAAGGAGAACTTAGAATTAAAAGCAAATTCGTCATGAACAGTTACTATAACTTGGATTATTCGGAAACCTTTGATTCTGAGGGTTGGTTAAAAACCGGGGATATCGTCTACTACGATGAAGATTTTTGCTTTTACGTTGTTGATCGAATTAAAGAGCTGCTCAAGTATAAATCTTGGCATATTGCTCCTGCGAAATTGGAAAGTATTCTGAATGAACATCCTGCGGTTAAGAAGTCGTTAGTTATTGGAATACCCGATGATGATGATGGGGATCATCCAATGGCTATTGTGATATTGGAGGGGAGTGCCGTTGGGTCTGTTAGTGAAGAAGAAATCGAACAGTATTTGGCTGGCAGGGTTCAAGACAGACAGCGGCTAAGAGCAGGAGTGAAATTTGTTGAAAGTTTACCTTTGACGCCTTCAGGAAAAATTAAGCGATTGGAGGTCAAAAAATTAGTTCTTGCAGGAAAAATATAGACAGCATCGGAATCTAGGCACATTTTCTTACCTTTAAATAATAGATGCAGATGTGTCCCATTGAAAACAAAAGACCCCGAATGTGTTGGAAACAGGGCCGTACCTCCCTATATGACTTTGGTGCATAAAAATTCGCCAACTCAAAACGATCGCAATTTCCAATTGACAAATCAATGGGCGCCGCAACCGAAAATTTTTGAAAATTTCCCAACACAAGAATAATACACAAGGAAGAAAAATTAAAAACTTAAGTCCAGTAAGACAGATTTTTTACCGATTGGGCGATTATTTATATAATAAGAGAGATTCCTGGACAAAAGGTCACAATTTTTATCAACAATTATTTAAGCCCAATATCGAGGAAATATTTTATAAAACTCTGGGATTCAACTGCGAAAAAACATATGCCCGGCTTTAATCTGCCAACCGGCACACAGACGACACCCAAAATTTGCCATCTGGCAAAACATTGGGGGGGGGGGGTCGTACCCCCTCCCCAACTCCCCTCTAAAAAACGGGCCTGGTTGAAAACGAAATTAAATATAAAATTTTTGAGTTTGAGTTTCTTTTCAACTTCAATTTTCCTTAGCCCACTTTGAGATAGATCGATATTCCTTTCAACTTTTAAATATAAAAATGGCAGCAAAGAAGCGGCTGGAACCTTCCCAACGCGAGGGTCTTTGATTTCCGTGACTTGTGTTTAAGATTTTAAAGTTGATATGCCTAAATGGCACTTCCCGTGCACCAATTGCTAACAAAAGCCTTTCAGCTCTTTAACGGGTCACCTCACCTCCATATACCAAATTTCGGACAAATCGATCCAGTAATTTGGGCTATAAATGCTATAAATTTGGGCACTAAATGCCTAATAAGATTTCTCCATTTTTGGCCTCTTTATTTAATCGCAGCAGGCCGGGATTTCGGCCTATCAAAAAAGTGAAATATGCAGAAAAAAATGCAGCAGAGAAGCGGCTGGAACCTCCCCATCGCGTGGATCTTTGTATTCTATGTAGATAGTAGTCAATTCGACAGAATTTTTTTTATGGTTATTGTCTGTGACTAATTTCGCAATTTTCTGACAAATACCGACATCACCCATCACATTTGACAATATGTTCCTTTTAAGGTTAACAGTTTGCCACCCTTTTGACAATAACTGATACTTTATGTCATCCACTGTCAGCCTGCTCCCTTATAATGAAAAATATTTTTTTCTCTATTTTCCACTGAAATGGCAGAAACTGTGAATACATTTTTAGAACGAGAATTTGATCGTCTTTCTAATGGCGACATAAAAAAGGAGACCTTTGTATTTAAAATTTAAAGTTGATTTGCCTGAATGGCACTTCCCGTGGACCAATTGCTTCCAAAAGCCTTTCAGGTCTTCAACGGGTCACCCAATCTCCATGTACCAAATTTCAGCCAAATCGATTCGCTAATTTGGGCTATACTTAATGTATTTTTAGTGTTATTATGAAATTTCGATTTTTTGACCCAAAGAGCACTAAATGCGAACGAATTTTGTCTTACTTAAAACCAGAATTTAAAGACCTTTCTGATGGTGACAATAAATCTTTCAAAAACTTGTTTTGGATGGTTAAATGAGTGAATAATTTTAAAGTTACAAATTGGTGTGCCAAAACGGCAGTTTCCGTGGGCCGATTGAATCCAAAATTTGTTCAGCTCTTCGACGTGCAATACAATCTCCGTGTGCAAAATTTCAGCCAAATCGGTTCAGGGGCTTGGGCTGTACCGCGATTTTAAAGTCGAATAAAAATTTTTTCTTTTTCAATTTTTAATCAAAAGGGCACTAAAAATGAATACATTTTTAGAAAAGCAGAATTTGAAGGCCTTTTCTATCGTGAGGTGAAAAATGGGGGTTTGCATTTAAAATTTAAAAGTTGATGTGCCAAAATGGCATTTCTAGTTGCACGATTGGCTTCAAAATGCTTTTCAGATCTAAGTTGGGTTATCACATGCACACGTACCAAATTTCAGCTAAATGTGTCGAGTAGTTTGGGCTGTGGCGTGTTTACGAACGTACGTACATACATACAGACACATTTTAAAAACCACTTTTTTGGGCTCCTGAGACCTCAAAACGTATAGATCCGGTCTTACCTCGAATTCGAAAATTTTAGTGATTGCAGTAACCTCCCTTTTTTTTAATGGTGAAGTGGAGTGGGGAGGTTAAAAGAACGAATTGATTTGGTCAATATTAACCGAAATATTTGGGTGTTTTCACTCAAACTGAAACACTATATTTCTTCCATTTCATTTTCGTGTTTCGAATTTGAAGGGGGTGAGTTTTGGGGTGCAATTTTTTTCGCCCAATTAGTATTCTCCAGTATTATAGGTGGTCCAAGGGTTCAATTTTCTCCATGTCTATTTTTTGTGTTTCGTTGTTGCAAGGCTGAGTTTTAGGGTTCATCATTTTGCGTTTAATTAGTCTCCTCTGATTGTACGTGGTTCAAGGGTAAAATTTTGTCCAGGTTCATCTTCTGTGTTTGGTGGTTGAAGGGGGAAGGGGGTGAATTTTGGGGTGCAATTTTTTGCGATCAATTAGTCTACTCTGATTGAAGGTGGTTCAAGGGTAAAATTTTGTCAAGGTCCATCTTTTGTATTTGGGGGTTGAAGGGGGGGACCCTCTGGGGGTGCAATTTTTTACGATCAATTAGTTTCCTCTGATTGAAGGTGGTCCAAGGGTAAAATTTTGTCCAGGTCTATCTTTTTGTGTTTGGGGGTTAAAGGGGATAAGTTTTGGAGGTGCAATTTTTGCGATCAATTAGTCTCCTCTGATTGTAGGTGGTTGAAGGGTAAAATTTTGTCCAGATCCATCTTTTGTGTTTGGTTAAAGGGGGTGAGCTTTCTGGGTGCAATTTTTTGCGATCAATTAGTCCCCTCTGATTGTAGGTGGTTGAAGGATAAAATTTTGTCAGGGTTCGGTTAATACTTATTAAGCAAAATTTCGAATTCCAACCCCTAATTTTCACCCTCTTGGTTCGATATAGCTCAAAAATAAATCCCCGACGATATTTTCGGGATACAAAATTCTAGCTCGATATTTGCTTTCGTTCTCAAGTTATCGCTCTGACAGAGGAAACGAGCGAGCGAACGAGCGAATAATCAGGACTAAAGTGCTTCCGCATTACAATAATAATAATTTATTTCATCCAACAGACATATGCGTCGGCATTAAAAGAGATGAGCCCATGTCCACCTTATTAGTGAATAACTTCGTAAATTTGAAATCTCTTTTCATACCCATAATCCCAAACCCCTAGTCTATTCCTTTAGGGGAGATTTCAAGTAACACCGACCGTCCCATAACTATGGAAACTTGGTAATATGATGCTAGTCGTATTTTCGAAAAAAAAATTTGACGACTCCGTATCATTTACTGTTTAGGAGATGCCAATGGTGAGCAGTGATAAAGGAACCACCCTGTATACCGGGATGTTCCCTAAGTACACCGATAAAAGCTATGGGGTGTTTCTTCGCCGTATTCTGAGACGAAAAGTTCCTATGGACATTTATGTCTAGTGCTTAGGGGCCAATTTCAAGTTGAATTGCCTCGATGCAAAATTGTGGCGCAACTCAAATCGCGTGTTTTGACTGGCCATTACCATAGGAACAGTGCAAATCGTCATGACAACTGCACTGCTTCCCCGACGCATCCCAACTTGAAATTGGCCCCTTAGTTTCCAAGATACAGGGCTGTGCATGTTTTGAAATATTCCTTTTAAATTTTGTTTTTTGCATTTTTTCGAATTTACTTGATAGGAAAAGTATGCAGCTGATTACCTGCACCTACGTCCCTGGACCTGGCAAAAAAATTTCAGTATACCTTGCAGATTGCTCCTTATATTATGTGGTACATGAACCTATTCCAAACATGAAAATATTATGAACCGTTTTTGAAATTGCAAAATTTTTTTTATAGAATTTGCACATCATATAACTTGGGAACTAAGCACTTTAGGACCAATATCCACAGAAAGTTTTCCTCTTAGAATTGGTGAAGAATCACGCCCTGAAGTTTGTCGGTGTACTTAGGGAACAGGGTAGCCATTTGACTCTCAAAAATGTTTTAGAAACGAAGGAAGTTATTAAGGGTGGCCGCTCGCATTTGACTCACCCTGAAATTGGTTAAAGTTCTAAAAATCGATGTGTCCTAACGAATTTCCATCCTTTTTTTTTCGTTTACGAGACATTCGTGATCGAAGTTTTCGCGGGGACATCCTGTACAAATCAGGTCCCTAGGAGCAATAACTTGTAAATTGGCTGTAAGATTTGAATGAAATTTATACAATAATAATAATAACAACAAAAACGTAAATGGTGGATGTGCCAAGCAAGAAAAAAATTCGGTTCGTAAAATGAACCTAATGAAGGGGCAATTCACTCGTACCCAAATTATTGTACATATTAGATGAATTACTTGAGGAATTACTCGAATTAGGTGTACAAATTTTAATGAGTGAATTCCCCCTCGGAACCTACTCAACTACAAAAAACGACAGTAAAATTAGTTCAAAATATAGTTTATTAAAAATTGCAATGTCCCATATTGTCTCAATTAACAACAAATCGCCAAATAAATAATATTCTAGGCTAACAATCAACAAGAAGGTATATTTCCCACCTCACACATTATTCACATTACACCAACAAAAAAGAAACATTTATTTCTCCTTTTTATCTTCAACCTCTGGAACTTCACTTCCAAGCGAAACATCATCTCTTCTAGACTTATCCACTGGATATAGCCTAAAAAAAGAATGAGGAATAAGAGAAAAACTGTTTAACTATTTACCTTCTTTGGTATAAATAAACAAGAAAAACTAAATCATCCCTGAAACAAGCAATCCTATGTGCAGTAGGCATTGTGATGATAAACGCAAAAATATCATCAATGAACGTATTGAAGGCTCTGTAGGTAAATGCCCTCCATGGCAATGCTGCCACAGATTTCAATCGATAATTAATAAATAGTTGGGGAAGCATGAAAAGGAAACCGAATGCGTAAACTCCATTTACTAAACTACTTATGGTCCAGGAATACCAGCTGAAAATTTTATTACCTTTAGTACATTTTTTTATTGAGACAGATACAAACCTTTTATGTGGCTGATAGAGGAGGGAGTAAATTGCAGCAGAAATGCAGAGTGGATAAAGAACATAACATAGATATTTCATACATTCTTCATCATATTTTCGGGTCTGCAGCTCTTCTGCACTTTCATTTCCGTCATTTTTAAATGTAAAACCACCATTCCATGTTATTCTTCTTTTCATAACTTTAGATACTTTCCAAAACTAGAAAGATTCTGTGTAAAATAAATTGAAAATGTAAAAATTTATACTTCAATGATAGTAGCTATTCCACTGGGTATTAAAACGAGTAATGAAGTACCTTCATCAAGAAGATATAAAAATATAACAGTCTGTGAGAAGGCCCTCCATAAAACGCCACTAGTTGATAACCCTGCCATGGAAGTCTGATTTTTCCAAAAACTAACATCATTTTTGAACGAAAGAAAATCAAGGAGTAACTAAAAACTGTTTGTTAATAAAAGAATAACTAAAGTTATACCTACATGAATACTACCAATGAACATTGTTGCACACAACAAATACAAATTTGTGTCAGAAAATACGCCTTTTACTTCATCTAAATCTTTTTCAGTAAACCCTAATGCAACAAATTGGTGTAAAGTTGCATCAATCTGTGAAATAAATCTGACTTTCCCCACAGAAATGGGGCTGTAAATAAACGTAAATTTAGCAGTCGTTGTTTCAGGAGTAATTTCTTCAAGATCCTTAAGCCTCATTTGCATAGAATCTGGCAATACTATTGGTAAAAGTTCACCTTTTTTACTAATTTTTAGCAGTCTTATAATGTCACTAGGAATGTCTGTTGCAGAGTCTGATATTCCAAACTCGTCTGTACACATTGCAATGGCAAATTTACTTTTTATGTGTGGTACAGGCTTAATCGATTGCTTTTTCAGTTCTTCTTTAAGTAAATTAAATGATGCACTTGCAGGAACGGCATACCTACTTAGGGGTGACTTAATGTATGTAGCATAAGGCAAGTCAGATAATTCGTTGATGCTTAAATCTTCCTTCCTTGTTCTACTAGGAATGATTATGGTGTGAATGTACAATGAGCCATTATTCCTGGCAGTCTTAGACAATCGAAGCTCGATTTCTCTGTAAATACCTAATTATAAACTAAGAAGATTTCCTGCTTCTACCTACTTTTCAAATTTAACGTCGTAGTCGAATTTATCTAAACCTAGGACTAGCTTCAGATTACCTGTACGAGAATTATCAGAAACGTACAGGAGGAGGTCCAAGTCTGGCTTTGTACTTAAATAATACTTGAAACATTTACCACTCTGGGTGCAACTTGGTGCCCGAAATATGCTGATTATGTTCCATATTGAATGGGCGATGAATAACATAAATATGCCAGTCAAAATTGAAGAAAACGAGGGCCTCCTCATTCTTGTTTTCAAAACACAACACCACCAACACGTCACGTAAAGCCGAAACGTCAAAGTGACAGCTGTCAACTTGATCCTTATGAAACCCAAATAAAACCGCGATAATTATTCCGCAACCAAATATACAGATGATAACACAGGTCGTGGGAACATGGGAAATACAGACTGTCCGGAAATAACGTCACAATAAGCGCGTTCCTTTTAGAGATGGGCAGATCGACTCTTTTAAGTGAGTCGAGTCAGTCAACTCACTCACAAGTGATTAGTCGACTCACTGAGTTGACTCAGTGATTCGACTCATATTTAGCGAAACTACTCTACTGGCGAAACTAAATAAAGCAAAAATGTAAACTAAACTATATTTTATTTAGTTGAGTTGAGGCGGCACCGGCATTTATGAATATTACGTCGATCGCTGCGTTTGCGGTTGAATTGGAATACTAGATCTTGGCTTCTTGAGCTGAATCGAGCGAAAATTCGACTCATCGATGACTCGACTCTTTTCTTGCGAGTGAGTTGAATCACTCATTGCCGATGATGAGTGGCTCATTTGAGTCGACTCACCAACTGAGTACCCATCTCTAGTTCCTTTTAGAAGAATTCTAAGTAAAATCTGAGTTAAACTTAGCTGCCTGACTTGTTGCCGCGTTCCTTTTACACACTTCTAACTTAGTATTATCTTAGTATCTTACCTCCCCCTTCACCCTTCATAAGTAACCTTCTCAGCTACCTTGAATACAAGTAAGATGCCTAAGTTGAACTTGTGAGGTTATGCAAGATTATGTACGTAGTTTGACGGTCTCAAAAGACTACAAAAATGCCATTGTGGGAAATATATGACTTGCCTCTTCTATAATTACATTCAAATTGACGATAGTTTGCATTCTCAAGCAGGTTTGAGGAGGGCTAGATGCTGTTTGAGGGTAGGTTTCGCGTAAGCTCAGTAGGTATCATGTCAGTATAAACTAAGAAATACGTTCCATTTATTCCGCGCGGCAACTCAGATTAAATCAAGACAATTTCCTTCCTAGGTTAGGCCACGGTTAGATTAGAAAACTTGCTTAGTTGTAAAAGGAACGCGCTTTATATTTCGGGGGGTGATTCTTCAAACAAAAATATGAAGAAAAGTTCATATGAACAGATGTCCGAAGGGGCCTCCTGGGGGCACTACAGGGTTTAGAGGGTATCTCTCAAAAACAGGTATTTATTAATTATTTTTGAAACGGTTGGAGCTAGAATGACGAAACTTGGGTTCCGAGGTAATTCTGGGGTGACAAATCATCTGCTGGAAACAAGACAGTTGATTGACGACCATAGGCGTGCGAAACAGGGAGCTTAAAAAAAAATTCCCACAACTTTTTTTTCTCTAGGTTTCTTGAATTTTTGACTTCAGATAACAACTCTCCAAACTATTCTACATATAAAAGGTACTCACGATACTAAGTCATAGGATCAACCGTTTTCAAGAAAAACGCGATTAAAGCATGTGATGTCTATGGTAACAAATTTATAAATGCAAAAAAACAAGTTGGCTTGCTTCACAAAAATGTCGTTAGTTTGTCACTAACGACTACAACTTGTTATTCTAGCTCCAACCGTTTCAAAACTAATTAATAAATACCTTTTCTTGAGAGACACCTACCTAAAGTCCATAGCGCGCCCTGGAGGCACTTTCGGACATTTGTTCACATGAACTTCTTTTCTTATTTTTAGCTGTAGAATCAACCCCCAAAATATGGTGACGTGATTCCCGCCGGACACTGTATCATTTTTTTTTAATTTTCAATTTTAATTTTTAAGCTAAAAAATTGGCAGTCTCGGAGACGGTAGAAACTTCTACTTTTTCACAGAATTTGTAAATGTAGCATTTCAAAAAACACTTTTTTGGGTTCCCAGTACCCTGAAACGTAAAGATTTCATGTTTTTGGCGATTCGATTTTTTTGAATTTTCCGAACGATTCCAGTAACTACTGCTTCGCGAGCGTAGAAGTTAAAAACTTGGAAAAAAAAACGTTTTAAGGTACGTTCGGCTTGGAAGCTCCGTGCACTCCTCGTCCGTCTCTTTTTGTTCTGATGATTTCATATTTGACTGTCGCACTCTTCCCTTTTGGTTTGTAAACGGGATTTCAGTTCTGTCAAAATTCCTGTCATGGACAATAATTGACAACAAAGACCCCTTTCAATCTCCATTGTTACTGTTTATTGACACTGACAGTGAGTGACGGGAGTTTTGACGGAATGTGAAATCCCGTTTACAAACCAACAGAAAAAAAGCCTGAGACACACAACCCCCTATTTCGTAAATATGCGACGGGGCTTTACACATTTTTGACACTGTCGTCATCGTCATGATAACAGGGAAGCCCATTGACCCCAACTCATCCCCACTCCAAAGAGAACTGTCACATTTGACATTTGCTCGTTAGGACAACCATTGCATTCATTTTACGTGGGGCTAAGGTGGTTTTTAATAAAATTCTAATTATTTATGTGATAAATCGCCCTATTCCAATTCATTTCGAGGTGCCAAGTTGTTTCTGGAAGATTTGCGACAGCGTTTGACTGCCAGAAAGTTTTAAAATTTAAATTTTATTGGGTTATAGCTTATGGCATAATTGAGGTTCTGACAAAAGCAAGTAATTTATTGATAATATTGCATAACATCTAACATAAATTGATTGATAGTGCCCTCATTTTGTGTAGTGGTAGGCTGCTCCCATAGGGGCATGCGAAATCTAGATAAAAGTTTCTTTAATTTGCCATAGGAAATAGCGAAGTAGCAAATATGCCTGTTATGATGCATCTTAAGATTAGTTAGATTAAGGAACACTGTGTTCAACCCATAACATCTGTAGAAATAGTTATTGTCACTAACTGCCCACTGTGTGATGTATTTACTCTATCTGTATCTGTATATGTAACAGCAAAACAAACATTTTTTTCCGATGGCAAACTAAACAAACTTTTGTCTACATTTCGCATGCCCCTTGGCATGCAGGGTGCCACTACACAAAAGGAGGGCACTATCGTTCAATTTATGTTAGATATTATGCAATATTATCAATAATTACTTACTTTCGTCATAACCTCAAATATGCCATAACCCAATCAAATTTAAATTTTAAAACTTTCTGGCAGTCAAACGCTGTTGCAAATCTCCCAGCAACAACTTTGGCACTCAAAATGCATTGGAATATGGCGATTTATTAATTAAATTATTAGAATTTTATTAAAAACCACCTTGACCTTCCCACCACGTAAAATGAATGGAATGGTTGTCCTAAGAGCACATGTCAAATATGACAGTTCTCATTGAAGTGGGGATATGGAAATAAGGAACTGGTGGCAGAAGGAGCACATGTTATCATGACGACAGTGTCAAAAATGTGTAAATCCAAAAGGGAAGAATGCGACAATGGGTTAGGGTTGTTACCATGGCAATGAAGCTAAACAAAGCTAGAATTTCCTTGTGTAGATTCAATTATCTCATCATAAAGCTCATTGTGGACATGATGTAACGATTTAATCGATAGCGATTCTTCAATTTGTCTTAAAACGCAACACAGCAACTGTAAATAACGAATTAGACGAAAAATGCAGTTTTCTGGAATTTAGACATTGAAATCTCGCTTTGTTTGGCTTCAGTGGGACGCGTTGACTATGACCATACACAACAAAGATGGCGGTTCCACGTCATCGCTAAAGACGGACGCACACGCCTGCATAAGCGCATATGCATGCGGCATAAGTATTTAATCTTATTTCTTATGCGTTTGAGGAGAGGGAGAAATTAGGCACCTTCTGATTGGTCACCTTTCTTATGCCATATGTATTATGCGCTTATGCAATGTGTGTGGGCCCGGGTTATGGTTAAGGGTGCGCACGGAGTCAACGAAATGCAACCAATTATACACTCTTCTTTCATTTAATCCTACGTATTTTTAATAAGGGTTTTCAGCATAAAAGGATAGAAGATGTGCCATGTCAGACCCCCTATGCGCCGCCATAAACAGTATACCATCTGCGCATAGTGCGCTGCCGCTTGATTGGCTTGACGTCACAATTAGAAAAGGACCCTCTTATACTAAAAACCCTTATTTCACACAAATATGCCTTACGAAGACAAATTAACTTCGGAAAAAATTAACAGATGGAAGAGCAGTAATTAAGTTTTTTAATGACTTTTCCAAATTTGTTATTCTGTTGAAATAAATTTAAGAAAAAAAAAGGCAGCAGAGAAGCGGCTGGAACCTCCCCAACGCGTGGGTCTTTGATTTCCGTGACCTGTGTTTAAGATTTTGAAGTTAATATGCCTAAATGGCACTTCCCGTTAACCAATTGCTCCCAAAAGCCTTTCAGATCTTCAACTGACCTCCATGTACCAAATTTCAGACAAATCCTTCCAGTAGTTTGGGCTATAACGTGGTTTCAGTGTTATTTCAAAATTTCGATTTTTCTACCCAAAGGGTAATAAATGCGAATAAATTTTATCTCATTTAAAACCAGAATTCGAAGACCCTTCTAATGGTGGCAATAAATCTTTCA